>BLKM01011693.1:2111653-2251494 GCA_013340265.1 Coptotermes formosanus | reverse complement strand
ACATACATACATACACACACACATACATACATACGTACATACATACATACACACACATACATACATACATACATACATACACACATACATACATACATACATACATGCATACATACATACATACATACATACATTACATTACATACATATCTGTTACGTGTTATTTATTCATTACTTTACTTGACATACTTGCTCATAATTCGGACGATAATGTCACCATACAGTTTCACGCTGTTAACTGGATTAATCTGGCCCAGAATTTGACCCAGTAAATGCTCCTGAACACTGCAACCCGTTCCACGAAAATGCGGTGAATTTCATAACCAGCGGAGATAGTGTGAGATTCTCAGAAGGAATCTGCTGCTTGGAAGTAGTTCCATGTTAAGCTGGCAGCAGCCATGGCGGCATGGCGCATCTTCAGCAGCAGGAGGGCTTCCAGACATAGGCGACAGCTGCTATTGACTAGGCAGCCACGGAAAACAGAGAAGACACGGTCCTACACCTTAATTGTATGGCGCGCACTTTATGTGCCTTCGCCTTAAGACTAATAACGTTAGGATATTGTGGGACGTGATGTAGCGACGTGTAATTCAATATATAGGCACCAGTTCTTCGGACGAAATTGTAACAGTCATCTCAAGACTAAAAAATGAAAGCAATAGGTTCTCCCGAAATACTGGTCGCTACTTACCAAACTACATGACGTAACAATCGAAACGTCCGTGATCTGAATACTCGCTGCCATGAGGTCTCCAAAGCGGACAGGCGTCTTTATATTACAGGGGACTTCAACCTGACACACATTATTTGCTTAGGATAAGGCACTTGTTAATACACTAACTGAATTTCATCTTTGACTAAACGCGATGGATTTCTTGATCTGGTAAGCAAACCCACCCCCCCCCCCCCTGTAAAGTGTGCAAATGGAGGAAAATTGCGAACACCGTACCGTAACAACTTATGTATGTAGTCCTGTCTGTCCATTACGTCCTGGCACAGTGCGTGCAACGTCAGATAGTCGCTTCCATTTGAATGATCGTATTGATTAACCTTTTAAAGCCTAGCGGTAACTTTACGTACCACCAGGTTTAACATTAAAAAATTCTACGTGGTGCCCACATTGCCTTTATGTGTTTTGTACGGATCTCAGAACAAACAGCAACTTTTGCCTTATAAAACATTAAGAGATTGGTTTTTATAACCGAAGTGGAGAGTGTTTACAGCGCGGTACGCACTGAGTCCTTATATAGAACAGATACGCTTCGTCTTTAAAGGGTTAATTTAACTTGTGCATAACGTACGGTGTCAAGATAAACATGTATAATGCGTCTGAAAGGCTGGTGAACGAAGTGGTTTTGGAATATTTCGGCAAAATCTCCCATTTATCCAACGCTGTCATTAACAAGTTAGGAAATGATCACACACAGCTTAACGATTCTGATACGTCCGCCTTGTCACTGCCTCTACGTTTTCAGTCAGGGAATAATTTTTGCGGCTCTCCTTATAAGCAGCAGAAAACAGGTGAGTCGGACCAAATTGGACGAACATAAAGTATTTTACAAATGTAAAATCTGAGTCTTATGTAAACTGCCATTTCTACCGATCTGAACTATAACAAATGCTACACAGTTCAGCAACTCCCTGCAGTGACTCCCAGCATAACACAAGGTCCAAACTGGGCCGGCAGTTCACCACTTGTATCATGTAGCACATAACTGCGTTTTAACTCTCTTCAAAACTGCAAGGCGTAATATAAAACTGTAACAATCAAAGTTTTTGCCCCTTTTATACAGATAACAAAACAGTTGACAAATGAGAATATTAGTCTCGTGACGTCTGTCCGTCCATCCGCCAGTCCGGATGGTATAGTATCACTTTAACCAGAAGTATTTTTGCAAAATTTCATATTAAGACTTTAAGGACATTTGTCGACATGTTCCTATGTTTTTTAAAATTAGTGTCATTCTTGTAACTTCAGCTGGGAAAGCGCCAGAGACCTGAATTAGCGCTTCCCACCGCGGGCTGACATTTAAATCCTCTAACTGTTTAACACGAAGTGCAATTATCATAAACACAGCAAGAAGATTACTGGCTTTCCTTCATAAGTTGTCCAAATGTGCAAAACGTGTACCTGATTTGTGACAATTTAACATGCTTATACTGTACAACAAGTGACAAGTTACCAATCTTGCTGGCTGCTTCTGTTAATATTCATTGTTTTTGGTCACTGCAAAATGTTTCGCATTTTGTCCCATCTACTGTAAAGATTCATCTAAATGCTATTAAAAGTCTGTACAAATATTTTCAAAAGGATCGCCCTGATGAGAGGTCTCCACATCCTCAGAATAAAACAGAAAGCCGTGGTTCCAATATTCCAGTTGTCCTCGACTGTACACAGAGGATAAATATTCTGTGGCAAATTGCATTACTGGTATAAATTAATTGCTCTTATATTAATTGGAGGTCTTTGAACCCCGCAATGCGCTCCAGGATTTGTTTATTCGTAGCAAAAGCATACAGGTTCTGTGTGAATGCATATGCAAAAATCAATAAATAATTTATCACTATAAATGAACATAAATTCAGAGCTGTGATCGATATTACATCACAGATTCCTAGAGAGATACGCCCGAAACTGCAAAACAGCGAACTGGAATGTTACTCACACAGACAGACTGATCTGGTAAAAAAAGTGGGCGAAAGACCGGCTACGTTATTGTGTCACTGACAATAAATATGACAATGACACACGTCCTATGACACCAACTTCAGATTTAAAGTACTGCTTTGCTTCTTCATTTATATAACTACGCAGTCCGCAATGCCGGTTTTATATCGTCGAATAATATAATGTTAGCAGGCAATGAACTAGAATGCATGTGAAAGAAAGCGGGTCAAGGGGTAATTTTACATACTACAATAGCACTGAGAAAAACCACGATAAATATCAGTTAGGACAGCGGGCCTCTGGGCACATATTTGAAGCAGGAACTCAGAAGTGCTAAACAGCTATGCTAACAATCTAGTTTCATTTCTGGTGTACGTACTTTCCTGAGCATCTGACACTTATTCAGTTAACAGAGTAACTTCTTGTGATATTCAAAGGCTGAATTTATTAGTGACGCAATACAGTTTACACTTTTCAGGTGTATTGTGAGCCAGTTCCAGAGTGTCTACCATAATCATCTCAACTAAATTCGATCTGAAAAATGTTCTCGAATGCGCGTCTATATTTTCTAATTGTTTTCTTCAGGACATTGTCCAATACATGTTTAACATGCTTTTGTAACATCCTTGGATTCTTTCTGCATGCGTCGCCTATCCTCCTTCACTTGATAAATTATATCAAGTGAGGAGTACAAAATATTAAATTCCTCAGTACGTAATTCTCCCAAACTTTCTCCTGTCTCTTACTCTCCATTACATCTCCTCAACACTGTATTAACATCCTCAATACATGTATTTGTCTTAATATACAATTTCAAGTATTATATGCAAAAAATGCGGCATTAACCTATTCTGCAGTTATTTCCTTCGTATTATCTGTTCATTTAAGAAGAAGTTCTTTCAGAATTAATTAATACCTTATTACATTATTGCTGGTTTTTCTTAGAAACTTTTATAACACACCTGCAACTACAGAAATCGTATGAAGTCCAACGAAGTTAAAAGATTACAATGAATAGTGAGTAGGTAAATATTAGTACTATATATAATATAAAAATAAAATAATATCGGTCTTCATTGGCATGATTATTACACTAAGCTGCACAAAAATTCTCCTATTTGTTCATTGGGAAAGACAGACGCACAGACACGTTATTAAAATATCCTTATCGTTCTCATAAAGCAAAGGACATCAGTGCACGGTGTATGAGTGGACAGTGGTGCCGTCTATGAAGGGCTGACTGAGTTGTTCGAGTTTACTTTATACTATGATGGCTTTTGTTATTGGACTAACAATGCGCTGTGATTGATGGAGGTCCCTGTCGTGACACAAACACTGTCGTCTTAAAACGTTACAGATCACCACATAATACAGACATAGGCAAAACAGAATACAAAACATTAGAAGCACACATAACCAACTTAAATCACTTCGAACATGAACTTTTTGTTCGCCAGACTTACCAAGAGTCCAGTAATCGGTCTTCGAGGATTAGTGTACGCATGCGCATGAATCTGTAGTAAAAGCTGCAATATCTGGCACCCGCGACATCACAGGGCTGTCGGGTATCATTCATTTTCTGACTGTTATGTATTCATAGTGCCGCTTAACCTTTTAAAGCCTAGCGGTAACTTTACATATGACCAGGTTTAACATTAAAAAATTCTACGTGGTGCCCACATTACGTTTATGTGTTTTGTACGGATCTCAGAACAAACAGCAACTTTTGCCTTATAAAACATTAAGAGACTGGTTTTTATAACCGAAGTGGAGATGTTTACAGTGCGGTACGCACTGAGTCCTTATATACAGCAGATACGCTTCTTCTTTAATGGGTTAATGTACCTAGCAACATGAAGGACAGAACTAACCATTTAACTTGTCACTTGATATCCTGACTTGTTTTCCTTGCGGGATTTTCTGTTTCCTTTTCAACACCACTTACGTAACGTGGTTTCTATATCATTCATTCTGTTGTCTGTCTTACGACAAGTCCATACCCTCTTCCAAAACGAGTTCTCCACAGAGTGAGATCTATTCTTGTCCATTCTTGGCAAACATAACCTCACAGACTACGGACATCACAATTTTGCCTTTGCTAATACGCAGGACAGTGCCTCATATGGAACTTCTACATTCAAGAGCTATTGACACACAACACTGCACAGGTGAAACTCCTATGGTTCAGTGGTTGTTACTGTGACATTGAAAGCTAGACACAGATCTAGCTTGACCGTCAAGTTGTGTTACGTTCTAGAAACCAAGTCACTTTAAAGTTTATTATTTGAGAAATTGCACGATACAAAATTTCAGAAACTACATTCATCGAGAGCAGTAATTTTCCAATGCCACAATTCCACACAGTAGGAATGTTGGTATTACTGACGGTAGGGAATTAGACGCTAGCAGATTGGGATGTTCTATAGTGACAAGATATTTATCCATGTTTCATGAATATTTGCGAAGTTGTTGGGACGTTATGGCTGAGAGGAGAGATGGATATAATTTGATGCGACGGCGAAGAGTAACACGAACGTTATTTTTATAAATATTCCGACACAAAATACTTGGAAAGTGAACAGAGTAACTAGATTTATTTTTTATGATAAAGAATGAGTTCAGACAGCAAAATATTATTAGTTTCTTTAATTATATACCTGTCACAGACGATTCCAAAACTCGCCATCTGTCACAGACAATTCCACAACTCGCCAAGGCTGTTCTGTAGTTCTTTAGTTGAGAACGAATTGCAAAGACACTTGAGAAGAGTTCATGGTCGAACTTTCGGACACAGCCTCGTGGTCTAAGATAAACCATACGAGATGAGTCTTAGCCAGAAGGCTAAATTTAAACTTGGAGATTTGTGGCGCATGACTGAAGCTAACTACAGAGCGCCTAATTTTAGATTCTCGAACCATTTTGCAATGTGTTTTAAACGTAGGCTTGAACATAAGGTAAAAGGATACGGACTACACGCAGCAGGATCCGCACGGCGAGGGCGGGTACAGAAAATGCTAATGACGAAATCAGGATATACATAAGTATAAATAGAATTGTGTCAACGTATATTCTATATTTGGATGGAAGTCAAAGTTAGATATAAACATGCCTTCATTCTTCCCGTCTTCTATAGAAAAGGCAAAGTTTAAAGTATGTACATAGAATACATTTAACTTGTTTTCGCCTAATTAATAAAACTACAGACACAACTGTATTTACCGTGTAAGAACATCATGTTAAAAGCAAGATAAACGTTCCCGCCCAAAACGGTGAGCATCAGGCTTTATATAAAAATAAAGATGAAAGTAGAGTATGTTTGAGACGAAGCATACAGGTTTTTGTTAAACTTTTAAAGCCTAGCGGTAATTTTACGTACCACCTGGTTTAACATTAAAAATTCTACGTGGTGCCCACATTGCGTTTATGTGTTTTGTACGGATCTCAGAACAAACATCAACTTTTGCCTTATAAAACATTAAGAGACTGGTTTTTATAACGGAAGTGGAGAGTGTTTACAGCGCGGTACGCACTGAGTCCTTGTATAAAACAGATACGTTTCGTCTTTAAAGGGTTAATAGAATACTGCTATACAATGAGCTAAGTGTTTCGCCCCAAAAGGACCATCGTGCAGGTTCATATAAAAATAAAGAACGAAGTAAAATACCACTGGGCCAAAACATGTAGATTCCTTTTAACAGTATATTGTTATACAATAACTATAGTTGTGTTTGACGATAATTTTGTTACTTAAATAGTTATAAAACACAATGGCATGCTCTTAATTTAAAAACTAAACTTGTATTATATGGGTGCAAAAACTTCGCATCTCGCAATAAAAGGATGACATACGTTAAGGGGGTTTTAGGGCGGGGCGCTGTGGTGAATATTTGTACATGAGGCAGAAAGTGACCCTAGGGCGGAGACTTCTACAAGATTACGAAATTAAGTGGTTAAAAGCCCGCACTCCGCCCCTGGATTCGATCCAAGGCGTGACTTTAGGTGACACTCTTGGTGAAGGAACTAGCACTGCAGCCGGCTCTATCCAACGCTTTTATTTCCCCCACCACGCACCAATCTCACCTTACTCCGTACTCACGTGCCAATGCCACCTCAGGTGATGACCATTAACAGTCAGCAAATTAACTCACATCCAATCTTCACGTTGAAAGTTTCATATTTCTGACACTGAACAAGACTGCTCATACAGACACCGAATCAGTTCCTTTTTAAATATATATAATTTATTTATAACTTTATTCTTCACCTAAAATTACATATTATGTGAAACACACCCATACTATGTGGCACAATAGAGACTTCCTTAATTTTACAGCGGATAATGCATATATTTACTACGGGACTTTCAAAGTTTTAAGCGAATGTCACCTCTTTTCTATATTGGTGCATTTTAATGTCTAATTTACATGAAGTTAAAACCGAATTTTATAAAGTTTCTCTACACGTATTCTTATATTACAAAAGTTAGGAACAGGAGCTCCTTAAAATCTGAAACTTTTATTTGATACATTATTTTTTGTGTTTTTGTTTAAAGAAACCCAGTATCCACCGCATTATCTCGAGTTTTGTCTTTTCTGCCACTTTCTGAATTCTCTGTCTCCTACCTCCATATTTCGAAGCAGTTTCTCGAGATAGACCTAATGTAGCCAGACCGTCAAGACGGTAACCCGTCTAATGCAGTTGACAAGCACTTTAAGGCAGTGCTTATCAATTGGAGGTCTGCAATTTGTGTTGATCCTACTCAGTAAAACGTTAGTTTTTCTCTTTCCTTTAGGCTTTTCCTAATCTCCGCTTTACTGCATAACTGCTGGGAAAGTTATTATTTTTGTAACAAGATTTAAATTGGGTTTGTAATGGTTTTCACAGGTTTAACTGTATGTCTTGCCTGCAAATTTTCCAGCCTTAAATGTTACCTACGGATTGTGCCTAAGAAGTCTACGAGTTTAGCTAATATGGGGGAAGGTTCTGCGGCATCAGTGAGACTCTGCAAGGCTTCTGCAGTATCAGTAAGGCTTTATAAGGGTTCTGCAGTACTAGTGAGGCTTCGCAAGTTTTCGGTGGTTCCAGAATGTTTAAGCAATAATGATACAAAAGACACAAATTTAACGATTACTAACTTTTACAGATTTTACTTTTTTCATAAATAAGGTATTCTAAACAATACATTCCAGATGTAGAAATTAAAATCGAGATCTGTTAAAATAAATTTTTTTTTCAGTTTCCTTAATAAACAAATACCACCTCTCTATTTTACCTTCACCATCATCTAGTATCGCCGCTCCATAGTCCGCCTTCCATAAATAGTACTAAAATCAAGTGTGATACAAACGGTCAATACGATATTCCCCTATCATGTCCAAGGACACGACAGTCTGGGTTTACTCGAAGTATGACAGGAAAGTATACTGTCCTAAAGATTCAGTTTGGACCTAAACTTAGGCTTTTAATAAGATTAATATATTTTATGCATTTTCCATCTTAAAAAGGATAGTTTTTATACTCATACACAGAGCACATTCGTTATCTGTATTAATTTCCGACATACAGATCGCGACGCACGGGTGAACGGAACTAAACTGTGAATATTGTATGTGTACACACATACATATATACGCATCTGTCTCTTTTCCTACATACATAAAGCGTATTCGATCAGCCAGAATGACTGATAGCCAAGCTGACCCTTAAAGACGACAATTAACCTGAATTTTATTTGAAGGTTTCGTTCGTACCGCGAAGTAAACGCACTCCGTCTGGGTTTCAAGTACCGGTCAGTTATTGTCGCATACAGAAGAAATCACTCACTGGCATGAGATTCATAGGAAACACAAAAACATGTTGTGTCAGCAGAATGTAGAATTTTTGAATGTAAAAGCTGGTGGTATATAAAATTACCACTGGGCATTAAAGGGTGAGTATTATAAGCTACTTTGTGAGCTATGGAACTCTCGCGCGACGCCCTCAGTCTCGCAGATGCTGTGAGCTGACCACGTCCGGCCCCCAGTACAAATAAACTGTACACGTCTGCATCTACCAACTGACTCCTTCGGCACTCGGTGCCGGTGAAAATTTGTTTCACTTGCGCGCAGTATTCGAACTGCCAAATACTGTTGACCTTACGCATTAGTTATGACTCATCGGTGAAATGTGTGAGGAGATGCGTCATCAGACTAACTGCGAAATGTCCGTCACACACGGCAAATCGTTTCCAAACGCGCCATTTAGCAACTACGTCTGAACCTCGGCCCCTTCAATCCTTCTTTTAGATCCATTTTAATATTATCCTCCCAACTGCTCCTAGTCTTTCAAGCGGCCTCCTTCCTTCAGATTTCCCTTATAGACATGTTTCTTTTCCCCCGTATGTGTCACTTCTTCTGCCCATATCACCCTTTTTGATCACCCTAAAACAGGTTCTTTTGTGGCGAGTTTGTGCGTGGCAATTTCAGCATAATTTTTTAAACGTAAGCTTCGTTTATCAAATCCTTAAAATTCACTTCCTACTTCAAAGATTACACCGACTGTCTGTTAAACAGAAAAATATAAAAATAGGGTAAAGAGCTCCTCTTTATTCTGAGAGGAAAATACCTGCACTCTGAGGGCAAAATGAGTTCCTGAATGTTATTTAACATCTGGCCAAGGATTCGGGGAGGGCCTCATATTTGACGGCGAGTATACAAGAATGTAATTTCCTTAGCTTCCGAAGAATAGTGAAATCTGCAGCTTCAATTCACAACCGGCACAAAGTATTCAAGCATCACTTTCGTTACACTTCCTCATTCTTCTATAATGACAATTACAGAGCACATCAACTCATCAAGTAAACACGTGGTACATTTCTATAACATCAACGCGAAACTAGTTGCATGGAGCACAGCACTTGAAAAGTTAATTAGCAAATCGTGAAACACCCTGTATTTTATACACGCAGACTTATTACTGTCTTCACAGGAACCAGGCCCTGGTCGTTATTCTGCGCAAGACGAGGCCAGTGAACTTCCCCACAAGCTATTTCTTTAACAGAAATTTTAAAATTACTTCCATACCTAAGCATAGAATTTCTAACTGGTCTCTTCCAGTCACCTTTTCATACTAAAAATCTAAACCCATTTCTAATTTCTTCCATACATGCTACGTGACTAGCCCATTGTATAGGTTGTCCCGAAACGTCGGTAACTAAATATCAATCTACACTGCGTAGTATCTCATAAGAGCGAAGATCTCGTTAAATATTTTTGTTGTAAGCTTGTCTCCGTTCTGCTGTTACGAACTGTAATTTTGTTCTCAGACACCTTCAATCTATGCCGCGGTTACAAATTTTTTAAAGCGAAAAAGGTTATAAATCATTGTTGTGTCTACGGGTAATTTTGTAGCATGCGGTGAAATGTTAAACATTCAAAACTGAATAATTCCACGAACTCGGTATTGAGTATTTGCGGCTTATGTACTATGAGCTGCGGATGACAATTACTGTCGACGATAGGTAACTTAATATTATGTGCTCACGTGTCTATTCTGCAACAACGCCAGCGAACTAAAATATCGTGTCTGTCTGTCTGTCTGTCTGTCATATGGCCCTCGTCCCTGTATCAACCCTAACCAATTATACTCTTCCAAGCCTAAATCCTCAATTTCGCATTAATGAATGAATTTACAGTAATGTTTATTTTGACTGGTTTGTTCAGCGATTATTACACAACCCTCTACGAGGTGTGGGTAGCTCAGGGAATTAACTATCAATGTGCATACGGTGCGTTGTCCTGTAGTTATTCACTATTGTAAAAAAAACCAACTAAATGCAGTTTTTCACTAATTTTCACTTATTCCTCACTTATTCTTACATGTTTCGGCATCCTATGACGCCATCTTCAGGAAGTGCCACTTGTACGCTGCTTACTGCTGGGCCTAGATTGAGTCCCATTGCTTGGTCTTCAGCCTTCTTGCCGCCGTTTTATGTCACACCAAGAAGGCTGCAGACCAAGCAACGGGACAATTTTGGCCCAGCAGTAAACAGCATGCAAGTGGCACTCCCTAAAGATGGCGTCATAGGATGCCGAAACATGTAGGATGAGATGAGGAATAAGCGAAAATTAGTGAAAAAGTGCACTTATGTGGTTTTTCTACAATAGTGAATAAATATTAATGGATTTAGTGGTTTATAAAAACCAGTTTTGAATAGCGAAACCTAGAACATTTCCATTCGCCTCACGCTGTATTTTTCTCTGGAATGAATTTTTATATTATCTTCCAGTCCACATTATGATCGACCGATTAGTCACTTTAATTGAATACTTTCGAATCAAATTTTATATGCATTTCTAGTGTCACATTCACACCACATGCTCCACCCATCCCATGGCCCTCGTCCAACCACCTTAATAATAATAAAATTAAAAATCAAAATACATTAATGTTCCTGTTATACCACTGAACCAACAAGGTCACAAACAGACTCTTCAATGACACATGACCGGTTGCTAAATTCTGCCGTCACACCTGTTCGTATCGCGTGGTGGAGCCAAGAGACGCAGCAGGCCATTTGCTTCATCGGAGGAACAACCGCTGAGATATGCAGCCCTTCCTCGTCGATCGATGAGACGATAAAAGCACACTTGCTGAGCATGGCCAAAACTCTGAGCGTGTGCTATGTAACAGTAATAGAATGAAAGGTACAAAAGGTATCATAAACTTGTCCTCGTCAACGCCTAAAAGGCATACAGCCGAAGTGGAGGTACAATTCCACTCATTCTTAACCTCGCCACTAGATGGAGATGGGTGGTCAACTTCACGTCCCTGCCGCTTTGCCCACGCGATACAAGCCTGGAACCATCTGAAAGCTTGGGTGGCCCTCAGAACCGGTCTCGACGTTTCGGAGGAGAGAAAAATCTCTTCCTCCTGCCGGAATTCGAACCCCGGATAGTCCCATCCGTAGCCCAGTCACCATAAATAGCAGAAGGGAGTGTGACATTTATATGTTTTTGCTGTTTCTCTTTAGTTTTCCTCTTATTTCACTTTCCCTTCTTTTCGTCCCCTGCTTCGTTATTTTTTATCCACGCCTTTTTACATTTCCTCCATACGTTTTCTTTTATATTCCTTTCTTCTTTCTGTTACTCGCAAAATTACATGTATTTTTAGTTCTATGTTGCGTGATATTTGTATGATTTTGAATCCCCAACAGTACACTTGTATCTGAAACTAATTAATGAGCTATGAAGATTCGAAAAGAACAAACTTAGAAAATGTGTGCACTGCATTCGAGCAAGACACCGTTCGTCTCTTTTATGTTCAGTAATGAAGGTCAAGACACGCGTCTGTTGGCAAGCGTGCAAGTTCTAAATGTGAACACGCAGCGGACTGACTCTGTATTGCAGGGAAAGCCATTAACAAAATGCGTGTGTCCAAGTGTCTCCCCTTCTCTTTATTCGGTTATAAACACCAGTTTCCTGTAGGATCTTTCTGGGAGCACTGACAGTTTCGCATTTGATAAAGAAACTCCCTCTGTTACGGAAACCGAAGTTTCATCATCGTGACCGCAAATCCCCACTGAATACATATATAGTTCACAACATTACCCTACTTTAATAGTATCCTGTTATTAGAACTGCTTTCAATGGACACATATATGGTGTTCATATCTTACATGATGATACATATGTAAGAAACAATAAATAAAGGAGTGACTGTGTACAGCAAATGGCACATTAACCTACTTACCTACCAGAGACTTACCTTTTTAAATATTATACAGTTAACGTTTACTTCAGCCGATCCCAGTGGCCGCGCAGTCTAAGGCATTGGTCTGCGGCCGAGCGCTTGCTGGGATCGTGGGTTCGAATCCCACCGGGAGCATGGATGTGTCTCTTGTTGAGTGTTTGTGTGTTGTCAGGTAGAGGTCTCTGCGACGGCCCGATCCGTGGTCCAGAGGAGTCCTACCGACTGTGGTGTGTGTTTGAGTGTGATCAAGTGAAAATAAAAACCCTCCACACCTACTGTGAACAAGCAGGTAGAAGAGGGAAGGACTACGAAAGGAAACGAATGTTTACTTGAGATGGAGAAAATGCAAAATGCAATAGCAGAATGCCACTCAACTTATACGCTAGAATAGTTGGCATTATAAAACCTTCAGTCCAACACACAATGTATTATTATTATTATTATTAGCAGTAGTAGTAGTAGTAGTAGTAGTAGTAGTGGTAGTGGTGGTTGTGGTGGTGGTGGTGGTGGTGGTAGTAGTAGTAGTAGTAGTAGTAGTAGTAGCAGTAGCAGTAGTAGTAATTGTTTCGTTGTCGTCGTCGTCGTTGTTGTTGTTGCTGTCCGCGGTTGTGGTGGTGGCAACTCAACGGAGCAAATTCCGTTTTAAGAAGATATAGATCCTCAGTCAATCAAGAAATTCCATCATTTTATGGAACCTGAAGATTCCTCACCGCATTCAAACAGTCCACCACTTGTCCCTGTCCCAAATGAATCCATCCCACACCGTCCCTTTCCACAGAACATTTCGAATTTTAATCAGATTAGTTCACTTTCAAAAACTTTGGCTTAATTACATGGGCATTTGATGTGCATAAGTTTATTTTAATTTAACATAAAGCTGTAAATAATTCGTTTCGTAGTCCTTCCCTCTTCTACCTACCTGTTCACAGTAGGTGTAGAGGGTTTGATTTTTCACTTATCACATTGAAGCACACGCCACATTCGGTAGGACTCCTCTGGACGACGGATCGGGTCGTCGCAGAGACCTCTACCTGACAACACAAACACCGTACAAGACACACACCCATGCCCCCGGTGGGATTCGAGCCCACGATCCCAGCAAGCGCTCGGCCGCAGACCCACGCATTAGACCGCGCGGCCACTGGTATCAGCGCTGTAAATAATTGATTTCTTTAAAGAACTCGTTCCTTACATGTTCAATTCAACGTCATTAAGAGACTTATTGCTTCCCCGCCTGACACACTGAGGCAATTAAGCACAGGACAATCGTAATCTTCCACAGCACGAGACTGATTGAAGAAGGATCCGTTACATTTGTATTGCCAGAATGGAAAATACAGTACACACAAGATGTAAGGCACTTAGCAGACACAGCACAGAGAACGCGTTGCGAATGTTCGTTAGCAATTCTCACGATAAAAGACACTTGCGTGCAAACGGAAAATTTGTGTCGGAACAAAAATCAGAGACTTAATTGTTGCTTCCACGGTAATTTATTGTTAACGAAGGTTGGTTAATCATCTTTTGGAGTGTTTGTACTGAGTAACACCTGTATTGGCGACGTTTCGGTGGAATTTGTTGCCACTCCCGTCAGGTCGATGGACGGCATGCTTCTAACTGGGCACTATCCTTCCCTACGCGCTTGAATGTGTAGAAGGAGGCAATGCGTTCATCCGAAACGTCAATAACAAAGCCGATTAGCGCACGGTACAGAAACCTGGACACAGGCTCAAAACTAACATTAGGGGCTTCAGGATTCCGTTCTTCTGGGAACTGAGGTCGCCTTATTGGGTAATCGCTTCCCAACATCCAGCAGGAGTACAGTGCCTTTGTCCTCAAGGATCTAGAAGTCTCGGACTTTTAGACCGTCTATGCACTGTGTTTCTTCGAAACGTCGGGAACCTATTACCCCTCGAAGAGGCGTCATATCCCAGAAGAATGGAGTCCTGAATCATACCGCTCCGAGAACCCAAGGCTGATAATATAGCCTCGGTTTTTAAAGATGTGAGTTCTGCCATGCAGCGATCAGATGGCAAAATCTGTGATGACAAATCTGGAAGTTCGGGTTATATAACAGTAGGGAAATTCGTGAGAATAGCAGGGAATTTATTACAGTAATTAATTATTCCGTTACTTCGTCGGTCGGCTGGCTGGCTGGTCGGTCGGTCGGTCGGTCGGTCGGTCGGTCGGTTGGTTGGTTGGTTGGTTGGCTGGTTGGTTGGTTGGTTGGTTCGTTGGTTGGTTAGTTGGTTGGTTGGTTGGTTGGTTGGTTGGTTGGTTGGTTGGTTGGTTGGTTGGTTGGTTGGCTGGCTGGCTGGCTGATTGGTTGGTTGGTTGGTTGGTTGGTTGGTTGGTTGGTTGGTTGGTTGGTTGGTTGGTTGGTTGGTTGGCTGGTTCGTTGGTTGGTTAGTTGGTTGGTTGGTTGGTTGGTTGGTTGGTTGGTTGGTTGGTTGGTTGGTTGGGTGGTTGGTTGGTTGGTTGGTTGGTTGGTTGGTTGGTTGGTTGGTTGGTTGGTTGGTTGGTTGGTTGGTTGGTTGAAAATACGGCTCATTACAACTATGTTAATATAGAAGCAACAAATCTCGTGTTTTAAAGGTGCGCGATAAGCTTCACCACGCACATTTTGTTATACAGCCAACACATCTTGGTTTTATAACAAAATATCTGTGTTGGACTGTATTCGTATTGAATCTGCAAGAGCTATTGCTCCTCTTCGGACCTCCCAGACCGACTATGCAGTCAACACAGCTTCGTAATCTACGGGTACAGCGTGTTCTTCCCATGGGGCTAAAGCGGCCGGAGCATGAAGTTGACAACTCGCCATAATCAGGCTCCGACGTTAAGCATGAACGCAGCTGCACCTCCATCCCCCATATGCTTTCATGGCATGCACAGGGGCAAAGGTACTGCACTTTACATGCAAGACTCTCAGAACAAACCACTGTTATATTGCAACTAGAGTCACCGCAGTAACACTGTGCGTCGGGTTTGTCTTCTCGTGTCTTCTAGTAACGGTGCTATAATTGTGTGTAGGGTATTATCCAAGCAATAGGTTTCCTTAAGAGAGGCAACCCAGGCGTGCGCAACGTTTTTAATATCCGTCATCCCAATTTTTAACAGATTTTCTTAGGCCATCCGAACCTACCTTTTTGATTCTTTACATTTGCTTCCATTTTCTTCTTAATTAGTATTACAGGAAGACATTTCTAGAACACAATTTCAACTAAGTCGCCAGTTTCGGTTTTCTCCAAGTAATATTTATGGTCGAATTAGGCATGTTGGATATCCTGTGACTAATTTCAGAATTAGAAAAGTCAGTAGATTTTCGGGAATACATTTTACCTTATTTTTATTACTTCCCGCGATACAGCACGACGGAAGGAATGACAGGCTTTTGTAAACTCCCTGAGAAAATGTTTTCTCTCGAATTCTAGCAATGTCCTGGATTGGATTCTCCTCGACCGATACGTTGCAGCTGCACAGACAGCATATTCCGTCTCAATTTTCCCTGCTCGATGGTTTCTTCCAATACCAACCAACAACATCAGTTTGGTTTTCCTCGGGCGAAGCTCCACTTTTATTTATTTTTTTTTTTTTTGGAGGGACATTCAGAGTATAATTTTCGAAAAAGAGAAAACATCTCCAAAAGAAACTTTTTATATTTGCTACTTTTTTTCTATGGCCTTCCGTTTCGCATGAAAATTGTGGAATGAGTGAAGAGAGGGACGCTTGGCTAACAGAATTAACCGACTGAACTTTGTAATGGAGACAGTGAATATTTACTGTGAGGTAAGAACAGAATTTTTAACTATTCCTTACATGTAATTCGTGCTTGAAAGCATCAGCACGTGTAGTACATATCTGAATGGTTCGCTTTGTGGCTTCTTCCTACTGGGAAATCTTCTTTGAACGTGAGCGTGTTCTTTGCGCGCAGTGAATACAATAATGTACATTGTAGGTCTCATGTATGTCCGTCAGTCTTGTCTAAACTATTTCATATTACAAACCACAATCGAAAGTGATACATAACCTAACACAACAGTTTACACTAAAAGTTCTGTATTTGATTTTATTTTTATCTGTATCCGCCCGTTGCAGTACATGCTTTACGCGAAGTTAAAATCGACTTTCTACCGAATTTATAAAAATAATAAAAATCCTATAATACATGTATAAAGTGTAAGTGCTTGTGGGCCTCGTTTTCAAGAGGAAATGTGGGTATCTTTGTGACGTCACACAAAAATGAAAAGGAGCGTCATTGAGGGGGCAGCAGCAATTTCTTAAAATTTCCCAAATTATTTGTAAAAACTACGTGCGTATTTTATACTCTTTGGCTCTAAGGTACATATGCTTGGAAAAAAATTCTAAAAGAAGATACTTTTTAATTCATTTACTTTCATTTTGATGTCATTTTCGGTTTTGTTAAGAGTATAAATAAAATTTGTACTGGTATCAAACCTTAGGAAAATTTTTTCCCTTTTTAAGCAAAATTAGAAACGGGCACTTCGAGATCATTCCGTACCCAGAGCTATTTACACTTAAACCGGTTCTGGGTACATAATAAAATGTATGAGACCTTTAGTTTGCTTTTAGATAAAGCAAGTGCTTCACCTCTAATCTTAATAACAAAGAACTCAATCCCAACACTCTTACACAAGACTGGGGTCACGTGAGCCAGCACGCACCAAATCACATATTTACAGTTGATGCACATAAATATCAGTCGCGGTACTTAACTGCCGGGCCTGGCATTAACTTCGTTTTATATTCGTCTGTAATGCACAAAGTTTGAAACATTCGTATAGTTACGCATCGTGTGATTAGCATTGCCACAATATAATTTAATGATACCGTGTAGTAACAGTAATAGTATTACATTAATAACAATAAAATGGTTATTCTTGATTATATTTAGGACTCATCAGATTCATAAATAAAACATCAGTACATAGCAAGTTACTGCAACTCCAGAACCTGGCATGTTACTGCAACTTCAGAACCTGGCACGTTACTGCAACTTCAGAACCTGGCACGCTACTGCAACTTCAGTACCTAGCACGTTACTGCAACATCAGCACCTAGCACGTTACTTAAACATCAGTACCTAGCACGTTACTTAAACACCAGTACCTAACAATTTACTGCAACGTCAGTACCTAACACGTTACTGCAACTTCAGAAACTAGCACGTTACTGCAACATCAGTACCTAGCACATTACTGCAACATCAGTACCTAGCACATTACTGCAACTTCAGAAACTAGCACGTTACTGCAACATCAGTACCTAGCACATTACTGCAACCTCAGTACCTAGCACGTTACTGCAACATCAGTACCTAGCCCATTACTGCAACGTCAGTACCTAGCACATTACTGCAACACTAGTACGTAGCACATTACTGCAACGTCAGTACCTATCACATTACTGCAACATCAGTACCTAGCACATTACTGCAACATCAGTACCTAGCACGTTACTGCAACATCAGTACCTAGCACGTCACTGCAACATCAGTACCTAGCATATTACGGCAACGTCAGTACCTAGCACATTACTGCAACATCAGTACCTAGAACGTTACTGCAACGCTCTGCATTAAAATTCCACACACATTTGATTCACATTTTAGCGTCGTTACCAGCCAGCTTGTGTGAGGCTATTCGTGATTTCCCTGGTCTCTCTGGAAGAATGATGTGGTATTATTTTAAAACATATCAGGATTCTCTCCTTCCAAATCCTTAACTGTCTCCGGATAGCACATTATACAGCTAGTCAATAAAATTCCCACATTTTACTGAAATGGAAGATCCATTACAGTGTTCACAATATTTCACCAGCTTTCCTTACCTTGAGCCACATGAAACCGGGCCACGCCACCCCATTCTACAGCTTTGTGATCTGTTCTACGAGTAACATTACCCTCCTATCTACGCCTAACTCTTTCGAATGAATACTTACCTTCAGTTTTGCACATCAGTACCCTAGTTCAAATTCTTTTCGCATTCGTACGTGCCGCATGTCTCGCACATGTCACCTCTTCGATAAGGTCACAACAATAACATTTAGTGGACTATAAATCGTGAAACGTCGAAATCCTTAGCAACTGCATACACATACGAATGTTCCCACGTGATTCAATGTTGTAAAATCTGTGCAGATACAGCAGTGCCCTTAAAGATATCTCCTGACAAGGCATCAATTCCATACAGCAAGAGATAAAGTGGGATAAACACAGTATTCAGAATCATAACACATTCGAACCAACGTTCTGTACCTTCTAGTGTTTGAAAGCCGTGCTCGCATTTAAGTAATTGGTCTGTGTAAATGCAACTGTGGTCTACACTTAGCACCAGATGTCTGGGCCGTATATCTCCAGTTTTAGACTGAAATAGAGTTTTTACGTCTCGTTCTACGCATTAAAAGAACACTTTTCCTTTGTTACCGCCACTTCTGACGTCACACTCTCTCTTCCGCACCCATGCCACGTCCAAAAACCCCGGCCCTTTGTTCTGTGCTTAATTTTTAAGTCTCGCGGAAAACAGGCAAAATCTAGTGGCGACGGGTGTTAAGTTATTAATCATTTCTTGGCACAAGAGCCATATTTCACGCTGTTCTTTATTAAAAATAATGAAAAGGCGGACTCCTGAGCACGCATATTTTCCAAACATGTCCCTTGCCTTTTTGGATATCTGGCTGGTCTCAAAGCTTATTAACTGCGACGCTGTACAGAATCACAAACATTTGTCTCATTACATCAAACATGAGCCAAGTAAGCTTGTGGCCATTCAAGAGATGTGTGTTTTATAACGTGTAACTGGTCGGAAAAAGTTTTTGGAACATAACATTTCTGGGACCGAGGACAATATTAAAGTGGGTATTAAAGGAAAAGTTGTAGGTGAAGATAGGGTCTTGTGGACAGATTTTATCAACACAAAGATGGGCGTTCGCGTTACAGAAAATGCTGCGAATTTCTGTCTTATAATTTCCATCCTCTTACAAAAGTTAAAAAGATTTAACAATTCAACTTTGTGTATTATTTCAATAATACATTTTCAATACATCAGTACTATGGTTTCATTCGTTAGTGAATCCAAAAAATAACTTTTCAAAATGGCCGGTTCCACGCAGTGCTTCGTTCAATAGGCCTACTACAGCCGTGCATACAGAAAGAGTTTCCGAGAATAAATAATGATATTTTACTTTTTTAAAATGCTCCCGACTACACAAAGAGGTACTGGTTCAAAGTACAAATGCATAATTAAACAAATTACTAGGCTAATATTCAACACGGTTTCCGTCAGTATACGTTTCTGTTACCCGAAAAAGTCATATAAAAACTCATAGCCTACACGTTTGGTTGCGTCACAGTGTTTATAATTTATTACACACAGGATGTTAAGTACAACATTTAACCTTTTAAAGCCTAGCGGTGACTTTACATAACACCAGGTTTAACATTAAAAAATTCTACGTGGTGCCCACATTGCGTTTATGTGTTTTGTGTGGATCTCAAAACAAACAGCAACTTCTGTCTTATAACACATTAAGAGATTGGTTTTTATAACCGAAGTGGAGTGTTTACTGCGCGGTACGCACTGAGTCCTTATATAAAACAGATACGCTTCGTCTTTAAAGGGTTAATGTGTACGGGAAAGAAAACCTTAATATAGGCTCAAATATTGAAGATATATTACAACACAAATTATCAGTTCTAAATAAAATTGTGCCAACATCGACGCGTCAGAAATTCGCTCGGCTAGCATACTTACATTACACATTACGGTTGAGGGCAATTTATAAGTATTTCGATAAACTGTATAACCTCAAACGTAAAGGCAACGTGGTCCTTCGAAACGTTGGAAAACATCTGCCTAATGACATGCTGTATAAACCCAGACGACAGGAATCTTTACCGACACCGCTGCGAGAAAATTAAATCTTGTAAGTTCAATTGGCCTAAAGCAGTAAGTATTCCATTCGCATAAAACGTATGTAAGTCAGTAATCTCAAAAGAATATGTAAAATGCGGTCATTCACTAATCGAGTGATAGAATAAAGGAGGATGAGATAGACGAGGTATGTGGCACGCAGGGAAGAGAAGAGAAATGCATGAAGGTTCTGGGTTGGAAAATCCTGACAGAAATAACCCGCTTGTAGGAACCAAGTGCAAATGGGATGATAATATTACAACGGATCTCGGAAATAAGTTGCTAGGATGCAGACCGCACTTGCCTGGTTCAAAAAGGGATCAGTTACTAATTTATATAAATGTTTATTATGATTATTGATATTACCATTCGTTACCACGTCCATAATAGCTTCCAACTTATCGCGTAAGGCTGCTAAGAATGTGGACATTTGGTACGTGACGGCGTTTAGTCTGTAGGGTACAGAGCAACCGTAGTGGATCAGATATCAAGGGAAAACAGAATGCGAGTAAAATTATGCCTTTATAAATACACAGGAGAGAGTTTCTTGTACCTCCTATAATACATTCTTTAACACAGATATCAAGGGAAAACAGAATGCGAGTAAAATTATGCCTTTATAAATACACAGGAGAGAGTTTCTTGTACCTCCTATAATACATTCTTTAACACAGATATCAAGGGAAAACAGAATGCGAGTAAAATTATGCCTTTATAAATACACAGGAGAGAGTTTCTTGTACCTCCTATAATACATTCTTTAACACAGATATCAAAGGACAACAGAATGCGAGTAAAATTATACCTTTATAAATACACAGGAGAGAGTTTCTTGTACCTCCTATAATACATTCTTTAACACAGATATCAAGGGAAAACAGAATGCGAGTAAAATTATGCCTTTATAAATACACACGAGAGAGTTTCTTGTACCTCCTATAATACATTCTTTAACACAGATATCAAAGGAAAACAGAATGCGAGTAAAATTATGCCTTTATAAATACACAGGAGAGAGTTTCTTGTACCTCCTATAATACATTCTTTAACAGATTCGTAATACCATATCTAATATCTTCTGTAACAGGATTATTTTCGTTACAACTGCACTCTCATATTGTTGCACATCTGTCTACACGTAAATGTCTAGAAGAGCGCGACTTGTCAAAAGGTATGCTTCGTGTTAGATTTTACGTCGTAACATCGTAGTGGAAAGAAAGAACGGAGAGATGAATGGAAAAATAAATAAACTGAGGAGGAGGAGGAGGACAGGTTACTGCAGTTTAACTTAACTGGTAGGGTAAAGGTACCGTACACTAATTGCTGGAAAAGGTCTCAAAATCTGGCCGCGAAACCCTGATATTAGCCATCTAACGCAGCACACGTCTTTACATCTCAGACAAGCACACCACCCTGCGAATTTCAAATCTCATGTGATAACTGCAGTCTTAACTCGGTTATAATGTCATGAAATGGGCTGAAGGTTTTGTGTTGTTATAAATGACTGTTGTTATAATCGACCAGAATAATGTTATGGTTAACAGTCAGGAATTTATTGGTACCACAGAATATCTGACGCAATAGGCGAGGTGTGTTATAAACCGATGTCGTTTTAATCGGGCTCTACTCTCTTTCCTTATTTTGAGCAACCTCGTTAAAAAATTTCAAGATACGATAATCAGTCCCGGACACAAGACTCTTCTTTCACATAGAAGAGGGATTCTCAAAGTAAATGAAATTTAACAATTTCGGGGTACCAACATCAACTTGTTTGGGTCTGAATAAAGAAGCTGGAAATTGGAAGAACTAGCTGACAGCGGATAAGCTACGTAATTTGTTAGCAATGTTTCATATTATCAGGATGAGGGACTTATGTTTTACTTATTCTTAAAATGTTATTCCTTTTTATATTTCCATTTTTTAAGGTCGCACACAAGCAAACAATAGTCGGCGTACCAATAGTGGAAGGCATACCAGAGTTTAAAGAACCTTAACACAGATTGATAACGAATTTACTTGACTGCAGAACTGCTATAACGAATTTACTTGACTGCAGAACTGCTATAACGAATTTACTTGACTACAGAACTGCTATAACGAATTTACTTTACTGCAGAACTGCTATAACGAATGTACTTGACTGCAGAACTGCTATGACGAATTTACTTGACTGCAGAATTGCTACAACGAATTTACTTGACTGCAGAACTGCTGCAACGAATTTACTTGACTGCAGAACTGCTATAACGAATTTACTTGACTGCAGAACTGCTATAACGAATTTACTTGACTGCAGAACTGCTATAACGAGTTTACTTGACTGCAGAACTGCTATAACGAATTTACTTGACCGCAAAACTGCTATAACGAATTTACTTGACTGCAGAATTGCTATAACGAATTTACTTGACTGCAGAACTGCTATGGCTGTAATTTTAATTAAGTCAGTTACACAGAATGTAACAAATGACAGAGCAGGCCTACTTTCTCAAAAAGTATTAGGAATAAAGTTTTGACGTTTTCATGTATCAAGATTAGAGTCTTTTGCTAGGTGACACCGTGTCTACTAGTAAAAGAGAAAAGGCACTTTATATACGCATACATACTCCACATAAAATGCCTTTTATCATACTTCCCATGCCTATGCCAGATCAAGATTTATAACAAAGCCGAAACATGTAGCACACTTCGGACAGTAAAAGATATTGCCTGAAAATATACTTGTGATCGGCGGTCCAATTGTTTGTCTATTCACGCATCACGATCGGATGTCTCACCCTAAGAGTGTTGTGTAAAATATGTGTTATTTTATATTGTTCCATATCTGTCTACTGTACGCACTGTATTACACAAACACAATTTACCATCACGAAACAAATAAAACAACCCTAAACACTTCGTTTCATGGGGTAAAATATACGAAATATATGTTGCGAGGCATTTGATTTTGACAGTTGCAAGTTTTGATTTCCTGCGCACCTGTACTAATAAACAGGAGCATCAGTCTATTCAGATACGTAAGGTTTATGTTTCACAGTTTGTAACGTAGTATTATGGATTATAAGATTGTTATTTTATCTAGTATTCGGTATGACTGCGAAATTGTCTCTCTTATTCCAATGAACAAACATAACTGAGGACGTCTCAGAACAAATTCTTCAACAGATTATAAAAACAAGAAAACAGTAAGTACCATTTTACTCTTCAAATTACTTGGAGATGGATAATATTACATAGAAGAGCGGCAAATTTATAATTTCTACGAACTATTTTCAATAAGATTATCAAATCAAGTTTTAAGAGATGTCTATGACATGTAGAACACGCGAGAAGGATTAGGAATTCCTGCATGCTAACCAACCGAGCCACTCCAAACGGTTCTCAAAAAGAAATATCCTCCACGGAGCCCGCTGCACAGTCCCGATTCAACAAGCTACAAAGAAATTACTGTGTTCCTTACAGAACGCAGTTGGCAACTTCAGGTATTCCAGTATAACAAATGCTGACAGCACATCACTCATTTGTATAAATTTCCGCATCACAGTGAATTTATTTCTGAATCCGTTCACCGTGCGTCACATTCTGATATGAAGAGACTCGCGTAGGCCCTTGGCTCACTAGCCAGCACCGAACTACTGAAAACAAAAGTGGCCTACGTCTTAATTCAAGACGCAGACATTATACTACCAAAAATACGCATATTTAAATTTAATGAGACTGTACCGCGAATCTTCGTTTCATACAAGATTGGCCGCACATAATGTGGCCTGTTCCTGAACACACAAGACGAAGAATTTAATTTTCAAGTAAATGCGCGTGTACATATGTCTCTGATACACAAAGCACAGTAATGATTCACCGTGCCAAAAAATGCCCACGAGCCTTCACTTCCCCTGTACCTTAACCGTTTCCCCTTCCACGGTGAGGAGGATTCATCCTGTCATCCTCACCTCTGTTGTATTTCTGTGAGGCTCAGCCTAAGTCCAAAGACCGTCTCCTAGACCGCAGTTCTACACTACAGTCCGTGGTCAGTCCCTGGCACTATGTAGAGTTTTGAATACATGTATCTCTAAGCAGACTTCTTGTGGGAAGTAATCAGGAATCTGTGTGCGTGTGTAACTTCAGAACTCTTTTGTTTTCTCGCTGAAAAGTAAGTGCATTGCTGTAAGTATGGAAGAGGTGAAATAAAAGTGTGGTAAAGTGGAGAAGTGAGATGGCATGCTGCAGAAACGAACGCATCGGGGCGGAGAGAGCTGTTGGAAGGGTGTCAAACCCCCCAGACCACGAATCGTAAAATTAATGGTTCAGAGAAAAAGTGTCTTAAGTGGCTAGACAGAAAATTAGTTAAATATCGTAATTCTGGTTCCAGGCGCCAAGAACGTGAAATTTAAAGAGAAGATACCAGCGGCTTCTGTTTAGTCGCATCGGCCTATTTCGGAATTTTACATACGAACACAGTTACAATATTCTACCTGCTTCGTGAACCAACCAACCAACCAACCAACCAACCAACCAACCAACCCCATTCAGCAGAATACCCTTGCAAAGATGAAAGTCTGGTCAAGAAATTACAGGTTTTTTTATTAAACGTGTATGCTCAGTGCCGTTTACACAAAAGCCCGACACAGCGCTGTATCCAAAGCCAGCCAATTCAGTTAAAACTCACTTTACTGAACATACATTTTAATATTATCCTTACATGTACGCCCAGGTCTCCCGAGTATTGACTACCCTCCATTTTCCCTACTAAATTTGTGCATGCTTTGTCCTTCTTCTCCATGCAATCTATACGTTCAGCCTCTTTCATCCTTCTTGATTTCAACACCCGAACATTTAATACAGGGGACAAATTATAAATTTAAGCCTACTGACGGTTTGAATTACAGATGGGAAGCAAATTAACTTGAGTTTAGAATAAAGATATTTTCCACATGGGCTCTCCGGAATTTAAAATCCTTCACTGCAGACATAATGTACCCACGAATTTTAAAGCTAATAAATATATTAATATTTTAAACATTATGTCACATTATCAACAACTGCTGATTGTGGTGACAATGACAAACAACATGTACAATACCATATAGAATGTAAATCTTGGATCTCAAATATGTAACACATTGAATGCAACTATATATTCTCACTTCTTATGATGATAGAAGGCCTGAAGATGACCAACATCAGTGGAAACACGTTGCCTGAGTAAGAGTTCGCTGAAAATGCATAAAGTAAAAAGTTGTGTCTACTACCTTAATTTCCTTTATAAGTCTATGTAACACAATGGGATGCTTGACGTAAAATTTGTAATATTTTCTTTTGAGGTTTATAAGCAGGATAGCAGATATCCGTAGGTTGTCGACGCTGCAATTTAGTCACTGTACAGTTTCACAGTTTGCTTAGTTTCCGTCAGTAGCTCCAGGAAAGGATTGGAATGCTAAACAAAGCCAGTATGCCATCTTCCCACAGCCTCCAATTTCACAGTTCTTAAATATACTACAAATCCAGATCGCAGTTTAAAGGCGCCATTAAATAAACTGAGAAAAACACAATTTTCAGTTTGCAGAAAGAATCCTTCCAAAAAGACTAGACGCATGACCGTGAACTTCCTGAAAAGACTTAGTACATTCATGGTTTAAGTGTGACCTGTAACCCACTTGAAACGCCATTCAGTGCTGCGTATGACTATATAGCGCACGCAGTGAACTTAACCTTTTAAAGCCTAGCGGTAAATTTACATACGACCAGGTTTAACATTAAGAAATTCTACGTGGTGCCCACATTGCGTTTATGTGTTTTGTACGGATCTCAGAACGAACAGCAACTTTTGCCTTATAAAACATTAAGAGACTGGTTTTTATAACCGAAGTGGAGAGTGTTTACAGCGCGGTACGCACTGAGTCCTTATATAAAACAGATACGCTTCGTCTTTAAAGGGTTAAAAAAAATAAATTCCATTACGAAGGACAAAACCTATACTCGTAACGCTACGGGCTGGACGGTCCGGGGATCGAATCACGGTGAAGGTGAGAATTTTTGCGCCCGTCGAGCCCGGCCCTGGAGCCCACCCCACCTCCTGTATAATCAGTACTGGGTCTCTTTCCTGGGTGACAGGCGGCCGGGCCAAGGGTTGAGGACCCACCCCAATCTAGCGCCGATGTTAAAAGAAAGATTATAACTATAACTCTACTGCGCTCTTGGCTTTAATGGCCTGCTATAGGACGAACTTTACATAATATCGCTACTGTTTTCTACCTTTGACTCAAAGGAACTTCATTGCTTTTCAGAGGCTAGTACATTTACAACCATTTATCTGTGTTTAGGACATACTCGTGTCTGTGATAAATAATGTATTCATAATCAAATATATACATATGGTGGTTCTAAGCGGAGAACGTTTTCTGTCCACAGTCACTTTGACAACCGTGTTGTAAACAGGATTCCAGAATGGAAACGCTTTTAAATGTTTCAGGTAGGCTTTAGGTTGTAAGCACACGACAAATTTGCATAATTATAACAGAACCCTAAGGGCTAATAGCGAAGACCTTCCAATGCGTCTGATTAGCCATGTTTCATCCATCCGTAACCTAAAAACCTAACAGATGTAGCAATATGACGCTTAAATACACACTTCGTCCTTTATGTCGTTTATGTGTATTGAAGGTAACAAATGTCCCCATCAAAATTGCCTAGTAAATACCGCATGTCCCAGGACTTCAGGTTAGTTCTGCAGGATATAATTCCTGAGGTAATTCTGAGCATACTTCTTGTATTCCTCATCCTAGCAACATGTCCAGGCAATCATAGCCTTTCAGTTTCTCTATCCTATCAACACTAAGTATCCTGCATAAATGACGACGACGAACGTCACTGAGTGGGATATTTAGAACCGTTGACGTCACGCACACCCCATCTCATACGGACTGTCAGAATCATGAATGTGAGCCAAGTGTAACTCCATGGAGCAGATACCTTCTTGAAAAGCTAGCAGTCCCTCAGGTAATGAAGTAATTGTCCGCATTTTTTCGAACGCCGAAGTTTCATGATCGTGTTCAAACAGCCCACCACTTGTCTCTATCCTGAGCCACCTGAAACCATTCCACGCCCATCCGTATTATTTCGTTCAGATCAATTTCAATATCATTCTCCCATCTAGACCTAGGTCTTCCGAGCTGTTTGCTTCCTTCAGACTTCCCCAACAAAATCCTTTACGCATTTCTTTTATCCCCATATCTGTTTCGCCTACTGCATCCTGTTCATGTTATGACGCTAAAGAAGTTTGGTGAGGATGCAAACCTTACAGCGTCTGCTCATGCAATATTCTCCAGAATCCTATTACTTCCTCCCTACTCTATTATTTCCTCCCTATTAGACCAAAATATCCGAAGCAGCACCTTGTTTTCTAAGACTGAGTTCCACATCCACACAAAATATAAAAAATCTATCAAATTGCACAAAGCAAACAAATATTGCAGCCATTTTCAAATCTGTGACACACAATAGATAAAGTCTGTTGAAATTTCAATGATGAACTATTAAAACTCAATCCGTGCAATTATCTAACCTTACTAACTCGAAACGTCTGGACAGACGGCAACATGTCCATTAATTCATTGAACTTTATCGATTAAATCTATGCACGAAGTGCTGCAGTCTAGAGGAAATAATTTCCTCGTATTTTTCCTGCGGAAAGAAACATCGTCATAAATAGTGAATCTCTCCGTTCCTTCATATTAAAACACAGTATTATAATGACCCGTATTTAGTTGGCAATTAAACAACACAGACGCATGTCTTTCGATCATAATTTGACGTATTACAACAGACGTCATTTCGGTGACCTGGCCCTCAGACAGGGCACAATGCAAACACTGAGTGACGCTTCTTAAAATTCACAAACTAATGCCACAGAATACAGTTAATATTTCTTCAGATAGTGAAGGAATTTTTCCATTTTATGGAACGCAAAATCCCAGTACCAAGTTCACAAGATACTGTCACTCGCCCATATTCTGAGGGAGACTAATGCAGTCAGTATCCTCCAATTTCTTTCATGAAGACCAATTTAAATATTATCTTCCAAACTACGCCTTACTCTTCCAGAGATCGCTTTCCTTCACTGTTCGCTACTCAACCCCTCATACACTTCTCTGCCACGTGTGATGCACACACCGCACACATCATCCCTGTACATTTTATTACATCGTTAATATATATATATAAGGAGTCCGAAGCATGCAAAACAAAAGGCAAAACTATAGTTTTCTAATTTTACATTGTCTTCACCGTGCATTTTTATTGCATAAATTCAGATACCAACCCAGATGCACTTTTATATACATAACACTTTTTCACAACACTGCTATACCAGTGTTGTGAAAAAGTGTTATATATATATATATATATAAGTGCATTTGTTAGTATCTGAATTTACATTATATAGTTTGCTACATTTCAATGTTTACATTTTTACATAGCAGAATGTAAGACAACTACACTGAGCCGAAAAGTGGGAAGCATTTTCCAAAATTACATATTTCATTTACAAGTACTACGTCAGTATTAACACCATACACTCCATTCTGCATTCTGTAAAATTTTTAATCTCAGCTTGCATTAATACGTAGCCGCCAATTGTTTTCAAGAATCTCAATTGCAATAAATGGGAGGAAGGTTCGAAATTAACAACCGCCTTTAGCCAAAATTTCAACTGATCCACTCTTAAATGTTAGATCACCACTCACTGAATACCTACGGAGCCAAAAACGTGGATTTATTTTCGGTTAAGTATGGAATGTGTCACGCTGACAAGCCCAAGCACTGCTTACTGCCGCCTGGTGGCTCTGTCTGTAACTACCAAGAATCTTGTTATGTCATGACAAAGTGGTCAAGCTTAGGCTTCCGTACATTATATATCCTACATTTACGCTTATATTACATACATACTATAATAATTTTATTCCTAAAATCACATATTTTATTCTCCTGATTAAACCAGAAATATTTATAATCCTAAATGAAAATTAAGTAAAAAACCGTGGAGGAATGTTTAGCGAACACAAAAAATCTACGTGGCTTGTTATGCATCCTGTAGACGATGCAGGCAAATTGATGGTATAAACCCTACACACTATACACACCCGTCTTAATCTGCTACGTTTATACATATTTCGTCGGATTTAATGAATTAGAATAACAGTAGGCCAAAAGATTAAAAGTTAGCGATCGCATTTCCGAAACTCGATTACCGTGTCCATTCTTTATTTTATTTACCAGAATGACCTCCAAGTTTAGCGCCAGGTTCATCCACTACGAAACATAACTTATAACTCGTCTAAAATGATAATTTTATTTCCTTCGATTCTATTTTTTATATTTATTAAGCGTCCCTTTTAGTCTCAGTAGTTTATGTGGCATCGAGTATCAGATTAACTATGCAAAATGTGGAAACAAACAGCCGTTTCCTGCTTTAATTCACATACACAGAATTGTACTGCAGGGTTACGAGAATTAACAAAAACTTCTCAGTAAGGATAAACAAACTCCGAGGCAAAGTACGTAACCAGGACGTTATAAATACCGCGCGGATACGGCAACCAATATCGTAACCTTGGTCTCAATATTAGTTCATATTTTTAACGCAGCAGAAAGGGTCTGTCAGCAAGATAATACTACCTTAGTCTTTCTTATTTCTTCACATTGTCTTCTTTGTTCTGTGTTTATGGGTTTGTCCATTCAGTTTCGTGTTCCCAGTTACTTTATAAAGGAAAGAATTACAGATGTGACGCGCTAAGATTTCTCGTTCTCGTTACGCTGTGCCTTTGAAGCTGGAAATCTCCTATATTGTACGAATCACTGTCCAATTCTTTGTAGACAGCGCACTGTTATAATAAAGGTATTAATTCTCCTTATTGTTTCTGGTGTTCATTTTACACTTTCCCTCGTATATTTGTTATCACGTCGCGCTACTGTCGAAGCTTTTATTCTTCCCAGTTACAATTTTGCTAAATCCATGTTGAGTACGAAACAGGCTGATACAGCGGTAATACACAAGAACTGTATTCACAATGTTACCAGTTCGAATCTTGGCACGTATAACTGCTTCTCTGAGACTTTCAGGTTTTCCTCAGCCCTTTCAGGTAAAAGCCGTGGCAGCATTTCGATTAGGCAACGACTTCGTCCTTTCACATCCTTTACGTATCATCATTCACCAGTCATCCTATCATCGACGCTATAATTTCTGAGCTACTGCTAGGGTTGCAAAATAAACTAAAAATGACGGTGATCCTGCAGCCGCTCAACGATCGCATTGTACGTACCTGACGTTTATCACTGTGGACATGAAAAATCACCACTGCAGCTTCTCACAATCCACTTCAATCTGGTCCCCAAATTAATACTTCTCGAAGTTCCACTTATATATTATTTTACAATCTGCGCTTAAGCCTCCAAAGTAGCCGTTTCTCTCGAAATTTACCGACAAAATTATTAATTAAATTTCTTGTTTCCACATTTCCAGTTCACATCCTACTTTATGTAAAATGCGGAAGAATAATTGTTATTTTTTAAGTATGTGAGGTTTGGTAACAAACCAACCTACGCAGAGCAACAAGACAGAAGGGCGAATATCTCTATTCCTGAAGTAATGTTCCATTTCTTCCTGTTACTTCCTGTCTCTCCTACCCAAATATCTTGCTAAGCAAATTATTCTCAGACGCACTCGGTGACATATTCAGTTGCACATGAACTGGGAACAAGTATGGCACATTACAATCGTACGATACATCAGTGACCAAAGGTACTATCCATGGTGCGGATGACCAACGTCCAGTCCTTCTCATGGCTCAGACCCTTAATTGCCGGTCTCTCACCGCGGACACCCCGGTTCAATCTCAGACCAATCCATGTGGGATTTGAGGTGGACAAAATTGCAAAATTGCAAAAAAAGAGTTTTCTCCGAGTACTTCCACATCCACTGGCAACCTTATTTCACCAATATTTAATACCCATTAATTCACCAAGATTCGACTTCCAGCCCACCAAGTCTCATATCCAGGGCTTGCTGGGCGCTACTTCCCCGCCCCAAGCATGAACCTGACCATCTTCGGCTAGTACAATTAAAAACCCCCGGTGCTGTACCGTCACTTTCATGGCGTCGTATTAAGTACGTGACGGGAGAATTTCACAATTAGTTTGAACTTTAATTCAATTATGTGCAACCTCAGCCACAACGGGCAGAAATATTAACGACAATACAGAAAACAGTCACATATAGGAACATAGCCTCTTCGCTGATGTTATTTATGGGACAGCAATTGGAAAACTTACGTAGATCATGACAAATACATATTTCAGGTAACACACAATGTGATGCCCATTTTCGCGACTTAGACATTGTCGTTTTTTCGCTAAACACACGATTTATTTCAGGACAACATGGGACCCAGGGATACCAGGTAGCGGCAACTTTTCCCTCGGGGCCTCGGACGATCTTAACCCAACCAGCGACCCTATCCACATTCAAGGTATGTCGATTCCACTATTGTTTCCATAATGCTGCTTTTGCGTGTGGCGACTGTTGGTGCCGTGATGGTTCTGAAGGATGTAACAGGCAAGTCCTTAAACCCTTCAGACCAACCTCATGATTTAAGGACACTAATGCCTCAAAATTCATGCTCACAGAAGTTGTTGTAACGTACCTGATATTTTTCAATACAAGATTTCCTTTCATTGAGATGTGTATAAGCACTAACAAATACTAATCGTTTGCGTGGACATGCGAGGTTCCGAAGGATTGGACTCTGTTGGGTTTAGTGCTATTAGCGTCGCACAGTGAAGGTCTTGCATACCGGTTCATCCAATTATTAACTTCTCTTAATCAAATAAACCTATGCGTGATTCCAGGCGGTGTAAGACCTTCGCTCTTCGTAGATGTTACACAGCATACTTTCGTGGATAGTTACTGACGTTTCGGGAGAACCTATCGGCCCCATCTTCAAGGGACTGGTAAGACTGTCCCGGAACTTCGATAACTAACAACCAATCCACGTTACGCAGCACACCAGAAGACAGAAGATTTCAAATAAACACATTTCATTTGGTAGCCATAACGATGATTTGCATTAAAATATTAAAAAAATCACGATTACATAATTACACAGTTTTGAAGATGTTGCTATTACAACGGGGGGCACGCAGTGGCGCAGCTGCTTGAGCACTGCGCTACAAGCCGGAAGGTCGCGGGTTCGATTCCCGATGTTGTCATCGGAATTTTTCACTGACAATTTCTGCGGCCGCACTATGGCCCTGAGGCCGACTCAGCCTCTAACAAAACAAGGGCTAACAAGGGCTGACAACCTTACCGTCTTCATTTGCCGACTGTCTTGAAATCTGGGGGCCTCAACCTCCGATAACCCTCAGAGCCTGTCCGGGCCTGTACAGGGATAGCTTTACGTTTACCTTACCAATACTTAACAAGTCACAACCATGTGTAACTGCTTCCGAAACGTAATGGTGACGAAGGAAAAAGTCCTTGCTAATGTAATAATGTTATTCATGTGACACCGTTACGAAGAATTTCTATGTTACAAGACACACCCGTGTCTACGCAGCCTGCATTAAGACTAAAATAAATGTATTTAGTGGAAGAATCGAAAATGCCCTCGAATACCAATCGCATTAATATGTGCCAAAGCTGAAGTCAGAATTGCAAATCAGCTCCTTCAACAACTCTTAGCAGTCCTATAACGATAAAATTAAGTTCCAAGCTACGGCGATATTTCATTATGACCCCAAACTTCGCCATGTGAGTTTCTGAACAGCAATTTTTATACAGCGAAAGCTGAATAGACACTATATCCTTGCCGCAAATTGTGGGCTGCAATGAAGAGCCGTGCTGTGCCAGGGCAGCGTTCCAGATGGCCGGACGCCGCGAGAATACAGGAATAAGCGTCGAGATGCCGATGGCGCAGGCGTGTCCCATAATTTTCAGGAGATCAGAGACGGCAAATTGAGTGGCCAATGGCCAGACAGGAAGTTCACGTGTGTAGACAGATATAAATGAGATCCGTTCTTTAAATAATAAAGTCATGTCTCATCGGAAAATAGATATTTTGTTTTAGCTCAACGCAATAGTTTTCGCGTAGTTATGGACCGATGTCAACTGTCTAACAAAGGCTCAACAAACAGTTTCTGTTGCTAAGGAATATCGACAATCGACATTGTTAAATTGTCTAAAGTCGGAATCTTTTAACATGAAACATAATAAACACATCCAAGTTTTTTTTGGGTTTCGAAGTTTTGAAAGAACATCTACTGACATGGACTTCACAGATGTTATTTATGTGACCACTATTAAACAACACATGTTAATCGATATTAATAACTAACTAACTCCAACTCCATGAAGCAAGACTCTTATAAAGAAACTAGTATGTCTTCAGCTAGTCAATAAATTCCCCGCATTTTAATGAACCCGGAAATTTAGCACGGCATTTACTGTAACTGAAATCGTTATATCAAGTATGTTCACATGGAACGTTTATCAGAGTATTTGAAGTGCAAGCAGCACAGTCGTCGGTAGTCAAGAAATTCGCCTTTTATGGAGATCAAATTTCGTCACGGTGTTCACAGGACGTCGCCACTGGTCCCTACAACCACCAGGAGTATATAAAATCGTTCCGCTAAATTCGACAACACAAAATCCTCTTAATCATTTGCCGTCACTGTCACAAGCGTGCTTTGTCATTCAGAAAAGATGCGTCGTAGTCCTTGGTGTGCAGTCTGTCTTGGCTTGCGACAGGCGCACAGCCTCTTCCAAAGTGAGTTCTCTTCTTCCTCTTTTAAAATTCCAGTATATTCTCTCTTCACGGTCATCCAGTAGCTGCTTACGTCATCCTCCTCCTATTTTCTTTCCTTCTCTCTTTCCATCAATAACGTGATTAGAAGGCAGTTCCTACGCAAGACGTGACCAATCCATTCAGTCTTCTTTCATTTTGTTGTATGCAGGATGCTCCTTTCCTCCCTGACTGTGTGTAAAACTTCTTCATTTTTCTAATACGATCGGTCAAGCCGATCCTCTGCACCCCTATCGAACACCACGTTTAAAAATTCTTAAGGCATTTGTGACCTATTTTCCGAGTTAGTGCTAGCTGCTGCTTACTTTATTGGCAGACCTCTAAAGATAGTTCCGTGTAAAGTTTCCATATCAGCCTAGGCATACATGCTAGTAAAACCTACGACATGACAAAGGGAAAGCTGAAGAGGACAAGATTTGATAATGATGCTTGTGATCACACAAACGTCGCACTCTAAGATCATGAAAATCAAAACACTGACCTTCATATGGGTCGTTCTATCACTGGTATAAGACTCGCACTTCCTGTACCAGATCGTGGAACGACAAGGCGGCAATATAGTATAAATGCGTAACGGATAAAAGGAAAAATTCGGCCTGGAAATTTTTTTAAAACCCCGTATATAAAAAATATCTTTCAAAATAAGTTTCCACGAAAAGAAATTCCTAAGCATATGTAACAAACTAAACATTGATAAATAAGTCACGAACAGACACACAGATTTCAATACAAGCTAATAGGGAGTACACCATAGCCTGTCACAAAGTTCAGAAATGAAAGCTACCAACCAAATTTAATAAAAGACTAAAAACATTAAACAGAGTTTCTATGTCACTTTCGAGATTATCTACGGACATGCATAAGTTGAGTCTGTGAACTTACCCCAGCGTGAAGAATGTACAGCGAGTCGTATTCGAACATAGCATCGAATCAAGGGCATCAAACATGTGGAGCGCTTCACGGCTAGAAATGGTGCAGTGTTACGAGAAGACGTCCTCTCTGAAACAAGTAATTCAAAAAACACATTAAATTCTTTGTGCTTCGCCATTTTTCCTATTTTAAACACAACCATCAAACATGGTGAGACACAAGTGACAGCAGCGCGACTTCCTGTTCATTTTTACTACTAAAATGTTTGTCCTAACATATCTTTGAAAATCACATCTTTTGTTAAGTCAATAATTTTATATAATGTAAAACATGTTGCTATATTTGACCCTATCAAGCTGAATAATACGAACGAAACTGTCTTCTTAGAAGAAGTGACACCGTCTGGTCTGATAAACTGGTACGTCTACATTCGGACATGGAGCCCCGGGAGGGGCAAGAAATTTTTATCTTCTCCTAAACGTCCAGACAATCTCTGGGGCCCATCCAGCCTCCTATTCAATTTTATGGTTATATCGTATTTGTGTAAGTATTTTGTAATGTGTGGGTATATGGTATTTGTGTAGGTATATTATACTTATGTAGGTATATTGTATTAGTGTAGGCACATTGTATTGTGTGGGTGAATTGCTAATACGTGTACTGTAATTTGTGCTGTTCCGTTTATGTATGTGTTATTGTATTGTGGTGTCTGTACTGGTGTAAGACTGCTGCCACCGGGTGAAAACCCAATTTCAGTAAGAAATAATAATAATAATAATAATAATAATAATAATAATAATAATAATAATGGGGTTCTTTCTCAGGGTAATGCGGATGGGCATGAACTCTACCACCCGCCTCCACCTACTGCCCAAGGTTAAGAATGAGAGGAGCTAGAACTTTACTTACCCTACATGCTTTAATGGCGTGGATAGGGCAACAGTACCTCTAACAGACCATAAATATGCAAGTTACCCACAAACGTTTCACAAATCGTTTTCAAATAAGTTACAAAATTCAGATACTGCAGAACTTTGAGGTTATACCAGGAAAACTATCAACACTAGAAATCAGTAGTAATGACAATAATGCATAGAAATGAATCGCTAAATGTAATAATTATTAAGTTAGGGTTATTGACAGCCTCGCGGTACAGATTAAGGCACCCTCATGGTAAATAGTTATCAAACGTTCTTCCCAGAACTTACTGCTCTGCTTTGCGCAAGTAAGTCATTCCGTAATCCCCAACACAACACAAAAAAAACTCTACATTCTGCACCGTACTAAACAACGACTGGAAAAGAACAGACGAACATGAAAGGCATTTCACTGCTTCAGACATCAAAGGGGATAATCCAGTCCTGAGGACAGCCTTCATTACTTCAAGAACTTAACTGGTATTTGATGTCAGGCGCAGTTTTATGAGAACACAGAAACCACTGAACTCTGGGAGTGCTGTCGAACAATGGGCGAGCAAGAAAATGTGCATGAATCTCGTCTCTGAAAGCCACTCGAGACGTGACTTGAGTTCAGTAACTGTAGTCACCCTGCTTTTCATAATCATAATATCGTGGGAACAATAACACAGACACTTTTAACGCAGAAAGGCCTTCGAAAGTAATTAAAAACCATATTTTGATAAATTTAGAAGTGTAAAGGAACCGTGTCAGAAAGGACAGCTGAACGTTTACCGAATTCGGTAATTAACTACTTAGCTAAATAAGTGACTAAATAACCAACTCCGTATAGTAACGCCCTTCTTGAGAAACCAACTGTCGCTCAGCTAAAATTCCGCGCCCTTTACTGAACCCGAAGTTTCAGTGCCCTTTACACGAGAACCTGCCACTGTACCCAATATGAAGGCATATGGGGGAGTGAGGGTAAAACTCCACACATTCTCAACCCCGGCACTGGGTGTAGATAAGTGGTCAGCTTCGCAACCATATTGTTTTACAGCGGGTACGACCCCCCGATACCTAGCGAGTAGAAGGCTGGAGGTTTACCACAGCACGTTCGTAGGTTTTGCAGCAAAAATTAATTTCTCGCCCCGACCGGTTTTCGTGCTTCGATTCCTCGGTCATCCATCCCGTAGCCCAGTCCTTGTACTGAGCCAAAATAATCGCGCATACACTCCCCTACCGACCTCCTACTGTGTATCTTGCCGCCTGTGCTTGTATCTTCAAGGTACTCTCTTCTTCCAAGTTATCTAAATATGACTCCATATTAAAATCCCAATTGACCAACACGTATTACACGTTCTGTCACATCTTTCTGTTTCATGTTATTGCCGTGATGGCGCTTGGTGACACGCATGAATGAATGTAACGTTGCTCACAATCCGACTTCCTCTAGTCCCCCGCTCCCATCTCTCTCGCTTAGGGGCAAGATCAACCCCTCCGTTCTGCAAAGCCCCCAATCCATACACTTTCCTTCATGCAGCAGAATAAGACTCATACTACTGCATAATACAAGGTGCACCTGCAGTCTTAAATGTTATAATCTTTACATTTTTAAACGTAAATCTTAAAGAAAAATGAATGCGAAAAGTGAGATATTTGTCAATGTGAACTGAACGGTATTCTCGATGACTTGAATAAACATTATTAACAATTTTCCGTAATGCAGTATCTTATTTGTGCTGTCGTAGGAAAGTAGTTGAATCCAGCCACATTTTCTAAGCACAGTGTTTTTATATTATATTATGGCCTTGTCCAGCACTCTGATTACAAGATATGACTACATCTGTTTCTCTTCTCAGTTTGTTGTAGATCGAACACCTTTCTAGTGTCTAATATATCTGCAATGTTTTCTTTACTCTCTAACCATTCATGTTTCACCCAATAAAATGAACATCATAGGCATACAAATATGAGAATCTAATGTATCTCATGTAATTTCAGTCCCTCCTGGTTTTCTTCGACCTTCCTAACACATAAACCTGAAGCAAAACTGAAAAGCAATTGCTATAAACCATTTTCCATTGGATGTTTATGAGGCAAATGTTTTCTATAAGGCCGAAATTTACGATTCGTCTACACAAATGTTACGCGATGTAAACTAAAAGTTTCATGGGTCTCAATAATTCGTTTAAAATAGTGTGATAAAGTATTAGTTTCCTAAAATAAAATGAACAACCATTAAATGGTTACGAAAACATAAATACCTGAGCAGTTTGACTTAGCATTATATGGAACCCAGGGATCATTACCGCGTCCACAACAGCCCGCCATGTGTCCTATCCTGAAGCCGACGAGTCCGGTCCAAACCAACCAAAGCCATTTCTGTAAGTTTAACCCTTTAAAGACGGAACGTATCTGTTTTACATAAGGACTCAGTGCGTACCGCGCAGTAAACACTCTACACTTCGGTTATAAAAACACTCTGTTAATGTCGTATAAGGCAAAAGTTGCTGATTGTTTTGAGATCCGTACAAAACATATAAACACAATGTGAGCACAATGTAGAATTTTTGAACGTTAAACCGGGTACTACGTAAAGTTACCGCTAGGCTTTAAAAGGTTAATTTTAATATTATAGATCCATAATAGCCCACGTCTCCCAACCGTTTTCCTTCCTCCAGTTTTCATGTCAAAACAACCTCTGCATTTCTCTTTCATCCCAGGCCTGCCACATACCCCTCCCATCTTATCCTCCTTGACTCGGTCTTCATGATGAACAAGATGGAAATTTCGTGGCCAACAAAGAAGTTACGGCAGTTCACTAAAGACACTACACCACAAAGTTGGCCAATTAGATATCAAAGTCTGCCAGTTATTCGGTTAGCCCTCTGGCAATTAGTCTGTCAGCAAGTCAGTGCAGTTCAACATGCATATGTGTGTGAGATACAATTCCTTGTCCATAAAAACTCGTTTCTTCATGTGGCACTAGAGTCTGAGGAAAATTAATGTCGAGTGTATATTCTTGCTTCCATAAATAACCAATGTGTACATTCCACTGAAAGACATACAAACTCCTTTACAGAGTTTTTTCAAAGATTTTGTAAGGAAAGGTTGCAATGTGCAAATATTTAGATTTTGGAGTAACTTTTCACAAGAACTGATCAGACTTTCTGCAACATTCTAATCGGATTGCATACCTATAGGCTATATTGACGAGTGTCGGGGGCAGGAGTACGTTTACAGGAAAAGACGAAATTTACATCACCGTCAAACTAAATGTTCTATAACATAAAATGTGTGGTTTTTTTTTGTGACAAGAACAGTAGACGAGCAAATGCCGCTGAGGGCCTCTGTGCCAAAGAATGTATTCTGTCAACTCAACGTCTTAAATCATGCATCTATGTTGCTCTAACTCTGCAACCTGTGTATGCACCGCTTGATTTTTATTAGTTAGAGATTTACAATGTTGCAGAAAAAATTGCCAAGAATAATATAGTTGAGAATATTGCACAATTACAAGGTGCGTTCTTCATACCGCGTGATTTAGAGTGGTCAAATTACGGGGAATTAGATAGCAAGGAGAGTAACACTTATTGGAAAGGCAAAAACTACAAAAAAAAAATCAGTCGTAAAATCTGGAACGAAGAGAGAACTTGAAAGACATGGACGTGGATGAAAATATGACGTTAAAATTAACTGTAAAAAAACAGCCTTGATTCCACACTTTCCCAGATTTATTATTCACAAACTATCCCCCAGCGTTTCGCCCGATGCTACATAAAGCTACGTAGCTGATACAGGGTCAACACGCAACCAGCTATTCAAGGCTAGTGACTAAAGTACAGCTGAAAGACAGAGTAATTGTGAATCGATTTCCAGCAAGAGGAAGACACCTCCACTAACTACAACAATAAAGCCTGTGGGGTCCACCCTGTCTCCTATTGAATGGGTACCTGAAGCTCCTTAAATGATGGTAAAGCAAAGGGTCCGTGAAACAAACCTCTAGTGCCGACGGCAATAATGAGTGGAGCCACACACCTCCTCCTCCACATACCTTCATGGCATCCATGCGGACAAATGTCACTTCAATTATGCAGTGTTACTGACAGGGTAGACTCTTGTCTATTCGCACCGTCCTATTGTTATCGTGTTTATTTAAAACTGTAACGGTACAGCCTTACGGTACTCACCGAAGCTTCTTCAGCTACACTGCTTAAATGCAATTTAATCGAGTGGGCACAGCTAGCTGCTATATATTTGGGAGATTATGGGTTTAAAGTCGGTCAGGAGGGTAACTACATTACCCGATGTTTTCCTTAGTCCCTCATAAAAACTGTTCGACCTCAAGTTACGCCACGAATATTTATTTCCCTTTGCATTCTTGCGAATTTAATCTTCACAAATCAACCTATAATTTCATACAATATAAGTTTTCCCTACATAAAACATCGTGAAATAAATCATAAGTGAATCTGTAACATGAAATATTACTAAAATAACGAATTTATTTCCAGATTTTTTAAGGTGTATTTAACCGAGTGATGGAGACCATAAACTGAAAACGGGCCGAAGCGCCGTACAAGAATAAGAAAAAATAACGAAGTGTACTACATAAATTTTCGTAGCACGCATACTGTATTACTCGGACAGTTTCCTACAGGTAATGAGAAATCAAACAAAGAAAAAACTTTTCGCCAGCTGGTCTCCAGGCCAAATAGTCCGCCCATTTACCTCCATACTGCGAAATTTTTGTGGTCAAAACTGTGTCCCGGCATTCAGTGTCTGATCCGCCACACGAGAAGACTTAAAATTCGTTCTATAATCAGAAAATCTGTATAGAGATTGGAACTGTAACATTCTAAACGTATAGCAATAAGAGATTAATACAAGGCAGCCGTAATGGCTGTTTCGATCAAAGGAAGCTGAAGAGGTGGAGGTAGACCGCTGTGGTGGTTTGCTTTACTGTTTGTACTGGTGCAAAAGAGAGTAACACAGTAACAGCAACACGGTGTTGTTATGTCGGGCGCAAATATCTCAGTACACAAAAGCATATACTATAATAAAGTCTTCTACTGCAAATATAGGAAATTCGCCCTGGCAGGAGATTTCAGAACTGTAGCAGTGTAAATGCACTTGGCTGTCTGCCTCACACCAGCCGCAGTATACAGCACAGTAGAGATATAGTACCTTGAATATTGTGACAGGTTATTCTGGTGATGGAAGCAAAAAAGAACACCGATCACCAAAACGTGGTGATGCAGCGTTTTCTTCATCGTCAGCCCTCCGACACGAAGCTATAGATACACAATAGATTCGAGACAGCGACAATCTCGCATAACACCTCGAGGTTTTACGCTAAGTTCACACGATTCAGTTTAACTCTGGCACGAGAACATTTGTTACACTAACAGTTATGATAAAATGTAAATAAACCTTAGCACAACATGTAAGCGTATAGTCATGTTTCGTAACTGACATGTGGAACAATATCACAAAAGACAGGCAACAGTTCCGAGAATCTGGAAAAATTAAAATATGAGGGAACGACTGTAAACTTCAACTTAATAAATCAAAATTGTTATCAGGAAGAAGTTAAGAAGGAATTAACTTGTGAATGCTTAGTGACATACAGTTCAGACCATTTAATCTTAGTCTGCTCCCCCCCCCCCAACCAACACCAAATTTCAATACAAAAAACTAAAACTTGATTTGCCCTTCAGTTTGTCAAAAACTCCCCCAGTTTTATAAACGTCAGAGATTCATCACCTTGCACGTGTATATAAAATTCCACCTTTGGACATTATCCTACGCAGTCTACGTTCGATCAACAGGTACGTGCATGTAAATTCCTCTGAGATCTAATATAATCCAAGTTTTTCCAAAGTTATAATTTCCTTATTTTTTTTAATTATGTTTTATAAGAGTATCACGTGCACCATGTCTAGCTGGCCTCATCCTTCTTATTTTTGACCCCCCAGTAACATCTGGCGACGAGTGTAAATTATGCAGCTCCTCGCTGTAAAATCCTCTGCAACTTTCTCCAAATTTCATTTTTTACTCAAACCTTCAATTTAGTAGATATATTTTATCCGTAGCCTATGCTATTCCCTTATACTGTGGGTATTTAGTGGCGCCAATATTTTTAACAAGTCCAAATATCCCTAAAACTTCAAAGGAATATTTGGGTACAAGATTTCGACGGAACTTCCCACGATCCTCTTTATATACTATGGTTTTCGAATTATAATTTAAGAATTATAGATTCCCTGAATACATATGTCACGGGCGCTAGACATTCTTGAAAGACAGTCTGGAAGAATAAAGGTACTACTTGTCTGAGATAATATTTTGCAGGAAAAGATGGGGGATGCAATAAGACCGGAAGTGTGGATACTCTTCGAATGCTGCGAAATGAGGGAATGTGTTGGCAAATTAGAGCCACCTGGCGCGAATACCGGTAAATGTAAGAAAAAGCTGCTACGTGGGGACAAAGTAATGACAGTTTCTTTGGTCTTCTTTCGTGGAGTCGTTCTTGGGGCATAGTGGGTCGGCAAGTCAAGAAATTCTCCGCGTTTTACAGGACTCAAGAGGTTCATTATCATGATCCTAAGAGGCGGCAACTGGGTCCTATTCTGAGTCCGCTAATACCAGTCCACAACCTCACACGCAACTATTTTAATATTCGCTTCAATACAGCTCTCCCATCTGAGCTTTTAACCTACAAATTTTCTCTTCTCTTAAGGCTTCTCGTTTATAAATTTACAAACGTTCATATCTCCCATACGTGGCATGGTTTCCGCCCATACATTCTCATCATACCATCAAAATATCCACTAATGCCGCAATAATTATTAATATTCATTCAAATCTACTCACGATCATTTTCCAGCCTGTAGCACCAGCCTGTCTTAGTCTTGCAGGCACAACCATCACCACAGTGCCCAAGAGAACCGAAAATATGTCGCACATGCATTCCGATCTACGTCAAAACCTCCTTTCATTACATTTTCTGGAGAAGAAAGACACAATACGGCCAGTTCCACACTAAAGGGCCTTATTTCACGCAGTTTAACACATTTCTTTCTCTCTTTTTTCTTTCTTTCTTCTTCTTTCTTTCTAATATGCTTCATTTCATGCCGGATAAGTGAGCCGGAAATCCTTCGTGCCACAGACGGTGCAACGGCGCGGCACAGGACAAGAGGAAGAAGAAGACATGTGACTTGGACTTACAGTATGTGAAGTTTCACTTAAAGGAAGTAAAACTGTATTCGTTCTCATTAAGTTAAGGTAGAAGGCCACGAACACGTGCTTAGCTGCTATAATACCTTGTCGCACATGAATTACGTATTGTACAAATATCAACTGATTTTAACACATTATCAATATGATTTAGTACGATACATAAAATTTTCGACACGTCAAGTGTCATGACCAGTGTCTTCTTATTACGTACTACAACATACCGGCTAATAACGTTCAATCATGTACTCATCTAGTGGTAGCCTTAATTCCTGTAACATTTCAAAGATACTTTGAAGAAACAAATTTTGTCAAAAACTCCTTGTCCCAGACTACACTAAACAAACATATATCTCCTTCATTCATAATTCGACCAAACATAATAATCAGTGGTTCTTTTTTCACAAAACATTAAAATTAACATTAACATTAGAAAAGAACATTAAAATCAGTGGTTCTTATTCTGTCCTTGGGTACAGAACAGACAGTAACAGGGCACTACACACGCTTCAGAAGTAGCTATTAATTCGAAATTTCCATATATATATATATATATATATACACACACACACACGCACACGCACACACACACACATACGTTTCACAGTCACTTTACATTATTATGCATGTTCTCAAAAATCGATAAATGCCCCGAAACACATTGTGCAGTTTTTCCCCTTCACGTATTGTACTGACCTCAATCCTGAGGCAGTACACCAAGCCTTCGAAATAAATAACCTCCATGTATAGCTACGGTTTCCACAGAATATCCCTTCGTTCATCGAGCATTATATATTAAATGACTTCACTGAATATAAAAGCTATTTGATTTCTACCTACGCGTTTCAGAGAATAGTCCTACATTTGTGTTACTACCACAGGTATACTAAATCACGATTTCACGGAATCACCGCTTCACAAAACAAGGCGTAGGGAAATTTAGGAGTTTGATAGAATAATGCCAAAACAGAAATTTTACTGGCACGTGTCGAAGCTGTAAAGTCGACCGAAGTATACGTACCTCTCAACCGCTTCATGAAATCGGGTGCCTTTCAGCAGTTACTGCCACCTGGCGTACTACCCGTGTTGATAAGAATCATTTGATACACGGGTACAATACAACGACAGGACTTAAACTTCCAGGCTTCTCGTACGTAGACAGACAGGTACCCTGTACCCCGTATAAATACACAGTTTCATCCCTTATTCAGACTACTAAAATTTTAAACATTTAATAAGTAATAAGACTGTGTACATCGAAAATTTTTGTAAAAATTGTCTCTTGTATTTCTTAATTATAGCGTAATTTTTTTCACTCCAAAGCCGGATTTAGACTTTGGTAACAGTATTACTGTGTGGAAGCTACCGTCACCCCACCTGTACAACGTTTGTCGAAATAAGACCTTTATACATTGCCAATTTATGTACGTGTGGGCCTATATAACTTTTGCACTGATAAACAGAATCACAAACTCCTGTTAATATAACTGTGAGCCATGTTATATGTATACCTATTTCACTTACACGATTCTGATGTGCTGCATTTAGTTGTATGTAAGATTGCCCCAATCACCTTCCTAGTAGCAATAAACAGACGGATGAGCTCATCTTTCAAAAATGTATATAATACGCACATTTACATCTAAAACTATAAGCAGACCTATATCTTTCGATACATCTCTATTACTGTACAGTTGCAGGCATATCCACTGCCACCGGGTGAAACCCCAACTGCAGTTAATAAATATCGTATCATATCATATCTGTATGCAGCATTCCAAATTTATGTTCTTCCCTTAAACTGACAGATTAATTTGCGTAATCATCACAACACGAAAAATTACTTTTACGGGACTGCATACCGGCGAGAGGCTAATAATTAATTTATTACATAACCGTCTTCACAACCTCAATATGACGCTTGTTATATTGAATCAACTTACACAGTAAGTAAAAAACACTATTTAATAACTACGTAACAACAGCTAACGATAAAACAAACACCCACAATAATAACTACATACAAACTGTTCCCATCTTACAGGTTCCAAAAGGCAAGAGTGCCTGATAAAAATTTACATATAACCCATCGTACATACAATCCGCCTTCGGGAAACTGGAAATTCGACCATCTCTACAGCTACAAAGCAAAGGAAAATACAACGATTTTACCTCTACCTTCTCAAAATTCAAATCACTTATTTTACGACTTCAAAATATTGGCATATCATTACAGTTACGCTGCATTTTATAACTACAATTTTAATATTACACATTAACCATGAAACCAATAGCTCACTGTGCCCCATTAGATCTCACAGGCAAGAAATCTTCTTCAATTTTATCTTGTATAAGGCCTGACGATGACAGCATCAGCGATCGAAACATGTTGCCTCATTATTTTTAAATGAATTTTATATAACAAGTATTATATTGAGGTTGTGAAGACGGTTATATAATAAATTAACTATGAAAAATTACGCTGTGTTGCGTTTTTAATATTCTGTATTTTCGATAGCAAACCATAAAATAGATAGTGACATTCATATCCCAGGTTCAATCTAGTTCTAATGTTAATGTCATAGTATTGTAATGTTATGTTGTAATGTTATCCTATTGACCTGTTTTGGAAGAAAGCACGATTTCCTAACATTTTTTGTGACGCCAGCTTAATAATTTGAAAATTTAACTTTAATTTTGTTCTAACATGTGTGTCAAGGCTGTCGTAATTACGGTCAACTTAGTTCTCTTCACATTTTTGTCAAGGTAGTCGGCAGTGCTATGGCCAACTCCTATGCTCATTTGATCCTAGCAAACCATGCCGAAATGAGGTCACCAAGGATTATCGTATTCAAGTAGGCGACACGTGAAGCTAATTACCTCAGCGTCATTGTTATTTGAAGCAAATCGTAACGACGAATTTAGAAATCCAACACACAGTAGTGTTACCTGCCTTGTTCGGGACGCTAACAATGGATTACATCACCAACAAATTCCTTACGCTTGCGAAACCGGAACGTTCATCACCAGCAAACAAAGGCGCGCCACTGGACTCCATCATGAAGTACAAGTAATTTCAGCTGCCATTATTGTCTGTGTAAAGAACGCCCTGTCGGTTCAAGCCGCTCAGCTTAAGGCTATGTGAATCCTCAGAGTTTTTCTGGACACAGGGACCGTCGGCAAGAGAAAGCTTCAACAAATCTGATAGTTACATTGTTACGTTTTGCATCCCGTTCGGCTGTCTGTAACAATCACAGAACTCCACAGTGTCAACGCAACTTACTTACTATTGCTGTTGTTAATTAGTCACAATATCTCAGCCTTTTTCATGGTTCGACAGCCACTAGTGGGCCAGGGTCTCCCCTCCTCATTATCGAAGGTTCATAATCACACTCACGTAGACACACAACATTCGGTAGGGCTCCTCTGGACTAGTGCTCGGCCCGTTGCAGAGACTTCTACCTGACAAAACTCAACAATCATAACAGACATCCATCCATGACCCCGCGAGAGATTCGAACCCGCAATCCCAGCAAGCCAGCGGCCGCAGACCCACGCCTTAGACCGCGCGGCCACTGGGATCGGCCACATCATCGCATACTAGTATGTTTCGACTGTACCAGTAACTATAAAAACGTAAAAATACAAAAATGTATTATACAACTTCATAAGATTATAAAATTCTATTTTATAATTTTGTACTTTTATACAAAAATGTACATTATAAACTTTTATAAAATTATAAAAATACAGTTTTTATAACTACAATTATAAAATGTAACTCTATGGTTTTATAGAGTTTTGTACGTTTGCGTTTCTAAACTTATTGGTTTGGCCTGAGGATTAGTTACTAGAGTCGAAACATGTTGGTATGAGAAGATGTGACTAATTATTACAAATAATAATAAAAAGCTGCGTCGACTGAGTGAAGCAATGTTATTATTAAAGCTGAAAATATATGAAAAGTAGTCCGAAGCCAGTACCTTTAATGAGTTGTCACAGACAAACCTATCACAAACCGTAATGCTACGGGAGATGGCAGGTTCGAATTTTGACAGGGTCACCAAGAGTCATGAGGTTTCCCAAGTCCCTCTAAGCGAATGAAGGGATAAAGGACTTCACTTGACACACGTAATGACCCCTTCCTTCCAAACCTTTTCAATTTCACCAATTTTGACTTTCTTATCCATAAAACGGCGCTGATAACAACTGAATTTGATACGGTATCGTTAAAAACATCCAATCACTTCTAAGTTTTTACCGCTCACAAATGTATAACTTTTAACAATAACTGATGTTTAGTTATGATTATAATTCTTGAGACTTCCGTGACTGGCGTTCAATTCCGTTGAATCAGCTTTCGGGATTAAGTAGCGTAGAGGAATCAGACGTTACCGACTGTTCGGCAGAACTTACGAAACCTCAGATTCATTCACATTGAGATTTGCAAGTGTAATATTTGCTAAAACGCCTTCATTCCTCCATACGCCCCAATTCCAATCAATAGGCGATAAAATGCACTGCGTACTGTTGTGAAACTTCCACTCTCATCCTGAGCAAGGAACAAACTGAAATAACCCGAACACAGGGTCCTAAGGGCAACATGTGGTGTTACAAAGGAGTATAAAATAGACGAATGGAGAAAATTACGCAGTGAAAAGCGTCGTAATGTCTTCACCTAGTTAACTATTATTACAGCAACCAACTTAAGGGGTGTTAAGACCTTCAGAAGCGGGTGCATGCGTGGGGAAGGTGGCAAATAGGTGCAAAAATTTAGTCCGAAAACCTGGTATGTGAGTCCATTTGTGAAAGCTAAGCATTAATGGAAGATCAGAATATTACGGAATATGACACCACATTTATTGGCAATTTGCTTCCCATTGCTGCAAACGAACTCTTGAAGATGCAAGAAGCGAGCTGTTGCAAGTAGCCATAAATAAACTACCAATCAACATGGAGTTACATCGCAGAAGACTAATTATTTCAACAACGCTGTGAAAGCCTTAACGCACCAAATAATTGAGAGTAAGCAGGCAAATTTCGTCACGTTACAGGCCAAGAAGGCCTAGAGAGGGAGGAGAGGTATATCTCTACTCTTTCTTTAACCTCAGCTCTAGGGGGCGGTGGTGGTTAAGTCCACGCCCCGGCTGCTTTATCCACGGAAATGAGACCCAGTATGCACTGTACTAGTTCGGAGTATATTAACCCTTTAAAGACGAAACGTATCTGTTTTATATAAGGGCTCAGTGCGTACCGCGCTGTAAACACTCTCCACTTCGGTTATAAAAACCAGTCTCTTAATGTTTTATAAGGCAAAAGTTGCTGTTTGTTCTGAGATCCGTACAAAACACATAAACGCAATGTGGGCACCACGTAGAATTTTTTACTGTTAAACCTGGTGGTATGTAAAGTTACCGCTAGGTTTTAAAAGGTTAAAATATGACTTGAAAAAACTGCGTGTGGGTGCCCTGGATTCAACTGGCTTACGAGACGGCCCAAAAGGGGGCTATTACAAACATGGAAATTAAATTTTGGTTTTTATGAAAGGTTTGGTATTTCTTAATCAGCTGAGTGCCTGCAAGCTTCTCAGAGATTGTGTTCTGTGGAGTGAGTCGGTTAATTTGTTGGTCTGTTGATAAGTTAGGCGATTAAGTGGCTGGTAGGGATTCTGCGTAGTTTGAACACTTCTAACCATTAATATCAAGCACCCAATGAAACGGAGTTTTGAATATTAACCCAGAGGCAAATTAATAAGACGCGCTCAGCGTATTTGCAAAGTTCATGCCGTAGAAATTAAGCTCACAAGAAGGGTAAAAAATGTTATATACCAGGGAACGTCACGTCATAAATAAGTCACGCATGCGTATATGACGTCTGCTACACCGCAGAATATATGACGAAGACTGCAAGGTCCCTTAGTGGACCCAGTCGTGATTAAGTTTGGATTTAACCCGCATGTCTCAACCGACGGACCATGTGGTCGTACTTTACGGCATGAGTATACTGTAGGCCAACTCGTCCCGCACTTCCTTTGCTACAATACAAACTGACACATTCCCAGACCAATAAAACGCTCGCATTAAAAATTATATACGATAGAACACCTTTAAGTTAATCGAACACAGTGAATCGTAGCTAATCAACCCGGATTTGTTAGTTTGCAGCGAAGCTTGTCGCGACTTACGCACTCCGCGGAACACAGTTTGCAAACCACTGCTATAGCCTGTATTTTTGTTCAGTCTAGTGACTCAGACATCTCCTTGCAGTGACTAGGGCTCTGTAAGAAACATAAATGATTTTAAGTTTCGCGGCAAATAATTATTAATGTAGATTTGGTTTTGGAGACTTCGCACCGTGTGGCAGTAAGCCGTATCGCCGACGTTTAGAACGAACTTGCAACCTCCCTCTTCACGGTAGAAATGAATTAATAGATAAAGTGTCCAGGCCACTCACTGACCCCTTATTCCCAATACGTGAGTCAGAAGCAGGGCTGTGGAGTCGGTACACAAAACCTCCGACTCCGACTCCTTCATAAAAGCTCAATATGTATTAATAATGGTAAACCTATAAGACATTTCATCGCCACCACGTGAATCATCAGGCTACTTTTTTGACTTATAACCTATATAAGTATAAATCTAATGGTTACTGTAGCTATCAGGGCTCTGGGGTTGGAGTATCTAGTTAAGATTTTAGACTGAGGTCGGAGTCGGTACATGTTTACCGACTCCGACTCCACCTAAAACTTCCTTCCGACTCCGACTCTGACTCCACAGCCCTGGTCAGAAGTCCATCTGCTTTTATAAACTAAACAGCCACACTGCCGCTACTTATTTCGAGCCTAAAGGAGAAGGCAGATATGCGTGATTGCAGACTTCCGCCGCGGTGTACATGAGATCTTCGATCTACTAGGAGGCTACGAAACGTCGATTGGTAGTTAGTTACCGACGTTTCTAGAAACATACTGGTCCCATATTCAAGGGTCAAGCAGTCCAAGAAGAATTTCCTTTAGAATGCTTGACCCTTGAAGATGTGATCCACTTGTCCCGAAACGTCAGTAACTCGAGCAGAATGTCCGTACAGACACAAAATATTGGGTCTCGCTATATCCGTTCACGTCCATTCGGACCACGTAGACCAGAAGTGAGAATTTACTGTATGGCTTCCAGTCTAGGTCCTGTTGTTTACACTGAACCGTGTCTAATTCATTACCATAATGTGATTTTAATCTTCTTACTCCCTGGTCTTTCGGAAGCTTATTCATGATCCACATACCTGCCCGCTTCTTCGTTTAAACTCTTTCAACCTTTAAAGCCTAGCGGTAACTTTACATACTACCAGGTTTAACATTAAAAAATTCTACGTGGTGCCCACATTGCGTTTATGTGTTTTGTACGGATCTCAGAACAAACAGCAACTTTTGCCTTATAAAACATTAAGAGATTGGTTTTTATAACCGAAGTGGAGAGTGTTTACAGCGCGGTACGCACTGAGTCCTTATATAAAACAGATACGCTTCGTCTTTAAAGGGTTAATCTCTGTTATAGAAATAATGTACGCTGTCAGTGTAGTGAAATGAGGTAGAAACACAGCATTTTGTTCCTTCACCTAGCTCGCGAGTTATCAATACCATTCTAACAGAAGGCCGTATGGACACAAAAGGCATTGTGAGAAAAGCGGAGCTCAAAATCAAGAATTCCCACAAGTACCGGAAAATTAACATTTTGGTGTCCATTATGAGGAATGAGTTTCAGTGACGGTTATACCTTGCTGACATTTATTACTTAACTGACAGCCACAGATTTCTTGGTGATGGTTCGACCGCTACCAGTAACTGCGCCGGCTGCTTTGAGTTCAGATCGCGTAAAAACGGGCAGTGTTTTTGAGATTTATAAAATATACAAAACAGGAAATATGCGTAAAATGTGACATTGAGGCGCGTTCGCGAAACCACTGTTGTCGTGGAAAAGCAATAAGTATTACATATGATTTGTGTGTGTCTGTATTCTTGTCTTAGCTATTCGGCATGCGAGGCACATGCGTCCTATTACATTATTAACTATGGCCTGCATGGCTGTACCATATTTTCCCACATTACGTCATAAACGGCACGATTTTCGGAAGAAAAAAAAAGTTACTGAATATAAAATGTGCGTTTTCATTTTCTGTACAATTTTGTCTAAAACATTTCCCATTCTAAGAAGAATTCAGCGAGATATTGTCATAAATGTACTTATGTCTTCATGTGAAGTACCTGTTATTCTTGCCACACTTTAATTGAATTTGAACTTTTCGACAGATTTTCAAAAAATACTCAAATATCAAATTTCACGAAAATACGTCTGGTGAGAACCGAGCTGTTCCATGTTGACGGGCAGACAGAAGTGACGAAGCTAGTAGTCGCTTTTCGCCATTTTGCGAAAGCGCCTAAAAGGGGCAGTGTTTTGGGACTTATTGTCAGAATATACGGTTATGTCTTTTTACAGTTACGTACCGTTTTATCATGCTAGACGCTGAAAAGTTCTAAGAAAAAAGGAGGAAGATGGTTTGAGAACATCTATCAACAAAAATATCAGAATTCAACGTAGGTGTAGACGGGCTGTAGTTCATCGACATCCTAAGTTGGAAAACGTTCATCAGGTTTCGTCGGCTGTAAGTTGCTTGCAAGTTACGCAGACACTTAGGCCTATGATTAGGGTGCATGAACTTGGAAACTCGCAGAGTCCATAGCTGCGAGTAGTTGGGGAGAGGAGGGAGAGACACGTGAAGGGAGAAGACGTTCTTAAAAATAGACCAACGTTCGTTGTATTCAAATGAAAGTTCAGTCATTTACATCCTTTGTGTTGTAAGACCCGTCTTCTTGCTGTTGTTTCTAATTTCGAACGTATTCTTCCTAGAAAGTAAAAGAATATATGTAACGAAATACGATATACTTGCTTTTTGAGTAAGCGTCGAAGGTCGCGCTGTTATTTTTATGTCGGAAGATGAAAACATTGAAGTTATAATATTTCTTCTCTTCGTTGATTTTTAACGTAGTGACGCTGTTCTTTCGCTTTAACCTGTTCAACCTTCCACGAGTTCTGCTTTTTGCAAAGAGGTGAGTTGCCTACGCAGTGTATTCACTGAAATGTTGCGTGAAGCTTCACAGTCAAGAACGACGCAAATACGCAAGCACTCACTGAGAATTCCTATTGCAACACAACGCTACTGGTAAGTGTTACTGACGTGGCTTTTGTACTTTTACATGTTTGTGTGTGTAGGTCGGATGTTAGCAAAAGATTCGATATCTCTAGAAAGAAGAAGCTGCCAACAGCAGCTGTATGCAGGCAGATGTTATTTCTGTGTAAGATATGAACTTAGCCGAAATAAAAAATAGTCTGATTCAGTGTCGGTCTCAGTCTTCTGATACATTCTAGCTTCTAATTTTCATAACTGATTCGTTCGTCTGTTTAGATATATTCTTAAATACACTTTTAGGCTAATTCATGTCTGAATAACTGTTTCGCACATAAATCTTCCACTGCCGGAACATAATAACGCCCAGCCCTGTCTTGTTTTGTATTCAGCTCAGTAACGTTTAGTCTCGTGTCTGAAGTATTCACAATGCCGTTACGCAACAACCTCATCCCACCAACGAAATTGCGCGACCCCCCGTCAATAAACCTGGATTTTTTTAGTCGCATTGTTCGTGATCCTTATTTCTCATGCACAAAAATAATCTGAAACATCCCCTGCCTTATAAAACTTCATCTCTACCTTTTTTTCACATTTCCTCACGCACTTCAATTTCCCTTTGTAGTAACACATAAACCGCCAACCTTGTATTTGTAACTTATCTCAATCTTATCATTATATGATATGTAATTTTTTACCTAAATATTTGAAACTGTAACCCTGACCTAGAGTTTTTCCTTTACAAATCGTCAAGTTCAGTGTACGTGAATATATTCCATGAGGCTCCGATACTGTAGTTCTGAACTCTGCATAATACTGCCCTACAAATGTAGCATTTCTTTTTCAAGATCTAGTGTTAACACACGTTACGTTCAGCTACTGCTGTTTGCAGCGACGGTGTTTGTACAGCCGCCGTGTTGACTTTATGGACGGCAGGAACTTAGAAACTACACAGGTAGTCCGTCTCCTGCGGTATTATATAATAACAAGGGTTATGAAAACAAATAATTTGGTTCAAACATTGTTAACTGGGAACAGTCACAATGATAGAATGATATTATATGCCTGCCTGTCCTTAAAAAAAGACGTAATAAAAACATTTCCTGTTGATCCTCTTAAGCAACGTTTTTAAAAGTTTCGAGAATAAAATCAATCGGAATCGCATATAAAGATTTAATTCCTACCTCAGAGAAGACACACTCCGTCTGTATTATGAAGTAAAAGCGGCCATTTTTGTTTAGAAGAATAATCGATGTTTAGTGTGGGAACTATATGCAATATAAACACATTACATCAGCAAAAGTACTGTTTATTCTAATTCTCGCTTCTGTTTATAAACGGGCGTTAAACAAGAGATTTCTCGTCGCTAGACTACCGCCGCAAAATGGACGATATCGCTGCCGCATAGCAACCGTCTACGCCGCCGATCTGCAATATTCGGACCCGCGTTAAAAAACAAGACATCCTATATAAGGCCTAACGAGATGGTATTACCTCCCGTACCCCCATATTCATGTCCATATGAAGACAAATACAAGGATTGGTCAGAAATTATGTTTCCACAGTGTATAATTTCGCACTTATAGGATCGACACTGATCATTATTATTATTATAAGAGGGGAATTCGCCTCTCAGCTATTATTATCCGCTGACAGGGCTAAAGCAACATTTGGGCGGCCACAAATTCGAAAGGTGACGGCGAGGTGGAAAGAACTGTGACACGACAGCTGATAAAGCAGGGCACAGACTTTTGTCAACAGGAAATATGATATCTCAGCCAATCACGTGACAAATGCCTCTGTTTGGAAGGGACTACGTGGAAAAGTAGTGAGACAGCAACAAGGTACAATCTGAACTGTTCTCGTTAGTGTTCAGAGTACAAGACGCAAAGCATATGCATTGCAAACTTATATTAAGACCGACCCTAAAATTAGTTTGTTTCCTTCAATGGCAGGCTAATACAGCTCAAGGCCTGCCGTTATTCGGTTTTCTAAATCTTATTTCTAACTAAATTGTATGACTCTTTGCAAAGGGCATCGGCACATTGCAAGGCCTACACACGAAAACATAAAACAGAAAACCCATGCATACAGCCATGTCGCACGTGGGATTGAATCGCAGACGGTACATTGCGACAGCGTGGCTACTGCAGTCGGCCACAGATATCATAATGTCTGTTAACATTAATATCTCAACACGAAGAGGCTCTAGGACGGACAGACGAGCAAAAGGCTCACTAATATGCTTCCAATAAGAAAGATTTGTACACCCTGTATAGTATCGTTTGACAAACATCCTAAAAGAAACTAAAATGTTTCACTTTTAATTTAAATCTCAAAAGGTATAATAAAATTTAAAATTCTCTAGGTGAAATTAACGAAGATATCCGACTAGCAATGATAGCGTACACCGCTCCCAGCGGCCGCGCGGTCTAAGGCGTAGGTCTGCGGCCGAGCGCTTCCTGGAATCGTCGGTTCGAATCCCACCGGGGGCATGGATGTTTGTCTCTAGTACAGTGTTTGTGTTGTCAGGTAGAGGTCTCTGCGACGGGCCGATCCCTCGTCCAGAGGACTCCTACCGACTGTGGTATGTGTCTGAGTGTGATCAACTGAAAATAAAACAACCTCGACACCTACTGTGAGTAGGTAGAAGAAAGAATGACAACGAAACGAATGACAGCTTACATTTCCCATTACACAAAACTGTATCTATAAATATATGCTTATTATTATTGTAATTATTATCGTTATTGTTACAAAATTTTTGTACAGAACTTAACTTTAGTACAGATCACGTTAATGCCTATGTTAAATTTGTAGAAAAAAACACAAACTTTGGCACTGTCGCCATATTTGTAATTGTTAACTGACAAACAACGTACACTCGTACTTTTCTCCTACCAGCTTTGAAACTTCCAGTCACCTGTTAATTACACGCATAAAACAGAAAGCCAAAAATAATTTTATGGGGCCGTCACTTCGTTAGTTTATATTCTACGAAAAAACTTTAGGCCCCCTTTCCATATTTTCCGGGTGTATTACCTTACGTCACTTCGGGATCAGAAGTAAGGGGCGCCAGTGTCACTAACGTCTCAAATTTCGCGCGTCCGCCAGTTGTTAGTAACGATATTACAGCTTTGCGATATCCTGCATATCGTACTAATATCAAGTTTGGTTAAAATTGGTTAAAATGTTGTGGGAAAGCAAAGGACACACATACACACACATACACACACATACAGAGAATAATTACATCAAAAACCTGCTTCTTTCTTATCGCTAGGAAGGAAAGTAGTTTAAGACGTAAATTCTTACCCCACATAAAATTATGTTAGTTTAATTAAATTTGGATAATGAGACCATTTGACACGTAGCAGGCACGTAGCCTACGTGATAAAAGGGCATAGGAAATTATAAGAGAAAACATCAAGTTAAAAGGCCACTTCACTCTTACATGGATGGAAAAATAATACTAAACTAGCTCTTACAGAAATACAGTGGGAAGATGTGGAGTGTACAACTACCTGGCTGCGATTCTGGACACACAAGTGTATCTACGGGTTATACAGAATTTAAAAGTTGAGGTTGGTTGAAAACTTAGGCGCTTTTAAAGAAGTATCCTATAACTTGAATCCTTGCAGCTAGTGGAACTCAGGGTTCTTCTTTATAATTATTCTTATTCTTTCGTGGTTAAGGCTTGTTCCTGCAGGATATCTCAAGCCCTGTGTCATGATATAAAACACAACTCCACAAGATGCATGCACACACATGCATACATACATACACATACACACACACACATACATTACTTACACACACACACACACACACACACACACACATACATACATACATACATACATACATACATACATACATACATACATACATGCATGCATACATACATATATACATACATACATACACACACACACATACATACATACATACATACATACATACACATACACACACACATACATACATACATATATACATACATACATACACACATACATACATACATACATACATACATACATACATACATACACATACACACACACACATACATACATACATACATACATACATACATACATACATACATACATACATACATACATACATGCATACATACATACATACATATATACATACATACATACACACACACACACATACTCGTCGCAGAATTCTCAGGCACAAATGCAGTGTGCGGGCGGCCTACGACCTTTAACATTTAATTACTCTGTGATTTGGAACTCTGAGCGTCTGTAGTCTCTACAGAACAGTCTGAGCGTCTGTAGTCTCTACAGAACAGGCTTGTTGTAAATAGCAGCGAGGGAATTAATTAGTAAAACAGATAAATGGGACAGGAGGAGAAGTTAACGGGATAATTTTTATAGTGGGTAAGACTGAAATTGCTCAGAATAAGGTCAATTCACTCAACATCTTGAACACGATAACAGACATTCTGGTTCGACAAAAACAGCTTATTTTCTTAATTGGCGAAAGCATTAAGAGATCGTCGCTTAAGCACTCCATTCGTTGGAGTGGATGTTTTAGTTACGTTAGTTCATTTTTTTAGTCGGCTGGTGAGATCTTTTACCATTTGTCGGTACTGAGACATCTGGTTACCTTTTTATTCATTTTATCAATTCGTAGGTTTCCAACACAAATCAATATAATCTGACCGTGAGTGTAGATGTAACCAACACACTAAACCGTACCGCACCTCAGGCTGTTAAGTTGACAGATTCTGACTGCAAAGGCGCGGATTCGACCTAAAGGTAGGCAATGCGGGGTTTATGGTGCAGAAAGTAGAAATGAACCTGGTTTTGCTCCGAAAACTTATATCTTCCTATTCTTTATCATTCCAACATATTAATGCGTCTAAGAAATGGGATAGTTAATGGCCAATGGGATCAGTACGGCCCGCAGTTCCACAGTAACACAGTCTGAACTTATTATGGGGAGAAAGAGAAACCAAACACATTCCAAGGCACTGGCCAACATAAACATGTAACTTACAAAAGCTCATCTAAAGATCCCCTTGATCTGGGGACATACGTCATGTGATTTTAAAGATTTACCACTGGAATTAATGGCAAAGCCTTGCCAAATGTTTAACAGCAGCAAAAATTCTTGAAACGCAGACAGACCGACCTCCATTTATTCCACTGGTTACGTCGAATTATCTTACATACAGTCAAATACCAAATAAAAATTTAAGTCACCTTACAGTGTTGTCAGTTCTTCTGAGATCATTAGCAAGCGAATTAATTACCAGGGTCGTATAAAATGCAGAAACTGTTTAACACAGATGGGAAATATTACGTACGTTAAACTGAAAATGCACTTTAGGATACCCGCTGTTCTATCTAGATTCGAACCGAGTACTTTGAAATATAAGTCCTTAGATATTTTAAGCCTTCGAGAAGTTAGAAAGGTAATAAAAACAAACTAAAGAGACGAACAGTAATAATTGATGTAACGATGGAGACTCGAACTGGAAACGCCTAAACACAAATACTTAATAAGTCTTTCTCTACTGTGAAACCGATAACCATGCGCAATTTTTACACGCAGCGTTCTGAAATTAAACTTCAGTACAGCAGTTCCACAGACTAGGGTTTGAAACAGTACGTGCTGAACACAAACCCTAAACCACTGTCTTCTGAGCTGAAGCCTTCGGGTGCTGCACGAAGAAAAGATATAATCGAAAAGCTTTGCTCTGGGTGTTGCGGTTTGTTAAGATAATTAATGTTGACGAAGCAGAGAAATAGCCTAATTAAGAAGAGATTAAATACGACTGTGAGTCCTAAATCAGGAGAAACAGAACAGAAAACGGCTGTAGACAGTTTTAATGCTTTTTATTCGCAGAAAGTAACGACACACAAAAATAAGCTACTCAGGACGGTAATGGCACAGAAGAACAAGCTGCTCAGGACGGTAATGGCACAGAAGAACAAGCTGCTCAGGACGGTAATGGCACAGAAGAACAAGCTGCTCAGGACAGTAACGACGCAAAAGGATAAACTATACATGAGAGTATTGTCGTGGCCGGCATTCAAACTGCATACTTTCTGCATAAGAAGCAAAAAGGGGGCTCATATCACCAGCACTTACATACATATGCAACACTGAGGTATTGGAAACGTTACACGATAAGGGTGCAGGGTCGAGAGTCCCTGCACGCACATGCGCAGTTCCCTGGTCACTTACACACGCTACCTGAAGCCTTAACGCAAGCAACGAAGGCTCCGACCTGAAACCGTTTCGCGGATGTGACTCGGTTCATTAAGGCACTTGGTCTGCGAGTGAGCAAGAGTGAGTGAATAAGATTAAGATTGAGTGACTACGAGTGACTGACTGAGTAAGACAGTGAGTGAGTGACTGAGTGAGTGAGCGGGCGAGTATGAGTCAGTACGAATAAGTAAGTTGGTAAGGGTGAGTGAGTGAGTGAGTGAGTCAGTCAGTCAGTCAGTCAGTCAGTCAGTCAGTCAGTCAGTGAGTCAGTGAGTGAGCGAGCGAGCAAGTCAGTGAGTCAGTGAGTGAGTCAGTGAGTGAGTGAGTGAGTGAGTGAGTGAATGGGTGAGTCAGCAGTGAGTCAGTGAGTGAGTGAGCGAGCAAGCGAGTCAGTGAGTGAGTGAGTGAGTGAGTGAGTGAGTGAGTGAGTGAGTGAGTGAGTGAGTGAGTGGGTGAGTATGAGTCAGTAAGAATGCGTAAGTAAGAGTGAGTAACAGTGAGTGAGTACGAGTGAACGAACGGGTGAGTGAGCAAATGATTAGTTCATGACAGTTACGAGAAATGGCATTTTTCTTTAAGAATCTGTGAAGAGACACTCACGTTTCAGTTGCCAATTTCGTGATATCCCTTCAGGGTCGTAATAAACCATAACGGACCAAACGAAATCACATCTGGAGACGCCGCAGATTAGCTCCTGAATATTATGTTACCCCATCATATGACTGGGCCGTTTCTAGCCTTAATGCAAATTTCCAGACGCAGTTCATCAGAAAGAACACCGCTTTTATGGCAGGGTTGTTCACCAAACAAAAACACATATTTATATGTGACATGAACAGTAAACTTACGCTGTCATTTACATTATTAATATTAACCTGCTTTATCCCACTTATGATCTCTTCTACGGCTTCACTTCCGCCAGTTTTCTATCGCTCTATACTTTCTGTCTGTTATTTTTCTTTGTAACTCTCTCTTCTCGTCTTTTGATTCTCCTCTTTTTCTTCTCCTGCCTTCTCCAATTTTCCTCTTTTCCTCATTCTACCACTTCAGCCGTCTCCATTACAAAAGTACTGTCCTTAAATATCTGAGGTACACGTCTGTTCTTGCTCACAAGTTATTCGTGATGACTTACTGGTTTTAGTTTAGTCAATTATTGTGGATTAGTGTTTCCACCTGAAGACGACAGCAGTCTGCTTTCGAAACACTGTGATTGTTTACGTTCAGTGACAATGACAAAAGTCCTGGTACATATTAGTGAAGTTCCACAAAATTGCGGGGTCAAATTTCGGTGGGTCAGGGACAAAACTGGGAATTTCAAATACATTATTACGCTTACTATGCATTCAAATGAACAAGCGATGAGGATGACAAGCCCATTTGTCTGCATGCCCCCGTGTCTGCCTTCCCGAAATTTTTGTGACGAGTTCCCATTATGTCTCGAATGGTCCACAGTGATCTTCTGGGATGTGACGCAGTAAAGTCTGGTACATATGTACTGACATTTCAGACTAATCCGATTCCTCCATTATGAAAGGATACGATGATGGAAGCATCGGATTAGACTGAAATATCAGTACATACCCTGTACACACTGCACGGAGTCACATCCCAGAAAACACCTTCACAGTCATCATCATCAGGTCTTCAAATCTTACTCAAACTGTACATTTCCTTGTAGGCAAAATTCATCTTTCAGCATCCTACCTTCCTCCCTCACTATATGCCGTTATATCCACATCGCAGTGCCTTCCATCTACAAGGTCGTGGTTCTCAACCCTCTCTGACTCACGTCGCTTTTGAACCAACAACAGTGTTTATGCAGCCCGGCACTCTATCCCTTTAACACCACACGGTACAAATAGTGCTCTACAAACCAAATTATGACCATCGAGTCTAAATATCAATTAACTAATACCGGATAAGTCAGCGGAGTGTTCTTTCTCAGAAACTAATAGCAATTTAGCTAGAAACTCGCCTCCTTTCGTGAAACCCGGATGTTCAATAACGTATTCTGTAGTCACTGGTCCCTGTGCTGAAGAAGACAAATCCAATTCGCTCTACCCCACCATACTTCTTTAACCCTTTAATGACGAAGCGTATCTGTTTTATATAAGGACTCAGTGCGTACCGCGCTGTAAACACTCTCCACTTCGGTTATAAAAACCAGTCTCTTAATGTTTTATAAGGCAAAAGTTGCTGTTTGTTCTGAGATCCGTACAAAACACATAAACGCAATGTGGGCACCACGTAGAATTTTTTAATATGCAAGAGAAGTAGAAGGTCTGAAGCCAAAAGAGGCTTTAGTGTGCGAGACTTGAGAGGTACGTTCCGAGATTCAATGTAAGTTTTCTTAACGTTGTATTCGATGTATAGAGGGAAGCTAATATCGTGCAACAGTTAATCGGCAAGATACGCAATGTGCGTGTAACGTAACATTAAGGCGCTTTCGCGTAAACATTGCCATGTGTGGTGTGTCAGATTGTACCACACTTTTCTACAATATCTCATAAACTAGTCGCCAACCAGCTGACACGGCGTGACATCGCGCAAGACGCGACTCTCCATGACCACCACTTTGAGAACCCCAAATCTCTCATGCAATGAAAACCGAACAAAGTAAACTAATCTTAAATATGGAAATATTGACTTTTCTCTCAGATCCGAGCAGTCGAAATATCGTCATGTTAAAGGTGACAAAGGATCAGGAACTCCTGTTATTTACAAACGTCTCACTGGCAAGGATTGGTTTCTTGTCAGCAGGAAGACCATCTCTTTCTATGTTTATTTTTTTCAGTCCCGCTGTCAGATAATTTCTTTTCCATAATAAACGAAACGGCACCCACTATCAGCTGTTACGAAATGCTGAACATATTATATGAGACAAAACATCCATGACTAAAGCATGATCCATTACGTTCCTGGACACATTACTCGGAGACGGAACTGGCCACATTGGCAATGTTTTTGATGGCAAAGTGGCAAAATTTTGTAGAGTTTTCAGGCAAGATTTGCCGGTTGCCCGGCACATCTATAATGTATAAAGCAGAATTTCCAACAAATTCCTTATGCCTGTGGCAAAGCTTTAGGTAAATAAATCAGGCACGAAACGCCGAAAAATGAGCGAAAGCCTTCACCAACTTTTTTTAAACTCTTCCAAATTACAATTCTGCACGAGATTTGAGAGTCATAGCTTATTAGATAAATGCTTATTTCGTGTAGATATAATCACTGAAATGTTTCATGTATCAAGAATGAAAATGTATTTGACTGACATATGGTCGACAGTGCCAGCTTTTTCCGAAAAATGACATAGTGTTACGCCATGAACAATAAAACGACCGAGAAGATTTTGAAAGACTATGGTAATGCACTAAAATTTTGATTCTGTTTCTTCAGAAAACAGACGACTGAATGAAATACAATTCGTATGGAGTATCTCAACAGTTTATCTCTAGTTGAATTTCCGTCACATGGGCTGGCTCTGAAAAGAGCAACAGTAGCTAATGATTCGTTGTTTGAACAAGGAACATATAGAGAAATATAAGAACAGTGCAACAACTCTGACATGTTCGCTCTGTTATTGCCTCTAGGTTTTGATATCTAACTGCTTCTATACTAAAGAAAACCTGGTTATTCCATGCAAATAACTAAGACATGACAATGTTTTTAAAAATGCTTCCACATGTTACACAACAAACCCGTCAGGGCTGAAGTCCTGTGCACTACAAACAAATAATTGAAAATGTTACGAATTCGTCCCTTTTAGTGCATATATACTCAGTTCACACAGAACATCCTCTGGCAGTGTATATTCATTCTGATTTTCGGGAAAGTAAAACTGCAAGTTGCATTATATTAGTAAATAATGAGTATTAATTTCCATTGTCATTACACACGCTAGGTAACTTTAACAGGCTGTATAATAGCTGTTATATGCCTCATTAAATGTAGGCCTATGCTTCAAATTCGTATGTTCTTTGAGCACTGCATCTACAAGTAAAATCGGTTTCCCTTCACAGCAGCATAAACGTAATTAACCCTTTAAAGACGAAGCGTATCTGTTTTATATAAGGACTCAGTGCGTACCGCGCCGTAAACACTCTCCACTTCTGTCATAAAAACCAATCTGTTAATGTTTTATAAGGCAAAAGTTGCTGTTTGTTCTGAGATCCGTACAAAACACATAAACGCAATGTGGGCACCACGTAGAATTTTTTAATATTAAACCTGGTGGTACGTAAAGTTACTGCTAGGCTTTAAAAGGTTAAGGCATATGGAGCTGAATGGTCAGTTTCACGCACCGACCGCTTTCTCCCCGCGGAAATATCCTCAGATACCCATTGGACGGGAGCCTCGATAAGCCAGCCCCAGAGCCGGTCTGAACGCTTTGCCGAAGATATAAAGGTCTTGCCTCTGACAGGAACCGAACCACGGACTCCTATCACGTACCTTCCAAACGTTTTTAAGATCCGTTAAAACAGTGAGTACCTTCTTTTCTACGCTTAGTTTTCGAAGTGATATCTTACCATCAGTCTCTGCGACCTAAATGTTTTGGACACTTCTAGACCCTACTATGCGTGCTAAATGCTCTACCCACATTATTTTCCCACATTTGATTACCTTAATAGTATCTTGCGAAGAGTACAAAATATGAAGCTCCTCGTTAAGACACTATGTTATCCCACCTCGTGTCAGTTTCATTCATGTCGATCCAGATACGCTCACCACCATCTCCCCATAATGTGATAAGCCTATCTCACTGCCAGTTTGTCTAGCAAAAATCCCACAGAGACTGGCTCGCGATAACTTATTCACTCCCTAAAATAAATCAAGGAAACCTCTAACTAACTAACTAACTCCATGGAGAAGAGGCCTTCTTAAGAAGCTAACAGTCTGTCAGCTAGTCAAGAAATTCTCCGCATTTTATGGAACCCGGAGGTTCATTACCGCATTCACAAGAGTCCGCAACTTGTCCCTATCCTCAGCCAGCTCAATCCAGTCCATGCCCCATCCCATTTCTTCAAGATCCATTTTAATATTATCCTCCCATCTACGCCTGGGTCTCCCAAGTGATCGCCTTCCCTCAGATCTCCCCACCAGAATCCTGTATGCATCTCTTTTCCACCATACGTGCTACATGCCCTGCCCATCCCATTCTTCTCTATTTGATTACCCGAATAATATTTGATGATGAGTACAGGTCATTAAGTTCCTCCTGCTATAGTCTTGTCCACTCCCCTTCCGCCTCGTCCCTCTTAGGCCCAAATATCCTCCTCAGCACCCTATTCTTGAACACCCTCAGTCTTTGTTCCTCTCTCAGCAAGAAAACCTCTAGAGCAGTAAAATGCCGATTTTTTTAAACTGTGATAAAATATATTTGCGACTAGAATTTCTGACCTACACAAAGCAAGCTGGTTGAGAAATGCTGCTGCCTTAAGAAATAACAATACTTATGGACTGGAGCTGTATAAATGTTGTGTGGGTCGAAAATGGTTAGTACCCCTGTGCAACAGCCCCCTTCCCTCTCCTTCGGGATAAAACCAGGACCAGGAGGCTGTGTTTGTGTGGAGCTAAATGTGGAATCAGCGTCCTTCTTTCGGACCGTCAGTGGATTCTACAGTTGCGTGAAGACAGCGTGTGCCGGACGGCAGCCGGCATTGGAATGTCTGCTACTCAAAAAACACTCTCGCATCGTATTAACAACAGCAATTTTACATATTTTGGAATTCCACGCACGGAAATTTGGAAATATCTAATAAGGTAAGAAAAATTTTTCAGTAACCGCATATTCAAATTTTTCGTTGCGACAACACGTTTTAACGTGACGCCGTGTAGTTTGGTAGATAGGTATCAACATCTTTGAACGGTCTCTAACCTCCACTCTCAAGGTATAATTTTACCATGAAGCTTCAGGTATCAGATCCCTCTAATATTTTATAAAATTCCTATCAAATATTAAGGTTTCACATCTTAGCAGAAACCAAAGTTCGTTATTTTTAGGGTCCTCATGGATTCCCTTACTTTGTCTGAAGCCTTGTAACAAGTTGTATATTTTTGTCAGGTTTCTGATTAGGATATTGAAATCAATAACATAGTGATGGAAGACTTTTACAATTAACGTCATTAGGAATACCATGCCTTCCCATCATCTCTCTTGATCTCAGTGTCGTAAACAGTACAAATATGGCGGGCGCGAAGGTTAGAGGCAGTAACAAGAGTAGTGGAAATAATCATCCACATACATCAACAAATGCACACAATATATTTAAAATCACAAATCATCCATACACATGAACCCTCATACATGATTCAGCTATAAATCGCCAACCTCTGGGAGACATAATACAGTCACTTGAAATCAGCACATCCAATTTACATACACCAGGCTAAAAATAAATTGTAAAAAGTAAGCAATGGCAGCCACACAGATAAAAATATTGACAGTATTGACAAGGTGATGCTGACATTTTATTGAGTAAAATTCGCCGATGCCCTCGTATTACGTCCCCCTGAGGTTGGCCACTTATAGTTCATGTGTACGCTTGATTTATGGTTTTATATATATTGTGTGCATTTGTTGGTGTATGTGGACGATTATAGTCACAATGCACACAATTAATTATATTAAAAGACTAGTGGCATTTAATGTGTTAACCACAGATTTATCAGTGAACTTTTTAGTCAAAATTTAACGAAAATGATGATGTTCGAGGAAAACATTTTTACCACATTAATTCAAAAATCGTCACATTGAAATTCGTGTAATTTATGCTATTACATGTTACAAACGTACGTATAGATACCAATAAATTTTTACCAATACTTCGTGCCTTGTCTGATGTATAGGCCTACTTGATACAAACAAGGTTTCGGGGGTTTGTTCTAATCCTTTCTTGAAACGATTCGTTACCAACACACTGACGCAGACTTCTAGCCCAACAACATTAAACTTAACACATCAAACAAGACGGGAAATGTGCTCATGCCAACAACTCCGGTCTGTAGGCGCATATGAGTTTTATTACCAATTACTGCACAAAGTGCTAGTTGGTAACAAAACTTGTATGTGTAAGGTAACCTCACGGAATATGTGTAACATTAAATATTTTCTCTAGATTTTCAATTCGTGAATGATCTCAAGAAAGACGATCAAAAATTCGAGTATACTCAACATGATTTTCCACGTTTGTACAAGAGACACTGTCGTATTCTTTCTCTCATGGCTAACTGTTTACAATTAGTCACGAATTTCCTTTATCTCCTGCGTATCTTAACAAATGATTTCTTGAATTTGTGTCGCAAAAGGCGAGGCACCAGGATATACACAACAAATTAACATAGGTTCTCTTGTAAACTGTCTGTTATTTTTGCCAGATTTTAACCCCGACTGGAATGTGCCAACAAACATCAATAAACGTTCCAAATACAGAATTTCACAAAATTCCGTACAGTGGTAATCGCGCAGCCTCATGCGGACAGACGGAGGGACAGACATGAAGTTAACAGTCGCATTTAGCAATCGGTCTGCGAAAGAGCCTGCAAAGTCCGATATTCCCCCTCAGCTGTCACCAATGATCCATAAATTAAGAAGACAAAAATACTTTCAAGTACTAGCTCAACCAGCAATAGAATACGTGCGTACAGACATACTCCGAAACGTGAAGTATAACAAACAGCCTGCACATCAGCCAACCGACGATGTCCAAGTCAGCACTTATATATTGACTCAACCAGTATTGCACATCATTATTACTAGACCTGCAAGGGTACCCCCACTAAGCTCTACGTATCCGGAGTCCAAAAATGCACCACGCTTCACGGAAATGTATTTAAAATGATGACAATATCGTCATGCCTGCCCTCCAAACCAGTAAAACAGTCTTTATTATTCATTGAATATCTAAAATGGAATGGCTGAACCGGCATTAAAGTGCAGTGAATGATTATGCAAGTTCGTTTCCACACACCCTCCACCATGCATCCCATCTGACATCCCGCCCACAATTCCACCCGTTCTTGCATACCTATTTGCCAGTTTCCCTTCCCATTAACGCTTTAAAGACGAAAGGCATTCTAATATAAAGACTCAAGGCGTACCGCGCAGTAAACACTCTCCACCTCTGTTTAAAAAACCGAACATTTGACGACATGTCAGGTAAAAGTTAAAGATTGTTCCCAGATAAGTAAAAAACACATAAACGCAGTGTGAGCACCATGGAGAATTGACTAAATTTAAGCCTGGTGTTACGTAAAGTTACCGCTAGGTTTTAAAAGGTTACGCAACCAAACTGGGACTGTGTTTCTGCACAAGGGTTTCCTGACTTAGTAACCTTAGTGACATTCTGTTTGGCACACAAACAGTTCTTATGGCTCATTACTTTGTACCATGTACATACTATAGCAATTTTTATGAAGTTAAATGATCCCAGTACGTATATGTGAAAATAATATTAACATGGTTCTTAAAATAAACAAGATTAATTCAGATAAATTCTAAAAGGTTTTGACGATGGTGTATAACATTGTGTGGTGACAGGTTTCTGGACTCTATCCATCGTCTGCACAATAATATTAAAATATTAAAAATATTACAATAGTAAAACCACAACGTTTCGGAAGCTGGCTCTGCTTCCGTCTTCAGGTGAATGAAGGGGAAGAAGAAAAGAACACCTACTCTGTTGGGCCCCTTAGACAGAGTAGGTGTTATTTTCTTCTTCCCCTCCATTCACCTGAAGACGGAAGCAGAGCCAGCTTCCGAAACGTTGTGATTTTAATATTGTCATATTTTTAATATTTTAATATTACTGTCCAGACGATGGATAGAGTCCAGAAACCTATCACCACACAAGATTAAGTCATGCGGATTGTATGTATTTTACCGCCAATATGGAAAATTGTGGCCATTTTGAACGCAGTAACGGTACTTCCGGCTCCATGACATGCGACAAATTTCTTGACTAGTTAAGCACGACTTTACCCCAAGCTGTTGGATGGTTCATTGATGGTTTGGTTGCGTAGACAGTTGGATGGCTGGTTGGTTGGTTGGTTGGTTGGTTGGTAGGTAGGTTGGTTGGTTGGTTGGTTGGTTGGTTGGTTGGTTGGTTGGTTGGTTGGTTGATTTTGTGTGCTGTGGATTACTGGACTATACTTTATTGCCTCTGGATTTAAAAATGGTTCAGGAACACTGATACAACAGACACAATGAGGCCAATTAATCTTATATCGGTACTGTGACCCACAACCGACTGCATTATTTACAATGTTTAATAGCTGGACGGGGCTTAACACTTCTGTAGGAAGAACAACCTGTTGTCTACAGCATATGCGCATGTGCACAAATCCTTACTCTTTATACAACACTATTTTCATTATACGCTTTTTGTTTTCTTCTAATAAATTTTTCAAAACCAACAGAAAATGTTCAAGAAAATCGATCATGTGCAACTACATACGGCGAATGAAACGAAGCGCTTCTCTTGCAGGTCTCGCGAATTAATCATCAAGATTAATGATCAAAATTAACCCACCAGCTTCTCAGGCAAATCCCAACAAAATTTCATGTAGGTAACTACACTTCTGGTACACTGAACCCCACACAGCCAACGCTGCCAGCAAGGGACCTGCTGCTCTAACATAACGTGTCTCAATTCATACACACCAGCACATTCACTCTTCTCTTGTCAATAACGCAACTTCTTAACAGATAGACGAGCGGGCCATGTCTAAGAAACTCCATAACAAATACATTCTCTTCCTCCGACCCCATCGCGGCGCCCCCCCCCCCCCCCCCCCCCCCCCCCCCCCCAACACGGTCCTAACATGCTTTTAAAATTTCTCTCTCCGGCCCTGAGACTCATTTCGTCTCTCTCTACTACTCACCGAAAATAATCTAATGGAATTTAGGCAGCTGTCTCCAACAACCTTTGCAATTAAAAAACTGCCCGATGCGTACCCGGCCTCCGCCCGGGACGACATCGAACAAGTTTTGCTTGCCCGTTGGCCGTATTCGTCCATATGCAGATGTTATTCTGCGCTGATTCACTTCTGAGTTCTCAGTAGCTCTTAACATTGATGTGCCAGTGTTGTTAAGACTCTTGTGTGTTCGGTATTTTCCGGAGTCAGTCGCCCGGTAATCACGACAACCATGCTCGATGCTCAGTTCTTTCTTCTTCCTCAGCGCGTACCTTACAAAGAACACATCCGGTACCCCGTCAAACTCGTAAATTTGGGCGCCACAATATTCACCCGCTACTTCACGCCCGGTTTCTCCCCGTACGTCATAAGCTCAGACACACTTAAAAGACCATTACACTGTTCTGTTGTTGGTTAAATAATTTTTAATTAAACTATGTAAACCGTACCTCCTCTTATAAAGTTAAGCCCCTATCGGGAATACTTACAAGACTGTTGTTAAATGACATGCCTCAAATAAATAGCAAAATTAAATTCTCTTGCCAGGATACAGAACAGTCCCACAGCCTGAGGTTTAGTACCAAGATAAAGGCTCATTATATTTCCTTTAAAAGCTGACGCAAAATGTGATAAATACAACGTAGCGTCCAGTCTATGACAAGCACGTGGCTAGTAATGTAGAAAATCGAAGAATTATTTACTGCCATAAACTAGCCAAGGCGTCCATTGTTCCCCCGAATTGTTCCTTGCACGTAGTCGGACTCTGTACTTGCGTAAATCGTTCACAGAAACACATAAATTGTAGGGAGTAAATCATTACTGTACAGTTCCCCACCCGTGATTGGCACTAGAGTAGCAGCTGGAAACTGCATACAATTAGAACTATATATCACATTTCTTCTATACAAAAATGAATACTGACACTAACACCTCACCATAAGAAAAAAAATTTCAAAATCTGTGTTTTATTAATTATGTTATCACAATAATTTACATATATTTGACCCAAGCAGTCACTGTCAAATAAAAATAAAAATGACTTTAAGTGACGACGACAACGACGACGATGATGATGATGATGATGATGATGATGTTAATAATTAGTTCTTTATTATTAATCGGCTGGCATATCTGCTGTAATCCCAACTCCAGAGACTACAAAGGAACAAAAGAAGAGTACACAAACAACAAATGACACACGAAAACACGCAGAAAAGAGACAATAAGCAATTGCATCTGAGAAACTATATTAATTATTATATAATTGCTAAAGTAAAAATTGTTAAGAAAGATCTTTTTTCCCTAAATATACTGATAGTAGAGTTCCGTACCATTCAGGCTTAGCAGCTAAGGACCAGTCGCTATATCAACATTCAAACGCAACAATACACAGACACACACAATGCATAACTAAATGACAAAGGAAGAAAACACAGAAAGAAGGTAACAACATAATAAAATTCATTACAAATATTCTAACTGAATTAAACCCACAATTCGCATGATACGTCAGTGACCGAACTACAAGTTCTGATCTAAGATAGCCTGCTTACTAAAAACATCCACATCTAGCAAATCGTTAATCATAACAAACCTCCCGTTGAATATATCATTATTCCTACAAACGGCATTAGCTGCCGAAGCACATCTAGCGAAACCTTTATTTCTATCTTGGAAAACAATCGATCAGGACCATACGCTCCAAAACCTAGTGCAATAAATCATGCAATGACAGCTACGCTATTTACACTAACCGCAGTTTCTTTACGTTCAAGTAGATCGTCTCGAATTAAATTCTACCAATGCACAGATCTTATTGTCATTCACTTTAGCCATTTCAGGGGGTCTGAAACCATAACGCCAATCACGACAGAAATGAGGCATAGTTAGCTGATTAATTAATTCGTAGTCCACTTACTCATACAAAAGTAGGCTACAATTCGATCAGTTTAACCATTAACACTGAGTGCCGTGACAGTCCATTACTGTTCATTCATCTGTGAGTGCAGAACAAAGGAACAGAATTAAGGCACGCTCAGTACGGGAAACCCAGTAGAGTCCGAGTTATTTTTTGTAGCTTCTGATACAGCGCTGACATCAGAAGGTTTTCCTTTAACGGCAGACCGCGTACACTCCACAAGTATAACACCAGTCAGAGGCCCTCTTTTTTAACATTTCACGTACTGACTACATTTCTCTATTCTTTGCGTTTTCTCTGAACATTTTCTTTAGAATAGCCCTGACAAGCTCGCTCCACCGGATGTTCCACATGTCACGAGTTCCCTCCATACGACGCCTTGTATGATACTACGTCACTTGTGAATAACTGCAGAAAGTAACAGAAAAATAGTGCAAACTAACACAATAGAGAACATCAAAATGTTTACTTCTCACCCAGTACTACAATATGCCCGAAAATTAAAGTAACACATTTAACCTCGTACTACTTAGCGTGCGTTAAAGGCGCAGTTAAGATACAGAGAACGTCTGAAAAATGAACTCCAAAAAAGCGTTACGACAAACCAATACACTTCGATGTTAATACCACGAGTGGTTTCAGCAAAGCAGTATATCCGATACTAAGCCTTCTAGCACACATTCCTAGATAATGTCCTGATTAGTTCTTGCACGGGTCTCTGTGACGGGTCTTCCGTTTTCAATAGTCGTAGGCCAGAAGAAAATATTTGTGAACACAAATCCCGGTGATCTCGAGGGCCATTCACAAAACGCCTGTTCCAAAAAATATACTACTTACGCCAGCTTCTCGTTGTTGTCACAAGAGACAGCGTCTCGTCTAACTCTCATACACAAAACAGCCTTTCTTCTCCGGATCTCTTTCTGCTAACTACTCAAGGAGCCGCACAGTGCAGTCTGAGGCCATATTAAAATTTCTGCGGTTGATGTTTACACGCTTTATACGTTTAAACGTACGTTGAACGTGCCCTGCGTAAGTCAAGATCAAAATCGTTAACGATCCTTTGCGGACGTTTCGTATCATTAACGTATTTAACTTAAAAAGTATATTAAAAGAAGGTAACCTAACACGCATGCATGGGATAACGAATATACCTACGTAGTAATCTGGTGAGCGTTAGGAATAAATACGAGGATAACAGAGGCCTTCCCTCTTCTGGGATCTTATGCGGCGTAGATCGGTACGATAATTAACCCCATGGAGCAGAGGCCTTCTTCAGAAGCTAACAGTTTCTCAGCTGCTCAACAAATTTCCCGCATTTTATGGAACCCGGAGGTTCATTACCGCATTCACAAGAGCCCGCCACTTGTCCCTATCCTGAGCCAGCTCAATCCAGTCCATGCCCCCATCCCACGTCTTCAAGATCCATTTTAATATTATCCTCCCATCTACGCCTGGGTCTCCCAAGTGATGCCTTCCCTCACGTCTCCCCACCAAAATCCTGTATGCACCTCTCTTTTCCCCCATACGTGCTACATGCCCCGCCCATCTCCTTCTCGATTTGATTACCCGAATAATATTTGGTGATGAGTACAGGTCATTAAGCTTCTCGTTATGTAGTCTTCTCCACTCCCCTGTCGCCTCGTCCCTCTTAGGCCCAAATACGGTAGGATAATACTGTATAATAAATTCTGGGCACAGGTCCTAGCAGTATATTACTGTTCTAAATTTCATAAAAGTTCGCGAATTAGGTGGCCGGACAAATAAATTCCCGGAAAGTGCAAGAGATGTTTCTTGTCTGCCAAGAGTCCACACCGGCTCTGGTTTCCATGTATTCTCCCATTCAATGTGTACAGGAGACTTTCCCCGGGAGAAAGCAATCGGGGCGTAAATCTGCCCGCTAAACTCCATCTACAGTCAAGGTTAAGAATGAGTGTAGATATATATTATGTCCCCCGAAGGCGTTCCTGTGTACATACGGACAGCTTAACCCTCCTCGTCAAGTAATTCGGAAAATAATATGGAGGCAAACACAGAAAACGAGTCTTGCAGGATCAGAATATCACTGGCTGCATCCGCTCATAACCTGCGAACTCAGAATTAAATTCGTTTGTCGGGCGAAATGTACGCCTGAGCACAGCGTCTAAATTTAAACCAGACAAGAGCAGCAGCAGCATGCTACAACAGCAATGGGGACATCAGAACTGGGTCACTCACACTAAACGTAAACTTGTCAATGACAACACATTAAGTTAAAGCTTCCCTCTTATACTTCCTCTCCTCTCCCTCACGAAGCAGGTGCTAATATTGAACCGAATTCCCAAACACGGTCTGCAGTAAAATGTAAAGGCAAGTAACTTCAATAAATCTGAATTCTTAACCTATTAAGCCTAGCGGTAACTTTACATACCACCAGGTTTAACATTAAAAAATTCTACGTGGTGCCCACATTGCGTTTCTGTGTTTTGTACGGATCTCAGAACAAACAGCAACTTTTGCCTTATAAAACATTAAGAGACTGGTTTTTATAACCGAAGTGGATAGTGTTTACTGCGCGGTACGCACTGAGTCCTTATATAAAACAGATACGTTCCGTCTTTAAAGGGTTAAACTAGTTTTACTAAGCGTAAACTACTATAAATTGACTGGCTGATGCACGAAGCTAATGAATAGGCAATTCTACAGTATGTACAGGCCACAAAGTGATGGTAGGACAGTGGAATTAGGAGATGGTAACTAGGTTATGGGCCGGACAATCCAGGGTTCGATTCCCGACGGAGGCAGGAGATTATTTCCTCCAAACCGATCAAACCGAATCTGCAGCCCATCCACTCTCACATTCAATGAGTACAGGGGTCCATTTCCCGGGGCAGACGGTGACCAGAGCTTATATTTGACTACACACCTACATCCCGTGTCGAGGTTACGAATCAATTGAGCTGTATCTCCACTGCCATATATGCATTAATGGCGTGTATGGTGAAACTTTACCCTACCATTTTTATAATATCATCTGGCAAATCTTGCCAGTCACATTCCATCAGGTCCCTTAAGTTATAAATAAACAAGGTGTTTGTTAGATCTGACGCGTGTCTGCAAACCGAACGGAAAACATTTCCAGCATATGCTATAAACATGTTGAGTAAAAAGCTAATATTAACTGCAGCAGTATACTGAACTCAAGATAAAGTAGTACAACGACAAGCCCTGCGCTGCCTGTCGTCACACGAAGCAATCTGAAGGACGATGCGAATTGTCAGACAAAATAATGTCCCTGTATAAGAGGGTACTAAACTCCACAATACGCCGGATAAACCTGCACATTACCATTACAAACCACCATTATCTACGATATTTCGTATTGTTTCATGGAAAGCAATTGTGGGTCGACATTTCTTCCCCGACCTTCTTTTCCACAACGAAGGCCGAGCATCAAACCATACCACCCTTCATTCACCCTTTAAAGACGAAGCGTATCTGTTTTATATAAGGACTCAGTGCGTACCGCGCTGTAAACACTCTCCACTTCGGTTATAAAAACCAGTCTCTTAATGTTTTATAAGGCAAAAGTTGCTGTTTGTTCTGAGATCCGTACAAAACACATAAACGCAATGTGGGCACCACGTAGAATTTTTTAATGTTAAACCTGGCAGTATGTAAAGTTACCGCTATGCTTTAAAAGGATAAAGACGAAGCGTATCTGTTTTATATAACGACTCAGTGCGTACCGCGCTGTAAACACTCTCCTCTTCGGTTATAAAAACCAGTCTCTTAATGTTTTATAAGGCAAAAGTTGCTGTTTGTTCTGAGATCCGTACAAAACACATAAACGCAATGTGGGCACCACGTAGAATTTTTTAATGTTAAACCTGGTGGTATGTAAAGTTACCACTAGGCTTTAAAAGGTTAAATTTACAAACTTCAGATCACTGCGATAAGTTTTGGACTTACATTTATTTTGTTTAGTAGTTTGTATGCGTTGGGGTGGGGAGTTCGGCTGCACAGAGATATTTTTGACTTTTTATTTCACTGTTGTGTCAAATATTCGTGGAATTTATATCACAAAATGCTGTTACTTGTAAAACGGCAAGCACTTTATAAACCGAATTTATTATTACATAATTATTCCAAATTTCTAATTTACATTTATTTGAGTTCTAAACAATTTCCGAAACTTTTAAACTTTGTGCGAAGACGGCAACATTTTTCATAAATTGGGCTACAGATTTGTGATTAGATTCCCAGGCGGACACAATTTTTTTATTGTCCGCATCTCCAGACCGACTGTGGCAAACATTGGCGTCTTAACTGATGGGTAGATAAGACTCTTTGTGATTCAAATTCCCGGATACTGACGCCCACCACGCAATCCATCTAATTTCTAAACGTACACGTCTTCATAGCTTGGTGCTGGACAATCCTATCTTTAAGTACTACCTTAAAATGAAATTTCAGTCCGTGATCCCAGCGTCTGAACGGTCTAATACCATGCCTCGCAAAGACCCTTCGTCCGCTAAACTAAAGAAACATAGTAACTGCGGTAAATCTTGTCGCCGTCGCCACTTAATTGAACTTCCGCAATGATGCATTGTCGGTAACAGTATGGCGTCAGCGGTTCGGACAGCTTGACCTAGTTTATGTTTTGCCCCAGTGTGCCATGACTCGGGCGGTGGGATGCCACACTGCGTTGGTATTTCAACGCTCATCTCACGGATATTTGATGGAGGTTTCTAACTCGGTCTGGGACAAGAAACTTTGTATAATCTGGACCCGCTTACGAGAAATTGGGAAAAGTGGTAGTGTCGTAGCTGCTGCTGCTGCTGCTGCTGCTGCCGCTGCTGCTGCCGCTAATAAGAAGAAAACGTGCAGAAAATACTGTTATATCTGTGCGAACAGTACTCTGCGAGAACAGTACTGTGGGCGAAAAACCCACTATGCCAACTACACTGTGTGCGAATAGTACCTTGCGCGAACTATACACTGTACGAACAGTAGTTTGCGCGAAAAATACTCTGCGCAAACAGTAGTGGGCGAAAAACCCACTACGCCAACTACACTGTGTGCGAATATTACTTTGCGCGAACAATACTCTGCGCGAACAGTACTGTGAGCGAAAAACCGACTACGCCAACTACACTGTGTGCGAATATTACTTTGCGCGAACAATACTCTGCGCGAACAGTACTGTAGGCGAAAAACCCACTACGCCAGCTACACTGTGTGCGAATATTACTTTGCGCGAAAAGTACTGTGGGCGAAAAACCCACTACGCCAACTACACTGTGTGCGAATAGTACTTTGCGCTAATTATACACTGTGCGAACAGTAGCTTGCGCGAACTATACCCTGTGCGAAAAGTAATTTTCCCGAACAACACTCTGCGAACAGCACTTTGCGCGAACAATACTCTACTAAAAAAAATACTTTGGATGAACAATGGTCTGGGCGAACAGTACCCTCTGCAAAGAGTAGTCTGTACACACCACAAAAAGGACTGGCACCAACGTTCCCTCTAATTCTTCTTACAGCTGCGCGGACCTGCTACTGCTCCCAGCAGAAAATTTTTACACGACTGACGACTGCGCTGCACTTTAAAAGTTCTTGTAATATAAATAATAAGAATATTTACAATGAAAACTGAAAAATTCCAGCTGCGCGGCAACAATTCAATGCGCGCTGCAGCATTTCAGTTACTGCGCGGCCGCACATCCGCGCAACTTAGAGGAAACATTGGCTGACACAAGAGATCTACATCATTTTAAAGATTCTAAAATTACAATTGAAACACGTGAGCTGTGGTTACTTCAAGTAGTGACAGAACTCGAACTACCGCATACCGACTCCAGTGGCAGCTACTCGGCATCTGCAACTTCTACAGTCTACAGCGTCGAAGGATACTTCGTATGTCAGCTGGCTGAACTGAACTAAGACTCCTTCCGACGCAACAGCTGAAATGCAAACTCCCTTCCACTTATTAGCGCAGAAAGTTCCCAGTTTCCCAATAGTTTCGTAAATTAAAGTACCAAGAGCTATTCTATGATCTAAACACCAACGTCTTTCGATACGATTATTTGTAGTACATTAACCTTTTAAAGCCTAGCAGTAACTTTACATAGACCAGGTTTAACATTAAAGAATTCTACGTGGTGCTCACATTGCGTTTATGTGTTTTGTATGGATCTCAGAACAAACAGCAACTTTTGCCTTAAAAAACATTAACAGACTGGTTTTTATAACCGAAGTGGAGAGTGTTTACAGCGCGGTACGCACCGAGTCCTTACATAAAACAGATACGTTCCGTCTTTAAAGGGTTAAAGTTATTTTATACCACTTTCTTCGTCTCCTTAATTCGCAACATCATGTGTAGTTTTGCGTACGTCTTCATTCTAAGTGTTACACGGCAACATCACACGCGCGTGCGCCTACTACTTTCGCTCAGATACACAACAGTATCCTGCATGCATAGAAAATGCATAAATGTAAAGACGAAATTATAAACTGAATCACAAATATATCAGTGCCTAGAAAGAAATTAACGAGACAAAAACCCTGCATAAGTATCCCATCTTACATAGGCCTATACAGTAGGAGATAAAATAGTCATGTAAATTATAAAACAACAACTAACATGAAACTTTTATGACCCTTAACGCAGTCACAGGCAATATATAATGCGTATACAGAGTGTAACTGAAGAATTTTTGTAAAGTTTTAAGGGTTTCAGGTGGTCAGGGGTGGAGCAATTTGAAGCAGAGAACATGCAGTGGGAAACATCTCCTTCCTACCGAAATCGGCGTCGGTATCTCTTCCTATGAATTCATCTGAATATTCTCTTTGGAGATACCTCTGGGAACAGAAAAGGAGGCCTATCTTGTGTCTATAATTATATCAGCTTGTAAAGCTTTTCGTAAAAAAAAAAACCGGGCACTTTTGAAAGGCTGCGCCAGAAAATGATGCGTCCCTGCAGTGCCTAAAATCTATGTATTATGACAGCAGGATTTAACGTCTCCAAGTTCTGCTCTTCCTGCACTTTACAGTTTGACCTCTTAGTTGTAACACAACTTACAACGCCAGCCATGGCAAAATCTGCCTGTCGGATAGACTTTCAGTGCCGTGTGTAACACTGCTGTGGCAGCACTAACAACAGCCGACTATCGTTACAGACACTAAGCCGAAGTCAGCATGGAGCAGTTCGAACAGCTGCTGACGTGTGCCATCTGCCTGGACCGCTATCGAAACCCGAAACTGCTACCATGCCAACACTCCTTCTGCATGGAGCCTTGCATGGACGGTCTGGTAGACTACGTCCGGAGACAGGTACTGTATGTTACTTTTGCAGTATTCCACAGTGGTAACTGGACGTTCCGGGGATCGAATTCCGGAGGCGGGGGGGCGAAATTTTCCGCACCCGTCCAGAACGACCCTGGGGCCCACCCATCCTCCTGTACAATGAGAACCGGAGCTTTTTCCCGGGGGGTAAATCGGCCGGAGCGTGGCGTTGACCACCCACCCGCACCAAGCGTCGACGTTAAAGAAAGAGTAGAGTTATACCTGTATTCCCCCTCTGGGCCTTCACGGCCAGTTATAGGGTGAACTGCTGCATCCCCAGGCTTTCCAACCATTTCATACTAAATATAACGTGTAGCTGGTGCAGAATTACCAGGACATGGCACGTGTTTAGGTTATTGATGAAAGCAATCGTAGGAAAGAGACGGCCTCTACACAGGGGAAGTAGCATAGCATGTACTGAACAAACAACTGAGAATAGCCGACAGGGAGTGGTCATCCAGTTGGCAGTCGTGAGGGGACAAACAGTCCCGCTTCATAATAATCTAGCAGTAGCACAATACCATGACATCTAGCATATGGCCTAAGAAACGTACACAGGATATGACAGTTGGAAAATGGTACGTCGGAGTCCATAGAACAAATTCACTGAAATGAGTGTCATTGGTGAAACATGTAGCATGCATCGGAGAGATGATATACAAGCGTAAATTTACAATTTTAGTCGGAAGCCCACAAACATATCATTTGGAAACTCTAAGCGGAAATACGTCAATAATATTAAAACCAATTTTAAGGATATGCTGCGTGGGAATGTATGCTTTCTGGGGCCTCGTTTATACACTGTAATGACTCTTCAAGTTCATATACAGTTCATACGGTGTGCCCAAAGAAATAAGTTATATTGGTGAGGACAGTTTATGACTGTGGCGCGGTATTGTTGCAGGTTAAGTGCCCAGAATGTCGTGCAGAACACAGGATCCCGTATCAGGGAGTGCAGGGTTTCCCCACCAACGTGACCTTGCAACGGTTCCTGGAACTTCACATAGAGATAACAGGCGAACTTCCAGACCCAACAAGCGGCCAGGTCATGGAGCGGTGCAACGTTTGCTCGGAGAAGTCCTATTGCTCTGTATGCGTCCACTGCGAGAAGAAGATATGCTCCGACTGCAAGGGTGCTCACATGGACATTCTGCGTCGTGAAATCGCGCGCATTAACAACCAGGTGAGTCGGATATTCTGCGCGCATTACGGTGTTCCGGATATTCCGCGTCGTGAAATTTTGCGCATTAACAACCAGGTGAGTCAGATTTTATTGGCCATAAGACTGTGCGCATCAACGACAGGTGTTTCGGATATTCCGCGCCCTGACATTATGCGCATTAACGACCAGGTGAGTCTAATATTCTGCACCATGAGATTGCGCGCATTAACAACCACGCAAGTTGTATTTTCTCCGTCGTAACGCTGCACATAAACATATAGGCAAGTTCAGAATTACAGAAAGTACAAAGCGCACAATACACGAAACTTTCTCATCCAGTATGTTCCATTTACGTCCCTCTTTGGATACTATCTCAATCCATGGAGCAGAGTTCTACTTAGGAGTCTAATACTCATTCACTTGGTCGAGATAATCACTGTGTTTTTGTAGACCGAGGGCTTATTACCGTGCTGACAACAACCCGCTACTTGACTTTAACCGCGTAGGTAAAATTCACATATTTTTATATTACAGTTGATTGTATACATAGCTGTACATAGAGTAACCACTGTGCTTTGAAGAGTTATTTATGTTGCCCCAGTTGGAGTAATGAAAGGCGTTGGTCTGTTGCGAAACCGTTTCAGAAATGCAATTGCTGCACCTGAAGCCGTAACACCTGTATGAGCAGTGGATGTTCTGTTGCAGGTGAGGCGAGCTCTACACCGGCTACAGGACTCCCTGACTCTGGTCGAGAAGAACTCCTTGAGCCTGCAGCAGAATTGCACGTCCGTGTCAGAAGAGATTGACGAGATCTATCGGCGCCTCAATAAAGCTCTCAAGGACCGTACCGAATTCCTAAGAGGCGAAATAGACCGTTACCTTTCTACGGAACTACGGAATCTGTCAACACTCAAAGAGAACCTCGAGCTTGAGATATCGAACATACAGAGCAACTGTGACCTGGCAGACAAACACATGACCGAGGCTGTTGAATGGGACGACTGTGAACTTATGGACGCCAAAGAAATATTTCTAAAAACAGTCGAATTCATCAGGAATTTTGAGTACGAAAATGCCGACTATAATCGCAGAGTGAGGTTCTCTATGTCTACAGATCCCAATCAGTTAGTTCTGCATGTAGCTGGTTACGGCGAATTGACCATCAACATGCCGCATCAACCGTTTGTTGGGACTGGGGGAAGCGGAGGCGGAATTGTGACCAGTAGCAGTAGTGCTGGTCTTCTTCAGCCACCAGGACCTGGACTCATGCGGTCTAAGAGTGACCACCGCCTTGCTTCCCAGTTCCGACAACAAGAAGAGCGAGGTGGGTATGATCGAGGGTACGGTGATGGCAGCGGGGATCCCAGTGGCACTTCAGGCCGAGTTTCCCCTCTCGGAAGCCGCAAGTTCGGCGAACGCTACCAACAGAATCGCGGTGGAAGTGACAGGTATGATCAGCAACAATCCCGCTATGGAAGTCGCTCAGGCGGCGGAGGAGAATTCTCTGCAGAATTCGAATCGCCCTACGACAACGATGGAAACAGGCCGCGATCCAAGTACCGGTCGAGATTCTCACGACATCATGGCGAAAATGCAGACTCCGACAACGATACACAAGGCAGCCGGTCAGTGAGATTCACCGAGGGCCAACACCAGCATAAGGAGCGAGAGCGCGTGCTTGACACTGAAGACGTCGCTCGGGGGCCGCTAAGCGGCATCACGCGCCTGTACGATTCCCCGCGTGTCATGAAACGTCTGCAGGAGTCTGAGCAGCGCGGCAAGAAAAAGGAGACGGCGCAACCTGCTCAACCACCGCAGCTACAGGTAAAGGCTCCACAGCAAGTGCCGAAACGCACCCAGCGACAGGTCAGCGAGGAGGATGAAATCTCAAAAATAAAACGAGCCAACAAGTCGGGGACTGCGGCGGCTCCAGCAACGGACACAACAACCCCGTCAACCCCGGATGTCGGCAGGCCGGTGTCAGAACGGGTCGCCGCTCTTAAGACGGCTCGAGACACGTCATCGGACGACAGAGATAGCAGCCAGCCCTCGTCGCCCACAGGCAGGATTCCACCACCCGATGTGTCGTCACCGGCAAGAAAAGCACCAGGCACTGAGGTGAGTGATGTTTGAACATTTCGATTAATTCCTGCAGGGCATCCAACTAAGTTTACACCACAGGAGGGGATTTATAAGATCACTTTCCTTCCCAGAAATGTCTGATAATTGTGATACATACAGCATCCTGACCTGCAAACTTCAGTGACGAAAACAAGAGAAGCAGCCCTTCTAGTGGGTAGATTTTCCGGTCCTAAACCACGTAAGACGTCTGACGTCCAGATCTAGAATGACTGTAGTCCACTGTCCCGTAAGTTTACTTCATGCCAGCCTAAAGGGTTGAAATAACTCGTTTAAACTGGTACAATCACAAAATCTCAAAAATTATGTCCAATACAATTAAAAAAAATCCTTTGCAAACTTGTGGATGTCCTGCAAGCTACTGCTTTAAAAAATGGAATGGTATGCTGTTCGCATGTAGAGCGGGGTTTGTCAAAAGAGTAGATTTGACTATAGTCATGTAATTACAAAAACAGTAGCATCTATACGACCATGTGCTCCAACAAACATTGCACAGTGAACGAATTCGAGTAAATGCTACATACGGCAGTGTTTATTCACGCCTGACGTCAAACACTGTGTACAGGATGTTATAAAAATGCCAAGTGGCCTACAGGAGGCACTTCAAAAGCTCTTAGTTTTGGGTTAGTTTACAAGAATTTCAGGACTTAGTAAGTGGTAAATAATTTGAAGTCCCTTTTCTACACAAGATTTTTTTTTCAGTTCTGGCAAAATTTACTCTGAATCTTACAATTACATTTCGTTGGCAGTGATACAGCTTGATGAAAGAAAGTTTGATCAAGGCCCCATAAATTATACATAACTTAAGTGGGGGAAGATTCTTTCGTTTCAGGCCTGATGTTTGCAAGGCAATGTTTCAGCAGATATGAGGTTAGAGATGATCACGTACAAAAGACAGAAATTCACTTTCGCTGTCCGGTTTTATAGGCGCTTCAGCTCCTGGAACTGAAATTACAATGATATTTCGCGGGCATTTTTCACGTGTCAAACTGTTTGAACTTCAAAATTGTAAAGAATGCATCCCCAGAGACTATTTGTACTTATTTTAAGTGCAACAATCCATTAATATCCATCACAACGCCTGTCCATTAGGATTAAGTTTAACCCTTCTACACGCCCTGTACTAGGCACCTGGCTAGATTTATTTTGCGTTCGAGAAAGATCAGTTAAGGATAAATGTTCTTGGTTTTTCAACAATATAAATTAGCCCATACATTACCAAGAAAATTACTAACAGAAGAAGGCTTTTAGACTAGATAAAACTAGCAGTGGGAATGGTAAACAAGAAGACACACTGTGACTTAAATTGCAATGTAATTCATTCTTCATTCTATTACACAGGAATGGAGAGGCTCCAATGGTAAGATTTATAGTGTCAAATTCGCTTTAGAATGGCCATAAAACACAGTTAATAGTAAGGTTTTTGCTGTTTTGTGTTCTTTGCACGAAATGCACGAAGAGTATCCATAACAGGGATGACATACTCCTATTGCACTCCGCACTGTGAGGGCCTAAGCCAGTTAGAGTGTTTTGATTGCATTTGAAATGTGGCGTTCTACCATAAAATTTTGGAATCTGTACGTTTTATTTGAAGCTCAAAGATAACTTCTCTGGTATTTCTCCAGAACTCAGAACTGCTCATACAGACATAAACCAGGGGCATGATATATAATTCAGGTCCCTTTAAGAGCAAGCAATATTATTTAAAACGGCTATCTGTTTCCTATGCATATAATGTAATATAAGTAAAAAATAATTTTCATCCTTGTTCAGTGTAATAGCGTTAATATTTATTAAAATTTTCAAAAGAATAATCTGGTGAGCGCACTTTTTATTTCTCTGCGCTAACTGGAATGACGTTAGCTAACACTAACTGCTGAGCAATGTGCTGGTTGGAAATCTAAACAACGAATAATAAACTCTCCAGAAATCCATAAGCTGCCGCAAATTTTTTTGCGCCAGAAGAGTGACATGAAGTAAGGTCCATACTGAGGACCCACAAATATTAGGCAATATTGTACAAAATTCTGATGCCCGAACGACCTGGCGCCGGTGATTTGTGCACCCCCTGTCATAAAGAGTTTACATGGTGGACAGCAGCTGTACTGCATACATAAATGATTTGTGACAGAATTGAAAATTTGTTGTTTAGTGATTTTCAGAATTTGTTCAGTCGAGATTCCATGGAGACAAAATCGTGTAACATAGCAATTACTTATGGCTTCTGAGACTCCGTATGATGCACTGTTGTTCAAATGTTTCAGAATGTGGTTGTCACTGTCTACCATATTTTGAGAAACCCCGGTCTAGCGTTCTGTGGTGAATAACAGAGATTATTATAGCTTCTGTGACGTTCTTTTTACAGTCTACGGCGAATACTTGATGTCTGTCAAAAGCCTTTCTGTACAGGGTGGCAAGTAATCCCATCGACGTGGTCTTCTGTCAGTATTTTCTAAGTTCTAGTCGAATTAACTTCTTTGTATTATTACTTATACATTAACACTTCATAACTAAGGGAATGCAAACCGCACAGTTGTCTTGATATGTAAATCTGTAGATCACAATTCTAGAACACTGTTTGTGTAAACAACTTATTAACACTAGTCAAAGACAAATAAAAATTCTATTACCCATAGGCTTCAGAATTTTATTACATATAACACGCATTTTTTGTGTGTGTGTTAATCAGAAGAAAATATAGAAACGTTTTGCATCGCTTATATTACAGAAAATGTATGAAAAATTGCAAAACCTGGGCACGAGAGAAGAATGTACGTAGTACGTGAAAAGCTTATTGTATTGCAGTGTGGTCTGTAAGCCACCAAATTTATTAGCCACTGAAAGTTGCACCTCGATGTTAGACGAAATCCGGAAGTAAAGAAAAGTCAGGGAACGCTGACTGACCCACGATGGGATTTCTTACCTTAACACATTTCACACATTTGGTCAGTAATTTCTTATATAACACTTTCCCCGAGCCATGTCCGTTATCGAACTTTCCCATTGCCCTGGTGGTGTACGCACCGTACAATCGGTAAATTCCTCTCACAAAGTGCGTACAGTATAAGATCTGCACCGAAAACGACATTGCCATTATCAGAATAGTCTTGCTGAACTGGCATCATAAATATGGATCAAAAACATACCTTTAACAGAATTTCCGCCGCCTGTATAAGTGACCCAGTTAATTTATAGTTGGGTTCAGATGACATAATTGTACTCTTGGCGACTCAGGTACATACATAAATAAAAATTACGTAAAACCGTAACCATGTACCAATAATTAAGCTCATGCAAGACAAAATTTCTCTGGACTCTTTGCGGTGTATCCGTCACGGCTGCAGGATGCAATTTGGTTCCCTAATGAATAGCAAATTAAAACTTGGACCCACACCTTCGATTGGTCCTCCTCACCAATCTATTATTCATCACATTCTCCGATGCTTATTAACGCCTTAAATAGACTTACGTGTTTGTTCCTTGCTCTCTGATGCAAAACGTTTTTACTTTCATTACATTTACTAAAACAAAAAGTATACTCCTACTGACGCTTTCTTAAAAAGTGAAAATAAGTGCAGTTTCTGAACTCCTGAGACAGTTACAGTAAAAGCGACAGAAGTACACTGTTTATTTGACATACACTGTTCACAGAAAATGTCCAGCAAATGTACGTGATATTCATTTTACTGGACAAACGTGCTTAACCATTGACTTCTGTAGGCGATACACAGAAAAAGACAAATGTAAAGTGTCTTTTGAATGTGTTGTCGAAAAAAGAGAAGCATCTGACTTGCCATTATTAATTTGTATATTACAATTTGCTTTGTTTCTTATACGTGAACGACATTTTCTCAAATGCAAAGCTGTATAGAGTCGTAGAATAAGAATGGCGAGTTGGGAAATTGCGGATGAAGTTCCTACATTCTATCTTATGGCATTTTCTCAGAATTGGGTTGCGTAGCTTACAAGAATCACAAGAAATGCTTCGGCTGAGATCGTATTATAGAAAAGACTCGAATCCAAAACCTGTCAAATACGAATCAGACTTTCTAACCAGTGCACATTCTTCGCAGTCATTACAAACACTTTTCACTTCCAAATTCAAAGAAGACAAGAATGTTTTACGGCACTAACTCAGAAATACGCATGGTATATTGAGCCGTAAAACTTCACATGAGAAGGCCCAAGAATTGTCTGTAATAAATAGCTTGTGTGTTTAAATAAGGAAGCTGTTATGACAGGTTAAAGGAGAACCGGATAAATCAATCCCACGGACAACTAGTTGACACACAGTATGGGTTTGGGTGACGTCAGCTACCTTAACGACTACATAACGCTACCGCATGAAACTGTGTCCTGTGGCTTACGAAAACTCATAATTTGGAACACTTATTATCAAATATTTTCGTCAATTTTATACACCTTTTGAGTGAACAAAATGAAGTCGTACATCATTAGACTACAAATATAATTCTGTTGTGAGAATGCGGCATTATGTGTGTGTGTGTGTGTGCGTGCGTGCGTGCGTGCGTGCGTGTGTGTGTGGGGGGGGTTAGAGACATGTCAGCTTCTAAGGCTATACTGTAAATGCCTGCTTCAAATGGCAAAGCAAAACTGTATATCTGAGCGGAAACTACCTATTTTTGGTCTCAGTGGAAGGCAATTTACTTGCTACATTTCGATGTAGGAAATACCTTATGTACCTATTAATGAATTCCTAACTCGCAGGTGGCGTCCAGCGACGCTGAATCGGATGACGGTTCCTCAGTGAGTTCGCTGCAACAAACACAACGCAAGACTGCTGGAAAACCTGGTTCTGGAAGCGTTTCTAGACGGTCTTCCGCTTCCTCCGACGTGGGGTCCCATAAAAAGGCCACGCGATCTGCCAGTTCTGACTCCAGCACATCATCCGAGTCTTCCGCGGCATCGTCCTCAGTGGCCAGGAGTTCGGGGACAGCATTCACACCCGAAGAGCAGAAACAAAAGTTCAAAAGTTCTCCGGCAGAGAGCCCGGCTGGTTCTGGTGCATCGACGCCGAGGACCCGTTTGTCGTCTACAGGTTCTGACACTCCAAAGAAACCTTTCCAGAGTCGATTCTTAGCCAGCAGACAATCAGCAGCCACGGCAGCTGTAGAAAAATCGACCAAAGAAGAAGAGGAAGATGAAGAAGAGGAATCAGAAAGCAGTTCAGAGTCTGAAGAAACCGATTCTGAAGATGAGTCTGCTGATGAAACTAGTAAAAAGAAACCTGAACAAACCACCGCAAATAAATCAGTGGACAAATCTGACATCGGGCCTCTACTTGCTAGGAGCGCCCTGGCGAGGGACACTTCTGAAGCTGCTCGGAAAAACAGTCGGGATGACAGCAGTGCGACTGGGTATGGCAGATCACGCTACGGCAGTGGGGCCGACACATCGTCCAGCAATTACCGGCCGTCCTACGGCACAAAGGATGAAACTTCAGCCTCTTCTACAGGGAGCAAGTACCTTAATCGAAGTCGCGGTTCGGTTGACGAGGACAACACGGCGTCCTCACGATACGGGTCAGGAAGCGGATACACAAGCCGTTTTCTGAACAAGTCCAAGAGTTCCGCTGGTATGTCTCCAGACGAGGAGGCGGACTCTGGAGGCAAGAAATATTCTCCTGCGGATGATTCCAGCAAGTACCCAAGTGGCAGGTCAAGATACGCCGCTCTCAAAGACAGACGAGCCCGTCTGGCCAGGAGCAGGAGTTCCCACAGTTTTGGCGGCCCCGATGACGAAGAAGCGGAGGACGGTCGTACATCACCGACATCGTCAATGCCAACAACATACCTGGCATCTAGGTACGGTTCGGGGTCCCAGAGCAGCAACGAGCTCGCAAGGAGTAGATCGACCCACGCGCTGAAGTCAAGGGACAACTCGCCTGATCGATCTGCAGCCGGTACAGAGAAGGATGGTGCAGCCCTCAGCTCCTGGGCCCGATACCTCAAGAACAAGTACGGCAACAAGGCCGGCAACAAGGATGGAGGAAGTTCGGCTAGTGGCGCTTCTTCTTCCCCTTCGGCGACCACTACAGCGGCCCGACGACTCTCTCTGGGTCTCCCGCTTCGTCACAACTCAGCAAGTGTTGAGAGTTCGGATGACGACCAAAAAAACCCGGGAGGCTCCCCCACTTCCCCTACAGCAGCAGCAGCAGCAGCAGGTAAACAGATATTTCGTTGTTCTTGCCTTGTTTAATGGTGACTTCTTTACCCATTCATGTAATTTGAAGGACATACTTTTCATATCTTACTGAACGTCCGCCGATTGAATAAAAGTCACCACGTGAAATTTAAAATAATCCAATTAGGCCTACTGTCCAACGTACACGTAATACTAACAGTTTGTGAGAAGCAGAGAACATTTTTATATGTGTTACTTTATTTACGTAAATGTTTCAGGAAGTAAAATTAATTTGGGTTAAAAGCACGCTTTATGCAGCTTCTAATGTAGCAGTGAGTATAAATGGTAAGTTTAGAAGCCTTAATCAGCATAGTCTGTCTTCGAGTTAAGATGCGAGTCCGAAACATCCCAATTACGCAGCAGCGATGTGCTACAAAATTGTTTCAACTGCTGTAATACATTTAGGGTAGCTTATAGATCCTATCACGTCAATTGTGAAGATAAGACCCTTAATGTAAGACGAAATTGCAGGAGCTTCTTATGCGACAAATAACGTTAAACGTTTTTTAGAAGCCCAGTCTCGTCTTCATTTTAGTACATGATGATACATGAATCGCTTAATCTTAAACACAGCAACAAAGTCACATTTTACAGCCAGCCCGAGTTGTGTCTAAGAATGTGAAAGCTTTCAGCTAAGGCGACATCAGAACAGGGAGTAATTATGTTGGTACGTCCCCACACTCATGCAAGGTTCATAAATTAAGGAGGTCATCTATCATGGACCAGGCACGCATTCTCGGGAAAGCAGGCAGCCTTAAAATTCAGCAACTGCTATCACCAGAAACGTTACACGCTTCAAGTTCTCTGGTGGAATCTGAAAATCTGAGTTCAAAAAGACAGACACTGAAAAATATTGAATAAATTAATGAAAAAAAAATATTGAAAGGAAGACAGAGGGAGACACATTAAGTGAATAACAGAGTAAGTCAGAAGGAAACATGGATGAATGAAAAAACAAATAAAGAAAAAAAGAAAAATATAAAATAGACACTGCGAGATAAAAATAAAATAAAGAAACTCTAAATAAAGCAAAAAATAAAAAAGACAGGGGGAGGAAGAAAGAAGGAATGAAGGCAAAAATGAAAAAAAAAAGAATAAACGGTACGGAAAGAGCAAAAATGAAAGTAATCCATCAGTTCCGTCCTACAGGTTCGTTATTTGTGCAGAAAACCATCCAAAAGGAAGCCTGTGTGGCAATCAATCTAAATATTGACAAACCATGTTCCAGCCCAACGCGTGAGGCCGGCTCTATTGCAAATCAAAATAAATTTGACACAGTGCCATGTCGCAAGCAAAAATAACAAGTACGTACAATTATACAACTTGATGGACAAATTGGTTATTGATTTACAACGCTAAGTTACACTAACTGCGATGCCCTGATGATGCAAATGTCGATTTCGTGTAAAATACCGGGAGATAATACACGAATTCACTAATATCATGATATGACGTTCTTGAATTTGTTGATAAAGACCTTCTAGTGGTCCTATAAAAAGTCCTCCACTGTTTTATGAAAATCTTTTGTTTCATTAAAAACATGTCAGTGGTTTCATAAAGGTCTAAATTTCCAAAGACTTCTTGCTACTTTCCACCGGTTCAAATCTGTTAATGTCGGACGAAGACACAGATGTAATGATATTTTAGTGTGTTTGTGGACAACGCAATCAGTCTCTGACAATAGCGTTGGTGACAGACGAATGAATGACTGAATGAATGAATGAATGAATTAATTAATATGGAGCAATGGTGTGAATATACTGGGAGGGCAAGCGGAATAATTCGGTGAAAAACCTGTCTCAGTGCCACTTTTATCACAACAAATCCCCAACGTATTGGCCTCGCATTGAACCCTAACATAAGGGTACCATACGTTCTTATAGAGTAATAGGTAAAGTGGATTAACATATTGCGCTTACACATTGTACGAACACATCTCAATTTAACACCTCAACAATGCGGTTTCAGTGACAGTCTCCCAAACGACTCTCCAGAACATCAAGTTGATTTCTGGTTATCAGGTTTCGCGGCAGCGGCCGGTTCCTCTCCTAGGAGCCAGTACCTGCAGAAGCGCCGCCAGCAGTTCAAGATCGGGAGTCGGGGGAGCGAGCCCGGATGCTTCACGTGGCCCCGCGGCATCGCCGTCGGTCCTGACAACTCTATAGTCGTCGCTGATTCCTCCAACCATCGCGTTCAAGTTTTCGATGCCAATGGAATCTTCGTCAAGGAATTTGGCAGTTACGGAAATGGAGAAGGAGAATTTGACTGTTTGGCCGGTGTGGCAGTTAACAGGATCGGTCAATTTATCATCGCCGATCGCTACAATCACCGCATCCAGGTAACGAAACAGCACTCCCATTCTACGGTCCCTCAGAGTAGTGTAGAAACGAAGGGCAGTATCTGTCCTCGAAGGAACATCTACGATGTAGGTAACGGTAAAGCTATCCCATTACAGGCCTTGACAGGCCCTTAGACCTTCCGGAGTTTGAGGCTCCCAGAATTTCAAGACAATCGTCACAAGAAGGTGGCAAGGACGTGAGACCTACGCACCGGCCGCCTTTACCCCCGCGGAGATATCCCTGCTACTCAATTCTGTTAGAGGTGAGTCGACACCACGGACATAGCGCGGTCGGAAGGATTAAGTCCCTGAAAAATTCCAACGACACCATCAGGTATCGAATACTGGACCTTCCGGTTTGCACCCCCCAACAATGTCTTCTTAATCCTTTGGCTATGTAAATCTGAAGTAATACTCAGTTCCGCTCGATTACCAAAAGTCAAGGAACAATGTACTGGCTCTTACAAACTCCGTGTCTCCATTACCTCCTAAGACAATCTTTCTACAGGGGGTGCGCGCGCAAGAGCCCAACTCGCGCCTAGGCCGCCTCACTGTTGAGGTTCCTAGATGTACACAATTAGACACACAATCAAGAAGGACTCCCCTGAACGAGTGATCAGCTCGTCACAAGGCTGCTACCTACACAACAAACATAACAGACGAATATCCACGCCCTCAGCGGGATTCGAAACCGCGGTTCCAGCAATCGAGTGGCAGCAGACCTACGCCTTAGACCACACGGCCACCGGGATCGGCCATAAGTCAATCATACCACTTCTAATCCTAAGTTCAGCAATAGACATTTCCGGTTGTTACATATTCAGAGTATGAAGAGGGTCACAATACATCCATTTCCAGGCTTTAAAATGGCCCATGTCTTAAGCTTCAATTTCAAGCCCTTCTACCTGCCGCGTTCCTACATACCCTAATAGGCTTTGTCAGTCGAGCTCAGACGAAGGGAAAATTCAGAATTATTACTAAATTTGGCTTTAAGTGTATCTTCATCGCTACTTTCATGCTGGCAAACTTATGATATTACCTGACATATAAGTTGTGTCTCTGTGTAAAACGCAATATAGGTTTAAGTCGAAACAAGGACCATATCATTCTCTGGTTAATTCGAAAATGTATTTAGAGAAATACTGTATGATGATGTGCAGTAGATTCATGTGGCTCGTTATAAGGTTCAGTGGTGGACTCCTTTAAACACGGGAGAGAACCGTCGGTTTCGATGAAAGGAAGGAAATTTTTTGGTTAGCCCAGGGAGGGCACTGCTCATCGGCGTTCCCTCTCAAATAACTTTAGACTTCACTACGTTGATAACATTAAATATTCCTGACTTTAAAGCACGCAGTCTGGAAACGATAATATTTTCTTAGTAGAGAAACGCAAAGTTCAATTTATATTCGTCAATAAGTGGTCTCGCAAAGTCTAGCAAATTCTCGCAAACATTATGGAAATTAAGTCTCTGCATTTTCTCTACTACACTCTGCAGTATCAGAACACGAGAAGAACGGACAAAATTGTGACCGAGGCAAGATTCAAACCCCGTAACTTTCATGTCATTTTATCATTGGTCCCAAGACCAAGGAATATTTACATTATCAGACAAAAACTCTGCAGTGATCACTGAGATAGACCCTTGTTCCACCGACAAGCAAAAGCTGATTTTACTACAGCATAACCGCACTCTATAGCAGCTGACAGGAACCACAAAACCCCTTTCAGTTAGAGTGGCTGTAACACTGTCATCCCCTAGACAAGTTTAGGTTTAAAACTTTTGGAGCAGAAGCACTTCAGTGGAACCGTAAGGTTGAATACAACTTTAGGACCCTAAAAGTACAGTTGTGAGGGTCACATTTCGGGCTACGGGTACTATAGAAAATAAGAGTGGTGAAAGAAAGTACAGGAAGAAGGGAGTAAAAAAAAAGGACAACGAGAAGATAAAATAAAAGGAAAAAGTTGTTTCAATACATGTAGTGCTTACAAAAAAAAAATCTCTGCACAAACATATCAAAATTTTACTTAAATGAATCGGGAGAGAAAGGTATACTGTATAAGCCCGAATAACAGGGAAGTGTTTTTCCAATAGGCGCACAGTAAGGTACAGGTCGTCTTACAGGAGAGGCCTTAACGGCACCTGACAGCTCTGAATAAAGATGTCATGTATAAAGTAAAATGCCTGCGTTAAAAGGTCACCTTGCGTTATGTTCATACGGTCCATAAGGCAAGTTACATGTATTCCTTTTAGTTTTATATCTGCCTCTCTGAAATTTTATTAACATTTTTATTATTGTAGATTTTCTTAGTTCTTTTTCTCTAGATTTCCCAGTGGAAAAGTGGGAGTGGCCTTATAATCGGAGCCGCTTTATGTTCGGGCTTATACGCTGTTTGTATGGTTTCCTTTATTCTTGCGGGGAGATGAGCCCGAATCCCTTGGTACCGCGGCCACTAATGGGTCTATTGTACCATCCCCTGATGACAGATGAATATGTCAAGGTTAAGCCGAATTACTCGGCATTAATATTCTCTTAGTGCCGCTTTGTCCACCACATATTGTACATGAACCGAACCGCGGTCTCCGTGGTGAAAAGCCAGTGACTAACTATAGTTCGGGACAGCTTTGTGGCCTTTGAAAACGAAGTGGAATTAGGGCCACAGAGCTCAGTTGCACACAAATCCTTTGCCCTAACCCGCCCAACAAGCTGAGTGACTAAGCAACCCCATGGTGCAGGGTCTTCCTGGAATGGTTCGTAGTCATTCCACTGACCAAGCAGCGCTATACCCTTAAGGAACCGAATGAAATTTCAGCGCTCACAAAATTCCACCTCTGGACACTGCCTTATTTGTAAAACCGGCCACACCGGCTGTTCTCACCTCCAGGCAGGCAGCACCTTGAAATACATCATCCTTCCGATTCGCCATTCCGTTTCATATTCCAATACACTACACAACCTCAGCCACTGATATGTCTATTTCTCTTGCATTATAGGTGTTGGATCCCTCGGGACGTTTCTTGCGAGCGTTCGGCAGCCAGGGAACTGCGGACGGCCGTTTCAACTATCCATGGGGTATAACGACGGATGCCCTTGGATTTATTTACGTCTGCGATAAGGAGAACCACCGTGTGCAGGTAACAACAATACGGAGCAGGCAGTTCATTTGGTCGCTTCTGGCGATATGAGTTTCTTCTACATACACACGAGGCTTGAGGTTTCCATGACCATCGCTATCACGGTACTCGCCACTTGGTATTTCACCGTGTCGAAATGGCAAAAGTTTCTGACGTGCAGAGAAACTTACTGTCTCCATCATCAGGGTTGAAAGTATGGGAAGTAATGTCTGCGTGTTTACATGCCCCTAAAAAATTTCCGTTCTCCCGGATTTTTTTTTTAAATACTGGTACTGTAATAATGAAACTAAAAGTGTCTAAAATATGGCAATTATGTGCCTTTCTTTATTCTTTACCTCCGTGCAGCCGAATTGCGATCGCTTAACGCAATAAACAGTTGCCAAGAAACCAGTTGTTCATACACAAAACAAGTTACAATCGCCTGGCAACCAGAACGGATGAGAAAAGATTTTGTATAAGCATCTAATATAACACATAAATGATACCTACAGTAACTGGTCATAACGATGTAAATAGCAGTGCCGCTGTCGTATTTGGTTAAGCTTCCTCTGCTGTTTTCGTGCACTTACAATACTCGTACTTCCGCAGTTAACACCTTATCTGATCACTAAGCTGGAATGAAGCGGGATTTGATGTCGATATCTCATAGAAACGCCGCTTTCCACCACTTCCTTACGACACCAGACGACTGTATGAAATGAGGCAATTTTTTTGACCGAAACCATAAAACCTACAAACGAACAGTCACTTTACTGGTTCGGCAACATTTCGAGAAACTAAACTAAGTATGCACACAAAATAAGATGCTTAAATACAAGACTTTTAAATGTCTTATTTAAAGACGTTGCCAGATGCTAATTGCATAGCTTCGGTGGTACACGAATTAAATATGAGTATGGAGCATTGGTGGAATCATGATGACAGGGGAAAACCAATCAAGTCTAAGACAAGTCTATTCAATTGGCACTCTGTCCACCAAAAATCCTACATTCAGACCTACTGCTTTGGGACTGAACCCCGATCTCCGAGGTGACACATCGGCGACTGAATGCTTGAATACTGCAGTTGTGGCATCCATATCGACTCTAGATACGAATGTTTGGCTGCATTCGTCTGTGCTACCTTTTTATTTAACAGGACAGCCTAAAAACTACGAATTTAAAGAAACATTAGCCTACGGCGATATACTCGTAATTATTGACGTGCTTTTGAATTTCGTAGTTTTTTTTTTGAGTGAAATTTTTGCCACGCACCAACCTTCATTTGGTAGAACATATTCTAGGTCCGCAACAATATGCTTCATTTTCCATTACTTCAGTTACATTTTTTGTAACATCCTATGTAAAACTTAAGGTTCACTGATCCTCCACCTAACCTGTGCTGGCTTGGATAAACCTCTGCTACAACTTTAAGATGAGACATTCCCGTTCACAAGCATATGAACCAAATCGGGCACACACAACACCAGTTTTTATCAGTTTCTTCACGGCTACATGTTTCGCCTCTAATTGCGAGCCATCATCAGGTCTTCTATAAATGTCGATAAAGAAAAAAAATTATATACTGCAGTATGTTGATCTCTCCTTTTACATTAAAAATACATTGTAAACATAAAAACCCGTTTAAATTTACATGAAATATAAAGGATCGTCAGCTGTGGAATGCCTGAATATATATAAATATCTAACATAAGTATGAAGATTAGAATACTAAAAGTTCTCAAGTTAACATATAAACCTATAAAAAACATAGCATATATGTAGCCGTATACTAGTTACGAGTACGGTGCCGGATCCAATGAAGACGAGGGTGGAGTGTGTAACGAGGTGCAATATCTTTCTTTAGTATTCTTTCAAATTCTGTGAAAGAAATCCGACGTGTGGGTCTAGTAGAGATAAAAGAGCAATGTGACAGCAGCCCACATTAAACCGAATAGAACATTTTGCAAAACATGTACAAATATTAGAATGAACTGCACTAAATTGTATCGTGCTGTAAGGTTGTTACATAGGTCGGTAGTAGTCCCTCTGCGTACTACTCTTCACTGGGTAGGCACCAGTGAACCTTTATAAAAGGCCTGATGATGGCTCGCAATTATAGCCGAAACATGTGGCCGTGAATACATTGACAAAAACTGGTGTTGTGTATGACTGGTTTTATACACACACTGTACTTGTGATCTAGTATTACAAGATGTCAAAACTGTGATCAAGTATGACCACAAGACAGACGTTAATGGCAGAATAATATTGGTAGATGCAGGCGTCAATGCGCCGTATGTCACACTGTGCTGGAAACAGAATGGAGTTCATCAAACAACTACTGCTGTCCTATTGTCGGGCCCGTACGCTCTGTCTGTAGAGAATTTATTGTGTGATAGAACTGTTTAGGCCATAGTTTAATCCAAAGATTATCCATGTGGGATTTATGTGGACAAAGTGGCGCTAGGACAGGTTTTCCTCCGAGCATTTTCGGTTTTCCCCTGTCAATTATCATTCCCACCAATGCCACATCTTCCTCCGGCTATCAAGCAGGGGATGGACAGTGGACCCATCACAGGAAGCAGTTCCATAGAGACATGGTCCCCACAGAGGTAAATAAAAAATCAAATAGCTTTGTTTTGAAATGGAGCGATAAGTCACAGATTAAACGCTGTTCTATTACAAGCGCTGACAAACACCGGAAACTCGCGCTTTCTTTATGCAGTCGTGGTCGATGAAATGGCACTCCTGCTTCCTATTCGGGAGGTTCAAAGTTAAGTCTGAAGGGCGGTTATCGTGATTTGTTTCTGGTTTTCGTAGTCGCTCCAGTCAAACGTTGGGTTACTTCAACACATGATCACAAAATAAGTTTATAATTCACACAGGCCTACCGTGAGTTCTGTAACTTCAACTCTGACCCCAATAATTAGGATTTAATTCTACTGCTATCCCACTAGTTTTCCAAAAAGTTCCCCAACACGACTGAGGCATAATATCGTGGGACGAGCTTTTCTGTTCTCTGTTCAAATCCGTTTCCTGTGTTATCCGTCATCGTGTCAAAACTGTTTCTTAATTCCAATCATTTTTAAATTGTGGCGTCGAAGATTTTGCTTCAGCGATGGAAACCGATGACATCGCTCGGTGCCAGACCAGATATATATGCGGCTCGTCCCAGGATACCTTACTTATAAAATTATACGCCACCTTCACTTTTTCCTGAACGACGCTCTTATTTCAAATTCGTTCGCGGCTGCTTTCGCCCATACCCTTCCCAGTTCTTTAGTCATTAATCACTCTACTATTCAGACCTAGCACCTGCTGCCTTCCTTTTTTAATATACTTTGTTCGACTGTCCAAACTTTTCTTTCTTTCTTTCTTTCTTTCTTTCTTTCTTTCTTTCTTTCTTTCTTTCTCTCTTTCTTTCTTTCTTTGTTTGTTTGTTTCTTTCTTTCTTTCTTTCTTTCTTTCTTTCTTTCTTTCTTTCTTTCTTTCTTTCTTTCTTTCTTTCTTTGACCTCTTACCACCTATTCAGTGCAAGGATGGAGAAGAGTTATTGTTCCACTTGATGACACTCAGTAACATACATACACTAGGTAGGATTTCTCGTCCATTCTCTCAGCGGGATTCGAACCCGCAATCCCAGCAAGTGAGCGGCCACAGACCCACGCCTTCCCTCTTTTAATAGAATAAAATGTTTTCCGTTCAGCCTTAAACCACTCTTGCAATGTTTCTGTCGCAAATGATGCACATTTCACATACAATTTAATCAGCTTTGCCTATGTACCGAGCATGTTCATCGCTCTCCGCCTTAACCTCCACACACATTACACTCTTCCCGCAACCACAAAACGCACCTATTTCGTGTATTTGTAGTTTATTTAGCAATTGTGTTGGTGATTCAAAAAATACAGCGCCGAAACTTCGAGTGACGGTGAAAGGACGTAGAAGGGAGCGGTCGTGGCCTAATATACATTATTATTTCAAAATTTACCTGAAAGGACTACGAAAAACCTCGATCAGTTTATCGGAATCCTGACAGACATTCGAACCTCACACTTTCCGAACAAGAAATGTGCAAAATCTACAGCAGTCTTTCGGCTACTTCCACATTTTTCACATATTCGTAAATTCTTCTGTGCCTCATGCAACTGTCGCCACACTGAATACACATGCTTTCGTATACTCCAATATCTTTCATACCCTGTGATCGCAAAAATCGATGAAAGAGCACTGTCGTACACAGTCTCTCTTTCCTCGTTTACCTGACCACTGCTGCTGTTACGAAACGTCCCTGACGGGGATAGGCGTTCTAAGTAATGAAGCTGCCATGCTCAGGGAAAAGATAATGCAACATTCTGTACACCTCTGATGCATTCGATTGGCATTAAACGCGCCAGTATTCAAAAAATAATGACATCCAACTGGATAAAACTGACAGCGAATTCATACTGTTTACATCCGCACTGTTTTCACTGCTGCAGACACGACTCGTACGGTAATTTAAAATTGTGTTGATTTTTGTTCTTTTCCTAGCATGTTACGAAACGTTCTACAAATGTTCTCATATGACAGGACACACAATGTTCCAACATGACAGGACATACCCAGTTCATCTCCCTTCACGGGTTCAAAAACTCTTCACAGTTCTGTCGTGTTGTTGCAACTTTCTTCTTTAACGCTGTTTGTTGGTTTGGTGTTGTTTGCAGTGGAACTTTACTAAAATTCCCCGACTTTTTTTTTAACTCAGCAACAACCAGCGCATGAGATGACTGTGATATTATGACGCTTGAGAATTGGTCGCAGGTTAGCTCATTCGATGAAATACTGGGGCGTTAGGAACTTTTCTCTTTACGTCCACGTTGGTTGTGGGTCCTTCCATCCTCCTTCACATTACCAGGGTTGAATAAACAGCCTAGTATAGGCCTAATAGTACGTGTCTAAGATATAGTTCCAAATTTTTCCTAAACGCGGTGCCGCCGAAACATATATTCTTAAGTGTCATGGAGGTATAACTCCACCTCGTCAACAGATGCAGCTAAATGGTCACCTTCACGCAGCGGCCTCTTTATCCCAGCGGAAAAGGGCTACAGTACGTACTGTATAGGAGACTACAATCATTCTTAACCTTTCAAATGCTTGCCATCGTATATATTTACCTTGTACCCTATAATTTTCGGTCCATTGTAGATCATACATACATATATATATATACATGTGTATATACACGATCGTACGATACACAAGTTGAGATCTCAACGCAATTAATACTAAAACTAGATAAGGTTTTAAAGGTGTACAGTTTTTACTTTTGTATCTTACAGCCTGATGACAGCTCTTTTATAGGCAGCCGAAACATGTAGCTTAATAAAGTGCAACTTAATTAATCCACGAAGGTTGTTGCGATTGATCATACTGCGCTTACCTTGGTATATTTGTATAACAACGGGATGTCCCACTTAAAAACAGTGGCCTACAGACCAATACATTTTATCCGTATCCAGCGTACCGTCATGAGAAAAATATGCAGGACTTCTTACGCATACAGAGAACCTTATTTTGTGAAATTCTACTCATTACGTTTCGCATAAAGTACGGAAACTAAGAGATAAAATTCGAAACTGAGGCATTAATGTGGTTAATATTTCATATTTGCGTACTTCCCACGGTAATGCAACTTCACCAGAAGATGCTACTTGACTTTATTACTTTCCATACTTCATAACGTCTTGCGACGTTAGAAACGCGGATAGAATTTGAAGGACATATTAAAACCTCCAGCAGATGTCACTCGCAATAAGGACAAAATCATGTCATCGATGCTAAAATTATAATGTATCAGTTTTAAGCGATCCATGACCATGCATTGAGCAATCAGATATGGTAGCTAAAACCAACAAATACACAAACAAAAGTGTATAAAAATATAGCTACAATATATAGCGTATCAGTTTCTCTGTCTTTACAGCCACGTCTCGAGTCTTGCTACGTGGCGGCTGGCTTAGAGATAAAGGTCCTGAACAGTGCATTACCGTATACTGGGATGTGATGCCATGTAGCGTGGTAGAAATTCACTTAATTCCGGACGAAAGTCGGTGAACCTCTACCACACTACACATACTGACATCCCGGGAAACGGCAATCTTCGTAGCCACGGGCGTGGAAACCTCACATCTCGCATATCCTCCAATTTTTTAAATTGCATATACAAATTACACAACATTTTACTGCAATTACATTGTGTTTTTGCAGTACAATTTTTTCCCTTGGCACAGGTGTTCCAGTCGGATGGAACATTTGTTGGTAAATTCGGGTCGAGTGGAAGTAAGCCCGGCCAGTTAGAGCACCCGCATTACATAGCTGTATCCAGTACTAACCGAGTCATCGTGTCTGATTCCAACAATCATCGAATACAAATTTTCGATGTCAACGGTCGCGTGCTAACCACATTTGGCAGCGAGGGTTCTGAAGAGGGGCAGTTCAAATTCCCCAGGTAAGTAAATCTGTTTTCCTTCTTCGATGCGCGCAGTAGAACTTGGAAACTGGACCCGAAGTTAATAAATGGGAAAGATATGACCACACAAATAGCTACAGCCTCAACTGCATAAGCTCTACGTATTGAAAATTAATTTAATTCGCTCTAAGAATTAGGAAATAAATTTTCTATGTCGATTATGCACTACTCCCTCTGTCCTGTCACGCTAGCAACATGACCGTCTTACATAAGGCTCTTCAACATTTGTTTGAAGGATGTCAGCCTGCTGTGTTGTTTGTAATAGAAATCAAATCTAAATCTGCCCAAACACAACTAAATTCTATTTATTATACACAGCTACATGTTTCGACCTATGTCAGGTCATCCTCACCTTCATAATTTGTGTTTAAAACATACTGAGCAAGGAATATAAATTCGTAAAATGCCATTAATCGGGTTAATTGTGTTTTAAACATAAACTGTGTACCTGAGGATGACCTCAAATAGATCGAAACATGTAGTTCTGTATAATAAATAGAATTTAGTTTGCCTGGACGGATTTCGACTTGATATCTGCTCTTTAACCTGTCTATGTTTCAAAGTTCGTAAATTACCCAACTGCTTATCCAATATTTTGATTTACCTTCTCCATTAGTTCAACATGCCTTTTCTCTAAAATGTCATCACATTAATTCAGCACTTAACATTGCCCATCCTCGTATTCTTGCAAGTTAGTCTAAACAAAATATCTGAACTGCTGAAACCGTAATTTTCTTTTCTAATCGCATCATAATGCGTCATGCACTTCTTACAGGTACTTTAATTAAACTGCATTTTGTGTGTGTGCACGCGCGCGCGCGCGTGTGTGCGCGCGCGCACGTGTGTGTGTGTGTGTGTGTGTGTGTGTGTGTGTGTGTGTGTGTGTGTGTGTGTGTACATTACTGCTTACTGAACAGCTACGTGCCATCCCTTAAAATTCTGGAATGCTTTTAAGTATACAAAAACGCTAATCAGCAACAAATGCACAAAGAGAGTTTTATCATCCATTGTAACACCCTCCTAAATGTTTCGACCCTGCTGGGTCATCTTCAGGGAGAACTTTTTGTTATCGTTACGCTAAGGTTCCACTTTATAGTTGCGTGAGATGTGCTGTTGACTGTGTACTGTGTTGTTTTTGGAGGCATGAACTCTCTGCGGTCCCGGCCTGCACTGCATTGCACTGCAGTGCAGGCCGTGACCGCAGAGAGTTCACGCCTCCAGTACACAGTCAACAGCACATCTCACGCAACTATAAAGTGGAACCTTAGCGTAACGATAACAAAAAGTTCTCCCTGAAGATGACCCAGCAGGGTCGAAATATGTAGGAGTGTGTTACAATGGATGATAAAACTCTCTTTGTGCATTTGTTGGTGATTAGTTTTTTTGTATAATATAGTGCACGGACATGGAACACATTAAATTTGCTTTTAAGTATATTTACGTCGTATCATCTGCATAAAAAAAACTTGTTCACCAGCAGAATGCAAAACGGATTACCTGAACCTCCTCCTTGATTACAACTTGTGTACATTTATTTCTGCACCAGCTTGAAGCTTTCAGTGACTTTAATGGGTGTTCTCCCTGATGTATAGTGGAAGTACTTTACTAGTGGTAGAAGCGGTTGTAGCAAGAAGCTGAATCCCTCACTTCCGTTTAATCCTGAGATATGAAAATGTTAGTAGGTTTGCTTAACACACACACACACAGGTCACGGACATCTTGTGTAGCTGAATTAAGTGCTCCGCTGCAAGCTGTTGGTAAGTTTCCCAGTCTACAGGATAAATCTGAATCAGAAGCAGTTTAGTTTAGGGGAATATCGTTAATGCTGCCACAACTACTTTTATAACTGATGTCTCATTTTTTAAAAATTTAAATAATGATTAACGAATCTGAATGTTACTGTTCGTTTAAGAAGAGGAATTCGAAAGGGAGTTTATATAACGTTGCCTGTGCTCCCCTCTGTCACTCTTTGGAATTAGTTTTGGCCTTGTTCACCATTAACAATTCCTACATGTACGAACCCCCTCTTCTCAAAAAATTCCGAAAACCTAGGCAAGCCATGTGCTTATTTTCTGTCCTAAGAATGCTACTGAATTTAATCTTTACTTGGGTCATCCTGGTGTGTTACTTCAATTACAATAATAAAACACAGTTTGACACGCCACTGTATGTGCTTGTTTGCACACTATACCATTTGTTCTGAAGTTGTGCCAATATACTACATGTTTCGGCTCGGCCGAGAGGAAACACGTAGTATTTTCCTTCCAAGTAAAGTTGGTATAAGAAGTTAAATTAAGGCGGGCATTTCGAAAATGAGTTGAGGGAATTTTTACCCCCCAAATACTTTCCGCTTATGTAGGATCTGCTGTGGACTGAAGATAAATTAAATAAAACAAAAAATGGCGTTCAGGGAACTCACAATGTCTACTTTCGTAGTGTATTTCTATTTGTATTATTAATGTTTCATTTCACTTGTGTTAAGGCTTGATTATTTAAATGCGAATTCCGTATACCTTAGGTTCGTTGAACATGACCTCAAAGAAAATTTGAAACTGTCCATACCGTGCACGTATATTTTCACATATAGGCCTGCTATCAGGACCAACTCGTACACAACTCGAACCACAATACAACAAGCTTCACAAAACTCCCGACATCTTTCGATGTGGCTTCACACCATATTCAAGGGAGACATACAGAACACACAAAAACCCTTTAACATTTTTATGTGTTTTAAGTGTTCTGTATGTCTCACCTGCAGATGGTGTGAATTCACACCGAAACATGTCGAGAATTTTGTGAAGCTTGTTGACTGTGATTCAAGTTGTGTACGAGTTGGTCCTGATAATATATGTGACAACCCCAAACACTTTTATCGACGCCATGCCTGTGACTGTCAACTAACAGCACTTCACACAGAACACATATATAACCTCCGTTTATGATCTATCTCCACACAAAACTCCACATGTATATCTCAGATCGTTTATCAGTTACCGCCATCACGCCGAGAGCTAAAGAAAACTTTCGCATGACAACCACTTTGCTCCATACAAAAACACTACTTTAACATAAGTTCCATATTTTCTCATAAAGTAATAACACGCGTTAATGTCACTCCTGCATCGCAAGTTCACATGTCCACCATGGTGTTATTACTGATTCTATGGTATCAACAATTCTGGCGCTGGGGCATCCTTTAATGGCATAAGGTTCACATAATTTCGTGAAAATTAATCAAGAGGTTCAGATGTTTAAACTGGGGTCACACTGACAGCAAGATGAGTTCATACACCTACATTTCATTTTTAGGAAGCAAAGTGTGGTGAAAAAGTAGAACATAGAGGGACAGCGTAATAAGAAAATTAAGTTATTTGCATTGATGAAGTAAGGGCGCCGTGAATTAATTACTGCATGGAAACTCAAAATTAAGCTGGATGAACCTGTATATAGCTATCTAACACACATCTAACCTTCTTGTACGAGCGAATAGTCTCTTCTACGGCGCTTCGGCCCGTATTCGAGCCATGGCCTCCATTTGGGGGGGGGGGATTCGAAAAATTTAGGTTTCACGAAGTAGGGTTATCCAACCATCCTGGATGGCCGATGGATTGCTTATTCGTCTGGTTTCTCACCACCAACCTGCCTGACAAGTGAGGGCCTACCAGTAGGTTGGCAGATCATTAAAACACGCAGGCGCCGCCACCACTCGTCAATGACGAGCGAACACATCATAAATATTTCGACATTTTCAGACTATTCTACGCGTCATCAACATGCAACCAGCGTTCTTAATGAACACTTCAACTTAACTGTTACTTGATCAATCCCTGAACAAAAAATTTTGCAGTCAGTAACAAGGAAAATACATATCTATACAAAGGGGAACGATTACTTCATTACAGACGAATAAATAGAGGTTACTTTCTCAATGCAGAAAAGGCAGGAAGAAAAATTAAAAACAAGTAGTTGAAATACGCACTGAATACGAACATAATGTGAACATACCATAAAATACACTGTGGTAACACAATGAATAAAAGCGGTAGGAAAGCGTCATAAAAATAGATAGTTGTAACATAATGAAGAAAATATGGAAGACATAACAAAAATAACTGAGAGTTACACGCTATACAGAGGCATATTTTAACAGCACTAAAATTATAAATACATGGGTTAATACAATTAAATTTTGACACAGATATGTTTAATAATTAAGTTAATAACGGTGATTTATTGTGGAGATCCTTCTAAGTAACATAAACTTGTCACGCATAACAGATAACTCAAATATTACACAAACACTGATAACAAAAGGTGAGAAACAGATCACTGGATTTAGACTCCAGTTAATTAAAGGCGTCTGCCACCCGACAAGCGAAGTAGATCGAAAACTGAGACACATAATACATCGTGCAGTTAAATGACTCTGTGTAATGCTGTAAAATACAAATGTTAGCAGTGCTGAATATGCTTCAAATTCGTTAAGAAGTATATTTATGTTTCGATTCACGACTGACCCTCTGCATCCAATTGACAACTGTACGCTATACCTGCTTGTGCATAATATACGACGATTACGTGGAACATGAATAAATATTTTAAAAGTAACCAATTAGAAGGATTACAGAGTGGAGACTACATGACGACCAGCTTTGTGAGAGACAGAGATACAGCGCTCTGTCAACTTTTAATTGAAAGATTCTGAGCTATGGAAATGATGGATCGCCATTTCCTGTATTAAGTTCGTTGACCATAAAGGATAATATGAAAGAACAAATAAGCACAGGTTTGGCCATAAGAAAATAATAAACACAGTGCAAAAATTAGGGGACGCTGAAATGCCGTTATATGAAAAAGAAATGGCATGACATTTATAGTGACAAATCCACAGGGCTTTTAATTGTACACTGATCCGATTTAAACATTAAATGAAGGTCAATCACACAAAAACCTTTTCAATGCACTTTTAACTGAATTCTTATAGTGAAAGAAGACATTTTCAGTGGTGCTCCAAAAGAAAGAAATTTGCCTGTTTCATTAATATTTAAATTTTTTAAGTAAATAATTTGAGAATATTGCGCTCTTAACGAACAGATTTTTGTTATGGCAAATTTACTACTCTAACACTATTATCATTACTATTTTCATGTTAGCTCTTATTCCCACTTGTCGGTTTGAATATATCTCCTCTCCCTAGTTTTTTAGCTGGCTTAACAGCTTCGGTTGCGTATACGTTTACCGACACTGGTGCTTGACTCTACAGCCCAACTGAGTAATGGACATATTTCTAACACAAAGTTGGCCTATCACGCAGGCAACTTCGCCTGGTTCACTGAAAACCTTGCCCACAAGGCACCAAAGGCAGTATTCAACACAGGCCTACTCGACTGTCTTGTAATATATCGCGTAATTAGATCACTGGGAAAGTGGATTTGCTTGGGGTAAATTATTGAGAAACACAAGTTTCTATGAACTAATTTGTTCATTAATTATCCTAACTACTGACAATAAATTCAATATGTGTATCTGAACTACATACAATGAATCCTCTTAGTAACTTGACTCAGATTCTTAAACGAGTGGGCACCAACAACTTCCACCAGAGACTTCGTCAAATTTATGTAATCCAAATGAATGAAAGTTTTAAACATATATAGGCAATGTGCATATAACACATCGTAGCGCGTTCGCGTATTATTTATACCTCTTCAGTTATTTCAACAGCCTGACACTCTACTGGTCGAAGACAGCGCGTTTATGGCGACTTAATTTCGCCGGCAAAAATAAAACAGTGGGTCTTCATGTAAAGTATCTGTCCTGGCCTGTACGAGCCGCGCTGATTCATGCGGAAGAACGGACAGACGGACGGACAAACAAACGGAAAGACAGACAGACAGACAGCTGGACATGACGACCGTAATAGGCCCTTTTCGCAACTATGTGAACGCGCCCAGAAAGTCTGAACCCTGACTTCCGTACCCCCTGGTTAATGAAACAAGTCCAGCACATCTGGGAATATTATCAGTGCCTCCATGATCACCGCCATGTTGGCTATATTAGGCATTCATATGTTTGTTGCATACTGGCTGTTTATCAAGCATATGGGGTTGAAGATTAGCAAACGTATGTGGAAAAGAATATCTGCCAATTTGCCTTTTACGCTAATACACAAAATGGCTGGCGGCCCACCGAATCCCAGCAAAAACCGTAAATAAAATAAGAAAGTGAATAATGTCTAAATAACGGAACTTCGCAAAGCCTAAATAAACAATAAAACAACCCCTCCCTAAAAACAGCAACGGCAGCAAGTTTTCAAGAACTCTTGCCATTACAATAATGAGATCATCAGATACAGTCTTTTTAACACGGAACTCAATACGACAAAGTGGGAGCCGTCATTGTCCGCTGTGCAGCATCTGATGTCGTCTGCTCTAACGGCGGGCAGTTCCCGTACTGTAGAGTGGGCGATGTAATACAGTGCTAAGAAGCAACGGACCTACGAGCGATCGGTAGGTTCTTTTCCCTTTATGATATACAGGCTTATTACACATTCTCTAATGTATAAGACTTTGTCTTCCAGTATCTCAAAGAAATTAACACACATGTGTATATGTGTACATATATATATACATGCATATATACATATATATATACACATACATACACTGTATATAGGCAAAAATAAGAAAAAAGTGCCGTATAAAGTAAATCACCACCTTCAAACAAAGAAAAACTAGTCACAGAAAATGAGACTAATTTGAAGCAAAAATTCGTGAAAAGTGCGAAGGAATCTATTTGCTGCTTACTGGAAAACGATAAACATCTACGACGCTACGAACTGCAAACTATATCCTTAGCTCTACAGTTGCAGTGGCTAGTGCTGCACTTCTCTGCGCAGAGATATTAGCACAGACATTACTTCGGCTCGGTGGCTGACACGACGTCATAGTTCTTTAACTCTTTACACTGAATTTAAGTTTCAGTTCGTGCCGCGCAGTAAACACACTGTCTCCGTCATAAACATCAGTAAGTTAACGCTGGATACAGAAATAATCGTCGCTCATTCTGAGAACAATTCGAAATAAAGATTAACTCTGTAAAATGGTGGTAGAATTGTTTAGGGCTAAATCTGGTGGTAAATAATGTTATCCACTAGGCTTTGAAAAGCTAATAATCCTGGTAGTCAAATCCACACGTTTTTCGTAACGTACACTTTAACCCTTTAAAGACGAAGCGTATGTGTCTTATATAAGGACTCAGTGCGTACCGCGCTGTAAACGCTCTCCACTTCGGTTATAAAAACCAGTCTCTTAATGTTTTATAAGGCAAAAGTTGCTGTTTGTTCTGAGATCCGTACAAAATACATAAACGCAATGTGGACACCACGTAGAATTTTTTAATGTTAAATCGGGTGTTATGTAAAGTTACCGCTAGGCTTTAAAAGGTTAATATAACTCTGTGAAGCAATATGGTGGCATCCGTGTCTTCAGGCTTCCGTTGCGATGCTGATGAGATCTGCGCTCTTCTGGGGTATACCGCAGCGTCGAGTGGTAATCCTTTACGGACGTTTCGGGACAAAGTATCGGTACCATCTTCAAGGGTCCGATACTTTGTCCCGAAAACGTCGGTGAAGGATTACCACTCGAAGCTGCGTTATAGCCCAGAACAGCGCTGATGTCAATATGGTGGCAAGCTACTTTGGCTGTATTATAGAAATCTCGTGATAAAAGCTTGTCCCTTTGTTTTTACTTATACATTGTGTTATGCATTCATTATTATAAAAGCATACTTGCATACAAATGTTAACGTACGAGGCATATATATTTTTGCTTTTAATTCTGAGACGTAAATTTGGCATGGGCAGAATTCGAGTCCTTCCCCCCCGTCATGATATGACACCGTAAGTAGGCCAATTACCATTCCCGACACGAAAACCTGTTTCCCTTACAGTACATAACTTACTGTTATGCATTTACTCGCTACAGGTTCATCTTATGAATTAATAAAATCAACTCATAAGACTACTGTAGGGGCTTGGGTCAATACAATGTTAACATGAAACGTTACTCGTTATCAGCGTTACTCTGTATGTAACAACGTCGACCTTACATGTGGCGTTAACAATCCTTGAAAGTCACAAATTCATGAGCTATCCCCCCTTTTAGTCACGGGGCCCTAGACTGGTCGAGGTTTGGATCAATTAAGGCCAAGCACAGTAACTTATTTCGTGACATTCTTGTGCTTATAATGTTCTCTGCTTTCACCTTCTTGGACATTTCAGTGAATGCCGTAAATAACAGCAAGAATTTATTCGGCATGGAATAATACAAGCCTTTGTATTCATCTTCAGTGACTAGCCCAGTAAGTTTTTATCACCTACCACATTGACATTAAAACTTACAACAGTGGCATCGAACCCTACGGTAGTGACATTAAACCCTACGGCAGTGACATTAAAACTTATAACAGTGACATCGAACCCTATGGCAGTGACATCGAACCTCACAACGGTGACACCAAACCCTACGGCAGTGACATTAAACCTTGCGACGGTGATATCGAACCCAACGGCGGTGACACTAAACCTTTTTAATCGAGGACTATCAACGCTTTCTTCTTTATGCCCCATTTTGATTGCTTTACTTAATTTGTAACTTTCCAATCTTTCGGTTTCGTAAAAAAAATTACTGTCATCATTTCTCTCTCCCCATAACTCACTGTATTTCACACAATTTGGACTCCAGCCAGTCGTTACGGATTATGTCACGTATTTCTCGCACTGGACGGCTCTATAATAACATTGGGCGGCAATTTTAGTTTATATTAACAAAATAATTGGTAACAAATGCACAGTTTTTCAATTTGTCACCGTCAAGCTATCAAATATTACCTTATCGTTTTCTTAAACACTCCTTACATGAGCTACATGTACATATGCGTGCGTGATGTGTGTGTGTCTCCTGTCACAGTCCCCCTCAACACAACACCACGCACCATCCTGCACAGGAGTTCTAGATAAAATTAGTGTGTCTTCTATGCGCAGAGGAGTAGCTGTGGACGACCAGGGCTACATATTCGTGGCAGACTCAGGCAACAACCGCATACAAATCTTTCATCCAGATGGGACATTCCTACGGGCATTCGGATGTTGGGGATCAGGGGACGGGGAGTTCAAGGGACTGGAGGGGATCGCTGTCATGTCCAATGGCAACATTTTGGTATGCGACAGAGAGAATCATCGCATTCAAGTTTTCTAAATGCACCAGCAACAAACAGGTTTGTTACATCAGCTAAAGCTCCTTTTCAGAGTTTTAAAGTCAATGCGCTTACAAAATACTGAGTTACAACTGTCACCACATTCCATATATTTTCTCTCTATTTCTTGCTACACATAATGCACAGCTTTTTCAACCCCCCCCCCCCTCCCACCCCCCAGTGTTCTTATAATCATGAGACTTTAAATTTCTGAATTGGACATAAACAGGAGACAACAAAAGATACAGTTCATGATATGATGCCCATAACTAATATATCATTACACCTACTCTAATGCCAGGATGTGCACACAAGTTTTATACAAAACTGATGTTGTCTGTTCATTTATTTCTTTGTTCAATAAAAATAACAATGGGCCTACAAATGAATCTCAACAGTACTGAAAGAAGAATCTGAAACATGACTACGCATCAACAAGGAACACTTATGGTTTGATTTTAGTGCATTTTCTGTAATATATTTTAGCAATATATTTTTTAAAACAAATGGTAATTCCCTTTCAACAGGCACAACCTGATTAAGGGACGTCTGATCTCAGTTTCAACAAAGGCCATGCCAAGAGCTCTAAAAAACGGTGTACCCAAATACCAAGAGAAGATCAGAAACAGATCTCCGGCAACCAATATCACGGATGTGTATCTAACGCAAGCCAACTTGTTTGAGAAACTTACAACTCCATACCTATCAAAAGTATTTCATGGGTAATCAGTTTTTCTCTTACATAAGAACCAAAGCGTTAATAAAACTGTATTAGATGCACTAAGAAATCTTATAGTCATGCTTCTTCATGCAAAAAGCTTTTGCTCCTCCACAAGCATGTATAACTACTTTATATTAGTTTTTCTAAGAATGCGTTATTATTTCTTCATGTTTTGCAGAATTTTCTATAGGCTTTTCTTCTTTTCTACTGCAATTTTGATTTTTGTTAAGCAAAGCTTCATTTTTATGGATCACCAGAAACACACCATACCTTTAAACAAAATGGAATAAACAGCTGTTCTTAATTTGAAATACATTTTTTTAAAGTTAAACAGACACGAGTGTTGATTGGATTTGGTATCCAAATCTGATTTAACATTCCACAGAAAATTAAAATTAATTAGCTTTTAAAGGCATACATATGCTCAATGATGTGCACTTGTTAATGCTGCCAATAAAATTCTGCCTATGTAAAGTTCATTAATGACTCATGTAAGTGTTGGTCTCAAATTTATTATAACATGTTCAGATTGTAAAAAGTGTGTACACTTGACACCCCATCTACAAAATAAAGAGTTGTACAATTTACTTCTATTTATTCAAATGACTTAACCCTTTAAAGACGAAATGTGTCTTATTTTATATAAGGACTCAGCGCGTACTGCGCAGTGAACACATTTCGTCTCAGTTATAAAAACCAGTCTGTTAACCTTGCCTAAGCCAAAAGTCACTGTTTGTTCTGAGAGCCATACAAAACATGTAAACTCAATGCAAGAAACACTTAGAATTGTTAAATGTTAAACCTGGTGGCAAGTAAAATAACCACTAAGCTTTAAAGGGTTAAATCAAAACTAATTAGCACAAGACTCACCACGCTATATACCTATAGGGAACCAAGTGATAATACTACATTCAGATCACTACTCACTCTCATTCTAAATGTTCCTGGATTTGATCCAGTACCATCTGAAGTCCCTTCAGGCAAATGTCTGGGACAGGTTAAGTTTTCCCTGTGGATGCCACAAAGGCATAGCGAGAAGTAGAATTATAGTGTCATTCATTCTTAAACTTTACACTAGATATAGCTGAGTTGTCAGCTTCCCAAACTGGCTGCCTCTCAGCTGGGAGAGAAGCCCCAAATACCCACTGAACAGAAGATTGGCAGAATATGGAGCCAGTCTGGACACTTTGGAGAAAAGAAAAATCTCTTGCCACTGCCAGAAATCTAGCCATGATTCCTTAGATGTCCAGCCCCCAGCCTAGATATCACTTGAGAATACAACATAATGAGAAGCCTCCCAGGCCAATGCAATTCTCAGCACCAAAAAGAATGGAAACTATACTCCAGAGTAAAATAGATATTTCAGTTTTATATTTCTCACTAGCATAAAGCCCACTGAAATTTCAATAACAAAATTTGGCAATTCTCACCTCCAGCTACAGTGTCCACATCTAACCCTTCCCACTTATCATTAAATATGAATGGTATGAAGTTGACAGGTTCTTGATACACAGCTTGCTGAAACAGACAAAGCTGCTACATGCAGCAACTTCTTCAGCACGGGTTGATACTCAAGTACAGGAAGCCCTTAACACCATTTTTGGTCCAGTTGCAATTACAAGCAACATTAATTACATACATACATACATACATACATACATACATACATACATACATACATACATACATATATACATACACACACACACACATACATACATGCATGCAAACATGCATAAATACAAAATGGCAGAAAGCAAGCCTTAGGCTCTTTATATATACATGTCAATAGGTCCTAGAAGAATTCTGCTAGGACCTACCGAACCCTAAAGAAGAAATCAGTATATTCTTTGAAATGCTGGGATCTGATTACCCTGTGGCACAGTGTCATACCCCAGAAGGAAGGAATCCTGAGCTGCACTGCTAAAAAGGCTCAAAACTCATAATTATGTCCTTGCATACTTCATCAAATGTATGGGCAACACAGTGAAAAATGTTTCAAATTAAAATTATGGACTTTTAAAAAAAGCTTAATACACTACCCAAAATTCTCACTTTTGTCTGTCCTGTCAGGCCATTTTAATAACAAAAATTTTCAAGGTACTTGGAACACCCTAAAAATATGAACAACTTTTTTTTTAATTTCTCAATCGGTAGAAACTTGAGAAAGTGCTATTAAATTATGTACTTTTTAAATGTTATGCTCTCACATAGAAAAGCACTGTGACCAATACAATGATTAAGTGCTGGGAGTCACAAATACCTTCTTACAGGTATGTCTGTACATAAAGGAAGCTTTTGTTTTTCTGTGTGAGAATGAGGCTGACAATGATGAAAAAAAGAATAAATAACTATGGCACCTTTCTTAGTCTCATTTTCAACTAGAATTTTAGAGCACTATCACCATGGTCAGTACATGACAGCAGGGAAGCAATGTTGGCAGCTAGGGAGCAATATAGAGCGAAAGCAAAATAACTCCCTATCTTTGATGACTACACGTTCCGATGTACCTCCGAAACGTCGGAACATTTAAACACTACACGAATTAGAAACCCGCAAGACTATCATCTGATGCAACATTTTCTTTACCACTACCATAGAACAGTGCCGTCACCGTTCTGGTGGTGGGGCTCGGACCACTCTCGGTACCTCAGCCGGGTTGCTCCACTGCAAACAATGCATGATGCTAACCAATGTCCATTACAGGTATAGAATACACAACTGGTTGTGAGGAAATTAGTTTTGTATGGGTTGTTTGGAGCCGGGTGCAACGACTCTGTCGCCCTGATATGTGCATTTCCATGACTGCACTGCTCGGCGGTAGTTCCAAACTTCATGTCAGTGGTCTACAATTATCAGTTACTTCACCTACCTACCTTACTCGCTTATTTTAACACTCCCCTCTTCAATTTTCGTTTGTAAGCACCACTTTCATATATCTTGAGAAACGACAACCTTTAGAACACAATTTAAAAATGCACAACAGATATAAAGTACATCGGTTGTTCAAAAAATTCATCGTCCACTGTCACACACACGCAAACACATCATTCCGCCATCAGCACACTGTCCACGGACACAGATCTACACAACCACAGATTATCTAGTAGCCAAGTTAATGCACAGACCATAGTACGATACTGTTGTCAAATGAAACGCTCACTCTAACCCCTATCCGTGTTACTGACCACAGAAATCCTATTTGTTATTTCCAATGCACACTGTTCGAGATCAACCGTCAGTGATGTCGCTGCATTAGCTTAATGACAGGCTTGTCAATCTCAAGTCAAAGATTTACCATGCAACGGTTAGTTACAAACATATCGCCAAAGAAGAACAAATCCACGCAAATCACTATATGACACTCGGCTCTAGCCCAGTTATAATGCCATCGTCGGTGTGCGTCAGCGAAAGATCATAATACAGCTGATAATGTTTTCAGCTTACGGTTCAGAGGAACGAAGAACCTTGTCCCCACCACTTCATCCAGACGCGACAGCCAAACTGACATTGTAAGAACATTGTGGTTTACTATAGGTATTTCACTGTCCCGGGTTCGATTCCCGATGGTGTCACTTGAATTTTTCATTGATATAATCCTTTCGGCCGCACTAGGGCCCTGGGGTCGACTCAGCCTCTAACAAATGAGTACCAGGAATATTTCCTGGGGGGTAAAGGCTACCGGTGAGTAGGGCTGACAACCTCACCACCTTCATGAGCCTATTGTCCAGAAATCTGGAAGCCTCAACCTCCTGGAACCCTAACAGCCTGTCCAGGCCTGTAACGGGATTGCTTCACTTTTTTTTAACATGAGTTTCATTGGTCTTAACAGAGGAGATTAATAATAACCGTGAATATAATGAGTAACCATCGACAGCCAAAAAGAGATGAATACCCGGCTTCAGGGTTGAGCAAAGGGCTAACAATTCCTTGCCATAAAAAGAACAGCATGTTACGCACAGTTGTGTGCTTGGGCAGATTTGTAGAACGACCAGGCAACTGTCATGAGATTCAAACTTGAAGTGCCATGAGTTTCTAGAGTGCAGGTTAACTGAAAACAGTTGCAAGAGAACTTGCAAAGTATACTTTAGGTTAGTGTGAGTGCAGGGCAGATGAAACAAGAATGACACAGACTAGCAGAGGATTGTACATTTTGATAGAAATGGACATGACAATCATCAATTTGGGACAGGAGTTTCCATACATGAGGGCATCATATCTGCACTTATGGGAGTACAGTTTGTTACCAAGAGGATGTGTTGAAAACCTGAAGCAAAGAGACTGCTTGGAAGACCACAGCCTAAATGAGACGATAATATTATAATGATCTTAAAGAAAGAAGACGGAGGGCACAGACTGTATTCACGTGACTTAAGATAAGGACCAGTGGTGGGTTTTTGTGAATCTGGTAATAAACCGTCAGGTTCCATGAACGGTAGGGAATTTCTCAACCATCACAGACCTTCTAAGTTCCCACAAAGGACACTGTTCCATAGAATCGGCTGGTGTCAACTTTTTGTATGTACCATCCCACCTGTCAAATCTTTGTTCTTTATAAACAAGAACAATTATGCTTTATGCAACTCATATCATCTGCAAATGATATTATAAAGGCCTGTAAATTCAAGTTAATGTTCTCTAGAGAAATACAGAGAAAAATTGTGTGAAAAGACTGAACCAAATGGAAGTGAAGGAATAACAGAGCACCAAAAGATAAATTGCTTTGTGAATTTGAATCCAAATGACACCTGCACTAGACAATACCTGACACTTGTGCATGCTTTTATTCACACTCAAAAATAACAAATGACTACAGGACTAATTGGTACAAATTGAGAAGTGACTGCATAAAATTCTGAAGATTGTACTTTATGATAGAAAGCATTCTTATTTTTCAACTTGTGAGGCCTCAGGTTCTGGTGGTGGTGTCTACGATCATAGCTCCCATCTTTATTAGCGTTAGTTCACTAGTGCCTTCAGGCTTAACACTGTAAATACTTCCACCCTAACCTAAACAACATGCAAATGGCAAGCTGGTGTGCCTGTAAGGAACAATGATTAAAGGTATTCAGTATTTAGGTGTAAACTGGAAGCATTTCATTTCTCATATATTGTCTATTTTCTTTTCTCATACATGCTTATTTCAATACTACCAAGTCTTTACTATAGATTTAATAAACATAATTTAGTGTTCCAGATCCAAGATTATTATACCACCATATATATAGCTGATATTAAAGTTCAAATAGTATGTGTCAATGAATCATATCGCAGTCATCCATTCTGCCTTAACCTAAAAAACACCTTTAAGTAAAACATTACTCAAGAAAGTTTGTAACATTTGGTCAGGTAATACAAGTCAACAATCTGAACCAGTTTAATGTAACACACAATACATAACAATGGAATATGAGAGCCAATTATTGCTCTACCTTTCCACAAGTTAAAAATAACTGCTGTGTTTATATATCAAAACAGACTTTCCAATTTGGGTAGCTACTGGATTTTCCATAATTCTGTGTAATAAAACGTTACTCTTAATTGGAGTACAAACTTATCCTCCCGTTTGAGATTGTCATGTACATCAAGATGCCAATGGAAGCATTAAAATTACACTTGATACCAGATGATGTAACGTTTGCAGTATCAGCTGAAGAACTACAGTCTTCAATTTGAGAGACAAGATGAATTTAGGTTTCTCAAAGAATGCCATTATAATCTACGTAATCTGCTATCAAAATTGCCTGAATTAACCAGTTAATCCTAAAATTCTGACATTTTGTCATCATTATTTTTGGCTATTCCATAACTGATGTTGTATTATAGGAAGAGACATGTGCATTGTTTTATATCACTCAATTCAGACACACAATTATAATTTGCATAAGGCCAGAAGTTATTCTGAACAAAATAAAGTAAATCTCTACAACCACCAACTGATCCCACCCATTCATCTTTATCCTGTTGCTTTATTGGTTTATCATCACTCACCTGTGCCAACCTTGACACACAGAACTATAAGTAACTGGATAATGCAGGCACATAATTCGATCGACCAAATGTTGGTGACAGCATTAGGATCACTGGTGGCAGAACTCATATTCTACAGAGGCTTGGAATAGTAAGAGGCAGGGAAAGTGGCAAACGTTTGAACTTCAGAAACAGTGACACCCTTCTTGCAGTATAATCTGCAAAATATCTGTCTCGCCTGCCTCTCACTAGATGCCAACAGCCAACTTCACATTTTTAGGCAATAAACTGTCTTCATTTTTATTGGATTACATTCCTACTAAATGATACAGCCTGAAGCCTGTTAATTCTAATACTGGAAAGTATAATGTTACATCCCATATCACCTGTTAAATGCACTGCATTTTTATGCATAACTTACTAAACTTCTAGAGAGGGGGGCATGCTCCATCCATAATATTTTAAAAGGGCCAAAATATAATCCATGTCATGCAATTTTGCACAATGTCTCTCACTGAATAAGCTAGATGAAGGAAAAATGTTAGAACATGGCCAGGAGAAGTCACTAATATTTAACATTACTTGATTTTCCTTGAATTTGCTTCAAACATATGTTATGCATGCTCGGTAACTCTTATATAGCAATTTTGAAGCCAAATTTAGTAGCAGTTAAAATGCTGAATAAAGTTCATTGCATATGTTATGCCCATTTTGCCTAGCAGACAGAGATACGCATGGTAGACGTGATCAGATTGTTGAAGTAGTAAAATCTTCATATAGCATTCTTCCATTTTATGATGAAGTACAAAAATGTTGTCAAACAAAGTGACTAAATGTAAATTGGATAAATTCAGAATGTCATTCTTTACACATTAAGAACTGTGTGCATACATACATAACCAAAAGAAATGTTCTACACCTGTATATTTTACAACACAATTATGAAAAATTCATGACATCAGAACAAATGCATCTATAGCTGTTGAACTCAGATTAACATGATATCCATATACAAAATGTACATATTATTAAAATGCTTAAGAACTATTTGCCTTGAAGTAATTTCCTTAAATTTCTTCAGTTACATTGGTGTTCCCTTTCATTGTATCATACGATTGAATTAGCAGTCCAGATGGACCATGGCAGATTACTACTATTATTATGGTTACTTAAAACTATAAAATTGTCAACAACATTAAAAATATGAAAAATCGGTCATTTACGTATAGTACTTCATTAGTGCATAATAACACCTTTACGAACACAGAACAAACTGCAGTTTTGCTGCAAGTCTGGGAAGAAAGAAAATAGAACAAGAAAACTTCTTAATTTTATATCCACAACATGAAAAACATTAAATCAGACTTTCTTGCAACATGTCTCTCAATCTCATGAGTCTGTAGAGACAAACTTGAGAATCACAGCTGTACATGCCATGATCTCATCCATATACTGTAGCCTTTCATGTATCTGAAGCTATGGATACATACCTAACATATGTATCTATGTACACACTATATAGAATAATCACACTGACTAGGAAATTGTGATGTATTTAATGCACACAACAAAACTGTTCATGTAAATATAATAAATACTATTCCTATCAATTAGTGTAATTACAAATATTTTATTCCAATTGCACACATTTCATTGATGTGTATAATCTATACATGTATAGACTTCAGGGTGGCAATTTCAAATAAATACTATAAACTGCACTAAATATATCAATTTAAACTTCAATGTACATTATATTCATCATTAACAATATCATGATAAATTTGTACTAGCATTATTGAAATAAAAATAAGAATTCTTTTCCCTGTCTATCTCCTTTCTCTCACATTTACCACTCTTAATATTATTTATTTTCCAGTTCTCTGCCTTACCAATCTTTATGTCACAGTTTCTGATTATCAGATGTGTTCTTATTTCAAAAGTAACTGACAATAATTATAAATGAAGCTATAATTGAAACCCTTTCTTTATACAGAATAAAATCTGTTAAGTACACAACAGCTATGTAGAGGCAGGGAGTTTGATACATGGAAGTGCAAGTGATTCATGCCATGTTCACAGTAATTGGTAAATATCGTGCTCTTTCCATTTTATGTTTGAGCGCTAATTAATATGCATAACAATTTATTTAGCAGCATCCCTTATATATGACTAATGTCTTTGTGTCACCTATTCCACACTGTAAATGGAGTATAATAGAACTGAAGAACAGAATTCATTCCTTGGCTCATAGTTATGTATGGATAAATCCAAAATAATAGAGACCATTTTGTAACCGTAACAATGATTTTAACATTCTCCATTCCATGTCAGTTATTCAGTATCTGAGATATGGGACCAACTCTAACACAATGTATAACTAATTTATTTTAAAATTTCATTTGTAAAGTATTAACAAATGAAACTTTAAAACAAATTAGTTATACACTGTGTTGGAATTGGTTACATATCTCAGATACAGTAACAGTAAGTTTGTGATGTAAAAATTGTGATTTTCTTAAGGTAAAAATTCGAAAGCATTTTAAGGTCTGACACAGTTTCAAATATTTCCATATTCTTTTCAGATAGCCATGAAAAATGCTCATTTCCATTATCTGACATATCTGTTCCTTCAAACTTAACTGCACTGTACGAAAAACAGAATTGTATCAAATCACCAGGCACATCACAAAGTAACTTTTTATTTCTTAGACAGGATCTTAGGTTTTTCCAGTAGTGAAAACATAAACCGCATTCTTCTGGATTATTATAACAAAAGTCCTGTCAGTGTTACCACCTAGGAGACCCAAATCTAAACTTTACGTATTAAATTACCATTTGTGTTATTAGCCGAAACCAGGAAATTTCTGACAGGTTACATTGCCCTTTCTTCTCTTACTGCTCTTCCTTTGCAAATCATAATAATGGTTGAATTTTGAACAGACTCCATGCACTACACTTCATTTTTAAGTATGCTCGGAGTGCAGGATCTCTCATGCAATTAATCCCCCATAAATGAGGTATGTCATCTATCTTTCAGACTGACATACGTTAAATATTCTATCAGAGTGCTTTGTCATCTACTGCACGTAATATAAACTCAAAGACAAATAAAAACAACACTGCAACACTTTGTCTTGTACTGTACATGTGAAATGACAAACATAACAAACTGTGCTTAGCAAATGCAGTTCATCAAACTGTGCACTTGTTAACAAATTTGGTAGTCAGAAAAATGCACAGATATCATCAATCCCGCGTGGCTTTTGTTGTAACATAAAACAAACAGTCAACAAAGGAAACAGAAACGAAGGTCTCCTCTCCAAATTTTTAACTTGTTTACTCTTTCATCTTCATTTTATTTATAACATATATTTAGAGAAATGTGAACTAGAAATAATGTGGAAAAGGTTTTGGCCTAATTGAGGCACTACCCCTTCATTTTACTAGACATACAGGGAAAAAAACCACTAAAAACCTCAACCAGGATAGCTAGTCCATGTACTGAGATCTGAACCACAAACCTTCTGAACACAAAGAAGGGCAGATTACCACTCATGTACAATGGTCAGTTTCACTCTTACTGTCATGACAGCAATTTGGGACACTGCTCATGATCTAGGTCATACTGTAGTACAATATAAACCTGATAGTGTACTGTTATTAGGGTGTTACTGCAATTAAAGAAAATTCTACGTGGTCTGAGAGTATGTTTGGGCTGATACAATGTAGACAGCACACACAATTCGGGTAATAATACAATTTATTTGAAAATATATATAACAAATAAGCAACATTATATAAGAACACATCACAATCCACACCATCATCGTGAAGTTGTAATTAGATTGTTGGTAAGGGACGCTGTAAAACCTCATATTCTTCGGAGTAATTCTAAAGAAGACACAGAAAAACTGACTATGATTTAGATATGAATTCATGTGTAAACAACAAGGGAAAAGTGTTTAAAAGAACACTATGGAAACAGATGAAGGTCTCTGAAAATACAGTACTAGTAAAGGTGGATCTACATAGAGATCTGCTTACTAAGCTTGGGTTGCACATGAATACAAAAAGAAAACAACTGGCTGCAAAAACAGTGACTACCATAAACAGCATATTAAATGAGAAAAAGAAAGAACCAATCAGCATGAAATGAGAGGAAGATCATGAAAAAGGAAAACAAGGGAAACACATTCTGCAGGAAAATAAAAACCCAGGAACCAGAAGGAGAAGACAATGAACCAAGGAAAGAAAGAGGATTGGATAAAAGCCACCAAAAAAATGAATTACAAGGGAATAGAAACTGGGAATTAAAAGTGAAGGAGACTCAAAATCATCCAGAAGTCTTCAAAGACAATCCATAACAAGAAGTGATACTTTTTTATGGACAAGTATCAACAAAAACTAACTATGTCAAAAACAGAGGCAGGGAACAGAAAGAATCTAAATTCTAATGTAATACTGACCCTTCACCAGACGGTTCAGAGCCTAAATAAGAAATTAATGGAATTAGCTGTGAGCTTTTGGCAGATGTTTTGTGTTTTACAAAACACTGGCAAAAGGAGGAGCAAATAAAATTGTCAAACACTGATCAGTTTAAATCAGTACGCAATTTTAGTAAGAAAAGTAGTGAACATGGAGGTCCATGCATCTATGTAAGAATATATGAACCAAAGACGTAAACTGCTTTGAAGGAAAAAGCAAGAAAAAAAATTGTTTTTACTGAATGTTGTAGAATTATTGGACTATAAAGTCAATCTGGTGTGTGTCTATATAGATCACCTGACAGTGACTTTAACATATTTTTAAATAATTTGTAAATAGTAATTAAAAAAGTGCAACGAAAAAGAAAAATGTTAACCTTATGTAGTGACTGGAATATACATTTTAAAACAAATCTAGCAACAGTGTTGGATTTGCGTTACTCATATCACCAAGCACAAATAGTGTGCATAAAACTTGAAAATTGAAAAAGAGGACTAGTAAAAGTTAAAAAAGAAAAAGAAAAGCAGTTTACTGAGGTAAGTATAGAGGGAATTAAGCATTTGTTACAAAAACAATCATGGCAGGAGGTATTTTTAAACTCTGAAATAAATACCAAATTTAATGATTTTATGGATGTGATTGTTTATTTTAATACAGCATTTCCACTAAAATCAGTTCGAGTGAACCAAATAGAAATATATGGATTACACAAGGATTAAAAATTTCCAATAAAAGAATGTGACTTTTAAATAGATTGAGGAAAATCACTAATCTTACAAGGTAAACACAAGACTATCTCAACATACGCTATGTATTGTGAGTCTGAGTCATTGTGATATAAGGCCTATAAATTGTACTCTGATTTTTGACATGTCCAATGTCACATGTGCAACTAAGTGGACTGAATAAATAAATTAAACTCTAAACTAAAGTGCATACTGGGATTCACAGGGCTACACAGCAGTACTGCATCTCTTCTGCATGTTTACTGCCACAAAAGGACAATTTAATTCCCCTTGGCAAGCTTAGTTAAGTAGCATATAAAACCAAGTACATGTAATTTAATATAGCAATGAGCCTGCATGTATAGTGTGCTTTAGTATTTATATATTAGCTTAAATTACAAAACACAAGAAGCAAGCTCACACGATCACAGAACAGGAAAAATTTATGCATGTTTAAAGCACTGATAGCAGAATTGTCAGATACTATGACGGTGCATGGGGTGGGGAGTGTGCACAAGATAATGCAGTTGGGAAATATTTAAATCAGCACCATAAAAGACCACTCATTAAATGTACAACAATACATGTTTTGGTTTACTACTGCCACACAAACATCACAATTCCTGTACTTCTGGACTTCAACACAGCAATGCTTGAACTTCAGACTCTGAGAAATTGTTATAATAAGTGGCATAAAAAAATTGGACAATGATCAATGGATACATGCAAAATTCAGAAGCTGTAACACAGCAGAAAAGTAATATTACTTTTATTTAACCTCACTGCATTAGAAATCAATCATAATGTCATACAGTTTGAAATAAAATTTACAGACCTATAAATGTACACATTATGGTCAATGAGTCAAGTACAATTTTCTGGCTAATCAGTGTCAACTCAGATTGACTGAAGCAAATGGAGTAGTGCTCTTAACAATGTCAAATGGAACACTTCCTCGGCCCCCTAAGACCATGGAGTCTATTTTAGAGAAAAAGTATGAGTTAACAACCCCTTTCAGAGAAAAAGTATAAGTTAATCACCTGAACTAGGGAATCCCCCATCTTCATCAGCACAACATCAGCTCCCAGGTGAATGAAACAATGGTGGCCAAACAGGGTAATTTCAGCCCACCAAACCTCTTTCTTACATACACAAAACATGTAGAGGTACTGGCAGGCAGATGCGATATCTGCTTGAAAATCTTCCTTATTCACCGTCCACTCTTTGGAAAAGTCTCAGTGAATGGGTGTACCACATTAACACAACAATTTTGGTATCATATACTGGAAAAAAGCTCAGTTTCCTCAAACGATTTTAAACATAGGCAGAGACAATTATGAACTACTGATACAGGTTTGCAATCAGTGTCAAATTTGGACTCCCCCCCTCTGCCAAGGATTCCAATTGACACCCAAGTTAAGTCAGTTGATTCTCCAGACTAACAAATGGAATTCTAACCCCTGTATAACAAAGAAGGGCAGGTATTTGTCCAAGTTTTGTTCCTGCAAACAATTTGAAAAGCGGCTCATTTGGCTTGGGAGACCCTAAGCCCACAATTTTCAACACCTTCCGCCACAATCTGCAGCATGTGCTGTGTTTCTGTTACAACAGATGAGCGAACACTATGTCATCAGTAAATGCCAAGACTTTCAGTTTAATGTCTCCATATTCTAAGTCTCCAACACAAAACTTCAGACTTCAGATGACCAGATCAACAGCAACAGTGAAAAGTACGAGTTTTAAACTTACTAAAGAAAGCTATAAAGTATGTGACGGCAGGTGGACTTGCAAGGATAAGAAAGGTAGTCACAAAATACCGCATAATACATATTTTGCCGCAGCATGTATATATCACTATTTTATCTTTTATCCTTTTAGACTATATAGCACATATACCCTGTAATGGCCTTGAAATTTCTATATGTAAATTTGTATGCCTCCATGATGATTAAATGATCAGCCAAAACATGATGAAGTGTGAAAAAACACGTACAGTTTTACATTTAGTAAGTGTGCTTAGACGGTCCTTACATAATCCTTTAATGGTGGCCTCAGTGCACTGCATGGACCTCTACTTCCTCCACATTCTGCTGGCCTCAGTGCATTGTACAGTTGTAAATACATTTACAGGTACTATAAATTTAAAAATCCCTCCATCCTGCACCCTAGTTGGAATGTAAACCTCAGCACCATTGAAAAGTCAAATAATAACTCCCACATACGTGGTCATTATAAATCAAAGACTGAAGCCAGTGAAGTCAAAATACATTAAACTGAGTAAACACCATCACCCTCCTTGCAGTAAAAACACTGAAATGTCAACCTCACATATCTACCATTTTGCTACACACTGGAAATTACAGTCTTGTCTGTCATGTGCTGCTACTTCAGTTTTACTGAGTTTCATTTCTGATACATGATAAAGACTGAATCCTGGTAGGGAAGATGACCCTACACCAAACAACAATTTCACATTCCACACTGTCTGCTAGAGGCATTTTATTCTTGTGTGTGCTCTTCATAGTTATGAGGGGGAGGGATAACCTATGCATAGCACTTTGGTGGGCTATAATAGCCACTTTCCTAATCATAATATTTCCCACTTTTTCATGGAACCCAAAGGTTTATGACTGTGTACAAAACAACTGCATTAACTCGAAACTCATATTGTCTGACCTTGTATCTTTAACAGCCATTTTAATAATATCTTCTCATGTACCCCTGTGTCTTCCCCTCAGACATTCTGACCAAAACTGTCATGATTTCTTAACTTTCCCACACCTATTACATGCCCCACAAATCCTCCTTCATTTCATCATCCAGATGTATTAAGGTATATAAACTTATACCTTGTACAGCTTGTTTAATTTCTGCTCTCTCACTGGGGCACACGTGTCAGCTCTTACAGGTGAGTTGTTTCTTGTTCAGTTGTATATTTATTGGTCTGCCATTAACATCTTGTTACACACGACACAAGGTCTCAGTTCTTAATCCTCAATTCATCTTTCAGTACAGATATGCCATCACATTCCAAGGTGGCAAACTGACAAACATGAACGCATTACGAGACCAGCAAGAAAATCTCAGCAAATTGCTTTCTCAAATGAGAGAAACAAAACCAGCACAAATGAAAGAACTACTGATAAATGTTAATCAATAAGTTACATACAGAATGTCCCAAGTCACTTTACCAAAATTATATACACATTCTAGGGAAACACTACATTATTTACAACCAACTACAAGCATAAAGTGACAATGAGGGACTACAGAAATTGTTCAAATTGTTGTCCACCACGTTCAATGTACATTTTACATGTCCTAAGCACTGATTCATAAACAATGTAAAGTTCTCCTAGAACATGAGTGTAACCTCAGCAAAGTGACTTTTAAGATACTCAGCATTATAACAAGCAATTTCTAATTATTTTCACAGTTCATCCATACATAAATGAATGAGCACAATACTCTTCATATACAAATTAAATAGTCAACAAACATATAAAATTTACCCTATACATTAATAACTTAAATTAAAGCTACAGCAAGAATATTACTTCAGACCCCTCACTTATTAACTGTTAATATTCCTACACTCCCTGAATCAATCCAGTACCTTATTCAAAGTACTTAAAGCATGGAACATTTTTATGTTATGCTATTCTTCTTTTATGTTTAGTAAGAAATGTTTATTTAAAGAAAATTACTGATCTAAGAAAAAAGGGAATGCAATAAAAGATACATTACAATATGTACAAACATTGCGTAGAAATGTCAACTGACAAATCCCAGTTCCCAGTCTTAACACCACTATTCAATTCAAAATGCTAATATTATATTGTAAATTCCTGGCATTTCTGTGGTCTTTAATTCTTGTTATGCTTAACTAATGGCAACAATTAAAAAAAATTGAAAACATGGGACAAAATTAAAGAACCATACCCCAAACTGATTTAGGTTTAGGTAGATATTTGGTTTGACCCACGTTATCAGCACCAGTTGTCACACTTTCACAACCAAAAATAAAGGTAGAGTGATTAAGATCAGTATTAAATAAACTATGCTCAATGTCAGTTATAATTAGTAGTTACTTAAGAAAACATGTGATATGTGAAATAAAATAAGTACATTCATTTAAAATAGTGTCCACCAATTATATGAGTTGTTATAAACATTATTATTATGGTTTAACCAGATCATTTTAACAATTAATTTTATTAGCATTTTAAATATATCTACAGTTTTGTAACTTGCAATTTACAGTTCAGTATTGAATATGCTTTACAGAGTAAAAACATATGATGTTGCTGCTTCATGCCTATGCATCGTAGCAGAATTCACTACAACTTATATCCAAGAAGACAGGTTGCTAATATTTTTATATTAAAAAATGAAGGTTTGACTGCTACTCGAGAAAGTTTTGACTGTGGTTATTTTAAATGTTACAAATATGTACACTGTTATCATACTAACTTGTATAACAACCATGAAAAATGCTGTATTTATACATGGGTTGAAGCTGATTCTATTATTTACAGTCTAACACTACTACCATTCTTAAATGTTTGTACACTGTAAGTTGCCTAATTTTTTCCTATTAACAAAGTCCACTGTGATGAAAGGATGGAACACTCAACAATTAAAAGTGGAATATCCAAACTGCACCACAAGCAGTATCACATTTAGAATTAATTTAACAACCAGATAAGTACAAAAAGGAACTTGCACTGAAATTTTTCAGCTACAATTTTTGGAGAAATTTTTAGTGTCTTTCACCTTATATACAAATAAAATATAGATGTAGTTTCACAGAGCCACATACTTTGTGGTATGCAACAAAGATATGAAATTTCATGTCCCCTGGGATGGACACTTTATTGCTGGGTGAACAGTTCCTAAAGTTTTAAAAGAATCGTAGTGCCACTTCGATCCTCTGAAACACCAGGAACTACACACCCAACTACACAGCATCACATCCCAGAAGACGTGACCATTCAGCAACACTGCTGTAGAACTTTCAAATCTCATAATAAGGGATACATCATTTTGATTTATTAACTGCTCACATCACAATGACTTTTGTCTACTTTTCTAACGCTACAACATTTGCCACATTTTATTCAAATGTGATTATAATTTATAAGCACCTGAACTTTATAGATAAAAAGATTGAACTCTTAGGCATGATGAACAATGAATAATTATTTGCACTTAAAGAATTAATAACAATAGTTTGTTAATAATAAGAATCTGGAGAAGTTGCTGAAGTCACAACTTTGCTGCTCCTAGTCTACAAAAGATCTGTAGTATAATGAACAGACACTAGAATTCTCTCTTCAAAACTACACGTTAAAAGTTGTCATGAGAGGAACACATTGCCACAACATGATAAACAAATGAATAGGAAATCTACAAGATGAAAGAGGAGACATTACAGGTGTAGCAATTGTTTGTTTTAAAATAGGTGTGCATTTTTTTGGCAATCCACTCTCTAGGTAACTGTATTTAAAAGTGGACACAACTTAATGTACCACTTCTTAATGGGTAAAAACTGGCAGTGGTTATGCAGTTGAATTTTTGTAACAATAGAGAGGCAAACTATAAAAACAATCTCTGCCAAAATAAAATTCATGAGGATTAAATTATTATTACTGTTATTATTATTATTATTACAACTTTCCTGGCCATTCTATCAAGTCATATGGATCCAAACTGAGTATAACTTTGACCTTAGCTCACTAATTATGGGCCTAGATGTATACACAAGGTACAGTAATTCCATTTGGTAAACTGGAACACTAGTACTTCTACCATTAGCCATAGAGATACAAATCGGTCATCAACGCCACAATAAGTAAAGAATCGCGTGGGAACCTTCCGATATGCAGTTATTATCCTTTACCCCTCCATGACCAATTGCAATATGAAAGTAATAAATAGAAGCATTGTGATATAGGAGCTGCATATCACATGCAAGATAGATATGCTTTGACTGTGAACAGCATAGAAAAATAATTCAGTAAAATCTTCTTGTGTTGGCACCTGCATCGGGTGTTTCAAACAAACTGATGTTTCAGAGACTGACTCCATCTCCAACATCAGGATCCTGATATAACTCAACATGCAGCATTCCCAGACATCTGCACCTGGCCAGAGTTCATAGCAGGATGCTAAGCTGACACTTCTCCATCTCAGACCACTTTCAATGTATCATATGCATTTCCTGACACTTTTCCTAAGCTTGATACATAATTCACAACCCTGTTGTTCTTGAACAGAATTGTGAATTATGTATCAAGCTGAATAACTCAAAAAATTTGGATAAGACATCTTAAATGGTCTAATAAGAAAAAATTCTGCTTAGCACCCCACTACAAGCTCTGGTCTAATGCAGATATATTACCTGTGAAGGCTGTGTATGAAATCACGTTAGGACCCTGATGACAGAGATGCAATTGGCCCTGAAACATATGTTTATTTGAAACAGCCTGAGATTTTACTGATTTCTGTTGCCATGAAAGCTTCAAGACAAATATATGTGAAAACAATGTTTGGTCTGTTTTGGGAATTTTGTACTGTCTTGCAGTGGGGTGTGTTTCAAACAATTCAGAACAATTTTCCACATCTGTGTTTGTGAACTGCTTTGAAGCACTGGCAAAACAACCCACTACAACATGGTTCAGAAACCCCAAAACAGGATCAAGAGTCATAATGAATCACCATGATGGCTTAAAATCAGTTATATCACAATAAGTTCCCGCAACTCACTGGTAAGTTACTACAACTGTTAACATAGCATATCTGATTGTTCTTCCTTGTAAATAGGCATTAAATGCACTACATGTCAAAGCCTCCACGAACTAACAGCTACCAGGACAATGAAGACTTTGGATCTTCCAATATCAGAATATTGGATTAATAAAGATTAAATTTAACAATGATTAAAGCTTAGAAAGATGAGTTTGACATACGTTAATAAGTTCTAGCAGCAGTCTTAATTCTATTTTTAGATTATATTTTCCAATAGAGAAATAGAGAGAGTGCTGGATGATTGACAATTAACAAATACTTAAGAGCAAAAATGTCATAAGATAGACTTTTAAGTACTTAATTCTAATTCAAATATATCCAGTGTAAATTGTCATCTTGTATATAGACATAGTACATATAGCTTAATTTTCACAAACATTTCTTTCATTTTTACACGAGTAGTCTACATCACAGCTTCGGCATCTCACTTTGTAAATTCCTGCAAACAGTTCTTTTATACAATGTCTAATCCTGCAAACTGTTGCCCCAGCGCATAACATAAAACAAAATACCATTCTCATGCAGTACTTACAATCGTAAACTGAAACCCACATTATACTAAATCTATAACAACTTGTCACTTCTAACTATCAATTCAACATAACTACTTAACATTCAAAAAAAAATTAAGTTGTGTATAATATTTTAAATATAAAACTAGCATGGAAACAAAGAGTTCTCGCTTTCTCTTTTTAAATATGATATTTACAAATAGGTAGGGACCTGCCCCCTTAGCATACCAACAAATAAACCGAGACAACGGTCAATCTAAAAAATCTACACTGTCATCAGAAGGCAAAGATTGTATAAATGAGAGAGAAAAAATATAACTTCTTGCCTTCTTTGATCACTTTCAATTTGTCTAAGAATTGAATATTAATAACTAGATTATTTAAGCAAAACGAAGGGGAAAAATGTCTGCACACTGACCATAATTCATTTCCATCTCCCTGTGGTTAGAACAGTGAGAACTTCAGTCAGACACTTCCTCATAAGACTATTCCCACCATACAACATACAACTTAAATTGTACGAGCCCGCATTTTATGTATTCTTGTACACCTGACCATCAGAATCACAACAGAGTTCCAGTAAGTCTCTTGTGTCTGCAAAACCAATCATTTTGCTTCTAGTAATACAAAAATAAAAAAAATCATACCCATCACATGACATAAGATCTTTTGAACAAGTACGTGTATAAGTAAGACAAGGGACAATTACCTATTAGTTCAAGAACAAGAAGAAGAAAATTGTCTAGTTCATAATGTTTCTGTTGTGACAAAGAAACTGCCTAGTTTTTAGTGTTTCTGTTGTGACAAAGAAAACTGTCTAGTTTGTAATGTTTCTGCTGTGGCAAAGAAAACCGTCTAGTTTGTAATGCTTCTGTTGTGGCAAAGAAAACCGTCTAGTTTGTAATGCTTCTGTTGTGGCAAAGACAACTGTCTAGTTTGTAATGTTTCCGTCATCGCAAAGAAAACTCTCTAGTTCATAATATTTCTGCTGTGGCAAAGAAAACTCAGTAGTTTGTAATTTTTCTGTTGAGGCGATGACAAATGTTAGTTTGCAATGCATATGTTGTGGCAAAGAAAACCTCAGCTACACACAACCTAGTCATGGACGCAGAATCCCAAGGCCACACTTTATTTAAAAAAAAAATTCAATTTCAGTCCAGCTTTTTTAATGCTTTAACACCCAACAGGGGGCCACATATGGTCCTAAGGACATTTTCGTGGCCTTATTAATAACAATACTCATGACAACCATGTCTGCCACTCAAATGTATGTGTTTTATACATTTACTTAATCCTACTACTGTGCTTTTGTTATCCGTAACTCTGTTGCTAATAGAAGACTATAGAATTTACAGACCATGAAGATACAACAATTTCAATTGCAGGTTTATATTAACATAAACCAACATGCCATAAAGCATACGGTTCTATAAAACAGAGTCTATATATCTTATCTCTTCTAAAGGAATGGCTTGATATGACTGCTTAAACTTGTTGAACCCACCTTAGTGACAGTTCAAGTAAAACACGAAGATGTTTCATGGTGAGGGCTATATTTAGCCTCCTTGACATACTCAAATTGCCTTGTTCCTAGCTGTTTTGGTTTTTACTCTGCATGATGATAGAGAAAGGGGTGCAGTTCATGACCTGATCAACTAAGGTTGGATAATCTTTTACATCTAACAGACGCAAATCCTTCTGTCCCTCCACTTAAGTTCAGAATCAGGTTTTATCCAACGTGTCCATTCCAAGGCTGTCTTTGCGCCTGTAAACCAACCAAACAACAGGTAAGAAAATACATGTCGATCTCTAACTTTAAAAATGGCTGAGAAATTGAACTTCTATGATGAGTGAAATTCCTTGAAAATTTTACACATTTAAATGTTCCTGGACTTCCAATACGAAACTGTGGAGGAATAATGACGCGGCTGAATACGTGACGTAACAAGTTAATGTACTTTATTTGCAAACAGTAATGCTGGTATGCAAAGACTATAATTCTGGTTCCTCTATATTGCCGCACTTTATAGAACAAATTATCTTCAAAATTAACCCTTGAAAGATGAAGTGTATCTGTTTTATATAAGGACTCAGTGCGTACCACGCTGTAAACACTCTCCACTTCGGTTACAAAAACCAATCTCTTAACGTGTTATAAGGTGAAAGTTGCTGTTTGTTCTAAGATCCATACAAAACACATAAACGCAATGTGGTCACCATGTAGAATTTTTTAATGTTAAACCTGGTCGTATGTAAAGTTACCGCTAGGCTTTAAAAGGTTAAGCATCAGACAATATTGTTTCTTCTATGTTTTCAAATCAATTGCTCACAAATAATCATCCTGTGGACAAGTTATCTGTCAATTTATGTGCTTTCTCTACAAGATTCCTCTACAGGACAATAAACATATTGAGCAACAATTAAATGCAGATGAACAGGCTATGAAACCAAATCTGAATTTCAGGAACCTAATATAAAAATAGTTAGTAACAAATCTGAAAATTTTACACTTCTGTATGGGTGAAAAACAGTAAGGAGAAATCATCTTCACATAAAATTGTTTGCCTGGTGACTTACGTGCTTGGGAAATTGGAACACTGGATGAACAGAAACTGCATTTAAAAAAAAGACTAATGAAAATACTAAAAATAATACTATAAAATCCCAAAATTCAATCAAAAATAACTTCTCTGATAATTAAGTTGGAAAAGCAGCCCTCAGTAATCTCAGCACAATCTAGAGCAGTGATAAGGAACCCCTGTTGCACATGGGCCAATTTAAAATCCTCAAAATCCTGTACAGGCCATAACCCTAGAGACAGCAAAGAATATGATATGTTTGAAACAAAAGCTTACATTAGACATTAAAGGCAACAAAAATTATTGGCCTTAATTAATATCTTGTTTTATTTTCCACACACTTGCATATTTTTTTAAAGGAGGAATGAATGTCAGTGAGAAGCTAATCACTGTTTCTTTGCCACCAACTTCCCAGCATCATGAGAAGTAACATACAAAAGAAGTAGCAATTTGGCTGTAGCTTTCTAGTCTCTCATCATGAAGTCAACTTTTTGATCACCTCTTGACAAATTTTGCTTTTGGAAAAAACTGCTCCCAAACACGTGTGCTTCTGAAAAGGCTTGTCATTCACTGCACAAGGTCATTAAGCCCTAGAAATTAGCCAACTTTCATAAACAGAGCTTATGAAAGCTGAGTACAGTCAACCTCAGTTATACGAGATCCTCAGAGGTGTCCTGTAAAGATCCATCATAACCTAAGTCCAGTTAACCTTTTAAAGCCCAGCACTAACTTTACGTACCACCAGGTTTAACATTAAAAAATTCTACATGGTGCTCACATTGCGTTTATGTGTTTTCTACAGATCTCAGAACAAACAGCAACTTTTGCCTTATAAAACATTAAGAGACTGGTTTTTATAACCGAAGTGGAGAGTGTTTACAGCACGGTACGCACTGAATCCTTATATAAAACAGATACGCTTCGTCTTCAAAGGGTTAAATTACTTTTTAAAACACACTGAAATTAATACCGTTTAATTTACACTTGTTTTCAGTTTAATATCAACATGAACAGATACATTTTACACATTCAAGAGCACATATTACACATTATTTTCTATTAGTTCAAAAGTTATGTTCATTTGCTTTGTGCAGCTTGATAATAGCCTTTGCAGCTCCTTCTCACCAGAGAACAGACTGACATCTAACTTCTCATTACAGCCATGTGTGTCGTAGTACTGGGTAACAATCCTGAGAGCTCTCAGAGCTTCCTTTGTTGTGACAATTGGGTGTTCACATTCTAATTTACAAGTACGGATTTTGGTTCCATCATCACTGTAACGCATTACAGCACGGCCAGACACAGCAGCAACAATGTCATGATTAGTAGGAACCACAGAAACTGTCGTGTTATCCGTAACAGAGACATAATTATTAAAGATGGCTCTATCAAGATTCAAAATACAGCACTTAAGTGCATCCCAGTCACTTTCGTCAGAATCAGAGCTTGCAAAAGCTGATGAATTATCAGTCTTATATACTTAGTTTCTCTCATCATTATTAAGGAAACTCTCACTAGTTGAAACACATCACAGTGAACCAGCTGACACATGGCAACATACACTGTCAACTGAACAAAGCAGGAAATCGGTCCCATATCCTACCCCTGAACAGCAGAGCACACACGTAGTCCATGCCATATGATACCTGTGTGATGTGATAAGAAAAACCAAAAACCACTACAGGAGGTTGAAATATTTACAGTATGTATAATGTTTATGTTCATGACACAGACATATTTCGTTGCACGGTCATGCTGAGAAGTCTCCTTGGTGTCTCTGGGTAAGAAATGATATCAAATTAGTTAAATAGTCTTAATGTCTCTGTTACAAAATAAGCCACCTACACAAAAACACACTTTAACCATTGTGGACTGCCATTATTTTGCCAAAAGTGGTACAGTACAGGAAAATCAACTGTTCGGGAACGTCAGAGACATCCAATGTAACCCAAGATCCAGTATGTGAGAGACTGGTGTAACCGAGGTAGTTGCTGTAACAAAGTCTGGGAATGAAAGAACATCTGTGATAACCAAAGTCCATTATAACCAAGGTCAACTCTATTTTACTTTTGCGCTGAATCAGGAAGTCAGGAACAACTGGACCTTTTCATCACTGATCTATAGGGTTACTGTGGTAGCAGACAACAGCACTAACTATTATCAATTAATGAACACAGATTAAAACCTAGAAGTCATGGTACGTAACTTAAATTCGTCTTGAAGTGTGCAAAGAATCTGCAAATTTAAAACAAAAATTCACTTTGCAGAAGTAAAGTGTAATATTATATATCATCTAAAACAAAATGTCAGCTTCATTGTAACTAATATAAGTAAACATGTATTATGAAAGGATGAGAAAGTGAATCAGAACTCTCTGAATAAGGAAAACAAGTGAGACCAACCACATGACAACCAACACAAATCCTTCACCAGTAAACAAAACTCTCGGTGATCAAATATTTGGCAGCAAAAACACTACCTTTTTTGACAAGTGTCATATTTAACTACATGACCCAGTTAGGCATTTAGAGATTAGAGCTTCTCACAGTGATGTTGATACAGACTCAAGTCTTCTGGGATGTAATGCCAAGTCAACTAGTACATACTTTACCAAGTTTACCAGTCCGTACAGTATAGCATCCCAGAACACTTGAATTTTCAGACATTTTCTAACACATAAGATACCTGAGGTTTCCACGAGAGTTCATGTACAATGTACAGCCTTGAGGGTGTCACACATATTGAAGCAGCAGCAACAATTACCAAAGAGGTGTCTCCTTCTTCACAGTCGAAGTGATGTCACTTTGATCCTGAAGGAGTATGGATTAAGTTCCTACAGTTTATCTCATCTGAAGTGATGGCATGAAGAACTTGTTCCTTCATCCTTCAAGACTTAAGCAATGTCACTTTAACCACAAAAAATGGGATGGGAAGTTTCTCAAACTCAGGAATTTTCACCGTGATGAGCCAGAAGGCTCTGCAATGAGTCTTCTAAAACACTCATGTGGTGAAATGCACTGTGACTTCTCATGCACTGAAGGCCATGAAGTAATAGTCTGGCATTATTCCTTACACACCTGTTGCTATTCCCACTGTTACTTGGGTCGATGCTGCAGTAAGCCGAACTGTTGTCTGGATAGAGCGACCTTTGGAGGACATCCACTGACTGGTCCTCCTGCCTCTCTTTTTCGGCTGCCAAAGCTCGCTCTTTCTGTAATCTGTGTGCCAGTGACAACAGCAGCAGTAGGAGTGACATTGGTGCAGTGTGGCAATGCAGCAGGTGACATGGCAAGCAAAGGGAAGCAGAGAGAGAGGCAACCAGTTAAGAGAGAGATACAATCAAAAAACATGACAACAGAGAAAAACCAGACAAGAAACCCTCACTCACAATGAAAATGGAATTATTTTTCCAGTGTCACAACCTTATATGTAAGAAAGAAAATACAATCTGTAAAAACATGCACTTTTTGACACTGAAGTTTTCACAACCCCACAAATACCTGAACATAATCTTCTCTGCCTCAGTGTTGCAAAAAATTATTAGTATACTTAAAACTGCAGTACTTTATGTTCTTATATCAAAGACAGAAGCAACAGCAACACGTAGTAGCCAATCAAACAGTATTTGACAAACAAACAAAATTCGATCCACTAAAACCCCTCCATCACATTAATTTCAAATGAAATGTTGTATACAATAGTCAGTGCATAACATAAACACAGATCTCTGGAAAACTACGCCCTGTTGTCATTGACATTTTTTTAAAATTACAAAGAAAAACGCTCGCTTCATTTAAAGTAGTGAACTTTAAATATTTTCTCCTACTTCTGAATTTCAAACCATAATACAAAAATGTCCAAAATAAAACGATTACAACAACTGCAAAACTGTTCCTAGAAATCGAAGAGATATCAATATTAAGCAGCAGCATACATAAAAATAGACTGCCTTGTGTCTTAAGGATGGCAGACATTTATCTACATGTACTTTACTGCTACAGCTATTCATGGATTCTGCTGAACCACTTCAGCAAGTAACAAGTATATCAGTAAAAAGCAAAGTGCTACAAATTCCACTATCGGGTGAGACCTACTAACCAAAATGTTTATATTACAATCCACAGCCAACCCAAGCCATTATTAACGTGCCATAAATTAAAATGTGAATATTACAAAAACTGCAAAGGTCAGAATTCTTATACTGCAGATTCATCAAAATGAATTGTCTGCCAGTAAAGGGTCTTGAAGCAATGGTGAAGATGGCAAAGTAAAACACTGTTGATGACAGAAATCTTGATTCTTAACATTCTCTTGCATTTCTGACATTCGTTTATAATAATTACAAAAATAACACTGGAAATATTTGTCCACAAACCACACATGGATTATATTCACACCACAGAGATTTGTACACAAAATGCCACATGGATTAAGTACAGACCACAAAAATTTGCTAAGAATAATTTCTTTCCAAAATAACAAGTCTACACTGACACCCATGTGCATAATAAAATAAAGTAATTCATGTGCCAATACATCATCTTCAGATGGTTAAATTCCTATCAGAACTTTGCTTTAGTTGCCCATATCATCATTATATTATATACTATATATATATTGCATGTTAAAATATTTTTATTTCCTTTGTAAATATGTGCTGAAAACTTCACTTCCTTGGATTACAGTCATGAGGAATAAATCTGTTTTTGACTTGTAAGGGTACAAAAGTGTGGCAATGGAACCTTCCCCTTACATGAAAAGACACTGCATGGTAAGAAAAAGTACACCTCTTTTTGAGATTTCATGTTATGATGCTTTCAGTATCTAAAACTGTAAAGTGTCACTGGTAGCATGAATGGTACCTGATGAATGGGAATGAATTTTAAAGCAAGAAATGAAGATACCACTCTTGCCATTGACCTGAAAGGACTGAGAAAAACCATAAAATACTACCATCACAACAGCCAACATTCGAAGTGGGCACCTCCAAAATACAGTACTACAGTGTTATCACAACACCAACCTCCTCAGTGGCAAGAAGGGAATGAGGCATTTGTGCAATCTGATGTTCTCACAGTGGTGCTGCACAAGACTCAAGACTTCCGGGATGTTACATCAAGCCATCTGATAAACAATTAACAATGTTACAAACAAACTACGATGCTATAAATTACTTGTATTTATCAGTTGACACAGCATAACATCCCACAGGAAATTAATCTTCAGTAATACCGTTTGCATTTCACAGTGTTCGCTGGTGATGTAATGGATTACAGTACATATTAAATTATGTTCCACCTTCAGCAAACACACAACTTTATTGTTACAGATACTGGAATCATACAGCCATGTTGAATTACAGGGACTTATTTCCGCCAACACAGTAACAACATTGCTGACAAAAAGGCCAATTGGACACAGTGTCATTCTAACCATCTGAATAAGATGTATCAGTACTGACACATGTTCTGGCACAATATAATGTAGTGTGAGTGTCCACTGTATATTTTAAATAAAATATTAATATGTACATCATGGCAAAATGTTAACAAAAGTGAATTTGCTACAGACCAACTAAACAGCCCATCTACCACCACCACCACCACCACCACCACCACCACAACCACCAACCACTGAACCACTCACCGGATTCCCTGGGCTAATGTCCCATAAGCTGTGTATGGTAGCATTTAGGGAAAGAAGCAAGGAGTTAGTCCAGACGTAACTGCCACAATATGCAGCACATGCTCACACATCTCAAGTTTACTCCAACCGAAAGTTTTGATGGGGCAAAGTTAATCATGTGACAGTTATCTTACTTGAAGTTGGTGAAGTGTGCTGTACAGAAAGGACTCGAACAGGAAATGGGAGATTGAACGAAAACAGGAACAGGTGAGGTAATGCTGTTAACTGTACCAATATGCAAAGTGTCTCACTGAAAGAACTTCGTAGAACAAAATTAAGGAATCATTACAATTACAAAGGAATGACCGAAAATTTATGACAGACCAACTAACAGGACAGCACCATGTAAAAGAACACTTATTCCAACTGCAATAGTAGACAGAATGTCTACACTAGTGAATCAACACTAATTTGCTTTTGAACTGTTTCCATTGTCTCACTTTATTAACACATACAACATTCTGAAAGAGACTGCTTTCTTCCTCAGCTACTACAGGAAGAAAGCAATCACTTTCAAAACATTGTGTGGGTAAATAAAGTGAGACAATGGAAACAGTTCAAAAGCATATTAGCGTTGATTCACATGTAATACCATTGTCAAAGAATTTTAGTGTGCAATTCTACACTAGTGTTTCACGCATGATACACAGCTACGAGGTTTTTAGAAGGTTCAGGTTTAATAACTTGTGAGTGTTCTCAATAAATCCAAGTCACAAGTACAAGAATCCACGATGTAAATTACTGCACCTTCTTCAGAGTGAGAAACTGTCTGCAGATTAGTTGGATGGTCATATACACCAGATCATAACTGGTCCCAGTACAATGGTCATATATATTCACATTTCTTAATCCAGTCTCATTAAACAGAATGCTGTTATCATGAGTATATCATACACACTATATTGCACAAAGACTGTGTATCAGTCAGACATATAAATCTGAGGATGTCAATGTCATGGACTTCGTGATCAGAATCCAGTGTGCATGTGAAGTATTTTGGTGGAATCATACTTCTGCTCATTTTGATGATTCACTATCTGGCCTCTACCTGTAACTGCAGCTGCTTTAAAACATACAAGAATGTCAAGCAAAGACAGCATAGGTATGAATCAAATTAATATTGCACCAACCACAATCAACTGGGTAATTATGTTTCTGTTAAAGCTGGTTAACATTTGCTCAAACACCATCAGTCAGAATGTTAACATTACCAACCAAGTGTTAGTTTTACCTCATGAAGAACGTGACACAAGCTACTGGGTAAGAATCCACTGTAAAGCAAATATAATCAGTTATAAAATAACAAATAAATACTCACTTGTTTTTAGACTGTCGCATAAACTGCTGAATTTTCCTCGCTGCCTGATGCTGTCGCCTCTGTGAATAGGTTCGCCTGGTGACAGAAACATACCTCTTTTTAAATTATTATAAATTGTTTCAGACTCATAACCAGAGCCAGGCAGTAAACACAAACAAGTTGGAGCTCCAGATTTGCAATAATTCTCTCTTATGAAACACAGACAAAAGGTGGCAGTTTTACTCTAAGTCATTTGACACATTGAGACATTTAGTAAGAAATGTTACACAAAGGAAGTCCATGCATTACAAACAATGCATACGGTGCACACAAATAATGCTGTCACATAAACTTAACATTGTATTACTCTGGTCACACGAACATCTGTCCATATATATGAACCAGCTGTCACTCTTGGGAACTACATACAGTGGCCTGCAAGTTCCTCAAGTCCCTCTAATTAACCCTGCTTCTCTTAGAGAAACACCAATTCCAGTAAGTTTGCATTCGAGAAGAGGAATGAGGAGGAGGACGAGAAGGAGGCGGATGAGGAAGACAACAAAAACAGTGAAGAAGAAGAAGAAGAAGAAGAAGAAGAAGAGAAGGAGGAGGAGGAGGGAGGAGGAGGAGGAGGAGGAGGAGGAGGAGGAGGAGGAGGAGGAGGAGGAGGAGGAGGAGGAGGAGGAGGAGGAGAAGAAGAAGAAGAAGAAGAAGAAGAAGAAGAAGTTCTTAGGTTTGTCTGTTTCATTTCTGGTATTGTAATCTATCCACCAATCAATAATATGTCATATTGCATGAGTACTGTATTCAAAATGCATTTAGATAATTAAACCTGTAACATATGTCAAAAATATGTGACTGTTAGGATAAACAGTAAAGTTAAGCATGTATTAACAAGGCCATATGAAATACTTTAAGAAGCTAATATTTACTGCACTAGAGTACACAGCAAAGTTCATATACCACAAACATTCCGTCCTGTATTTATGGGAATACAGTACACCCCTTTGAATTCTGGCTTCTACTTGAGGAGCCAAGAAATGAGGACTCAAGAAGCATAGTCAGTCAGAGGAAAGCCACAACACTGAGCACATTTTCATATCTCAACAGATAGTTTACACAATAACCAACAAGAAAGAACAGCATAGTTACCAAGACGAGCACATCTGAACTACTACACTGATACACAACCACACTGAAGCAGGCAGGGAGACAGTGGGAAGCTATCACTATAATGCCATCCTCAGCATCACATTTATATGCCAGCAAAATGACTTTATCATGCTGAGATTCCTTTTTGCCAGTAGCAGAAAATCTTATCTGTAAACATAAATGTAAAGTAATTCTTTTTGGATTTGCAGACATTAAGGTAACACCATACAGCTGTTCGCAATGTACCATGCACTAATTTCACAAATTTATTGATTCTCATACCATCATAATACACTCAAAACATTTAGCACCCTCTTATTTATTTATTTATTTATTTATTTATTTATTTATACATAATTCCCAACATGTTTCAGTTCTGTGATCAGTACCCACAACTGATTCATTTTTGTTTCCTTGATGGTGATCACAGGAATCAAAACACATCAGAAATGTGAGTAAATAAATAAAGAGACAATGTTACGAATGCATTAGGATGGGATGAGAATGAATAAATTTGCAAAATCAAGGTCACATGTTTATCATAACTGTTATGTACCCAAGTGATGTGGTGCAAGATCCCAGAAGGACGGAGACCACAACCACACTCCCACGAAAGCCTAACAAGTCAAATGAATGAAACACATTTACCAGCATTCTCAACTCAGAAAGTGTGCAATGCTGTTGTTTTCTGTACCTTTTAAAACTGGTCTTTCACTCTGACATATAAGTATCATCCTGAGATATGGCACACAGCAAGCTGGTAGACTTACTTGAGACCACTACCGCTGGTGCTACTACTGCTGTTAGCATTAGCCTGCACAGCATTACTAGGTGTTCCCTCACGACTCCCTCCTCTCCCCCCCTGCTCCCTGTAGTTGCGGTAGTAGTTCTGAATGCACACAGCTGCCTCTTGGCTCTTCTTGAACCTCTTGTGTTCACAGTATGAACGGAAACCGTTTTGTATTACCATTGCTGCACGGGTCATCTGCTTGAAATAGGCATACTGCAGCAGTCCCAGGAGCAGTCGTGGAAGGAGAGAAAAACAAACAATACGATCATCACAAGTACAGTGCTCTGCTTTCTGCTTTACTACTTTTCCTTAACATTTGTCACAAAATTTTCAGCGCCTTTTAGTACAGGTAACAGGAACTGACAATAAGATACATACACTTTTATGTTACTAAGACATCACCAAAAAAAAACATATTTCCTCTAGTTGTGTGAGCTGCCTGTGCCACACGCACGTGTGCACACACGCGCGCGCGCGCGCACGCACGCACGCACGCGCGCGCGCGCACGCACACACACACACACACACACACACACACACACACACACACACACACACACACAGACACACACACACACACACACACACAAACACACACACACACACACAGACACA
>BLKM01011693.1:2076617-2111327 GCA_013340265.1 Coptotermes formosanus | reverse complement strand
GCAGCTCACACACACACACACACACACACACACACACACACACACACACACACACACACACACACTGCTTCAAAGTTCTGACTCCCCATTGTTAGCGCAAACTGATGGAGACAGGGTCCACAAAATACTGAAAGCTTCACATACAAATACAGTGAAACCCTGTTAAGACGTTTTTGAAAATTCCAAGAAAATCTGACTTCTTAAGCGGGAAATTTCTTAAAAGGGTAGGACCAAAAAGTTCTATTTTTTAAATTTTCTTTGTGAACTTATTACATATGTATGCTGAATTTGTACAATTTGCAGCTGTCTTAATACATTCTCACTTGTATCTGACCATTTAACCATTTTGTCTGTAACCTTTCACTCACAGTTTTATTTACACCTTTACCTATACTGTTACTGACTTTTCATCGTAAGTTCACATTTCATTCCAGATGTGTACTTTTCCTTGAAATATTTTTCAAGCATGGGTTGTTGCTCTTTTTTCAAACACAGTAGCAGTATATATTTTCAGGTTCCATAGGTTTACTTTTAGGTAGACCATAAGGGGTGGTCAGCAGTTCCAGGTGCTTTCACTAACTCTGCAGTGTCTTGAATTTATTTTCTGGAATTGCTGATGTAACTTATCTGCACACAGTCACCACAAATGTTTCACAATCACACAAAACAACGATGCGTTTATATTACCGCCGATAAATTACGTTTAAACAAGTTGTCGCACTCGATCACCCACTTATCTCGCGTGAAACCGCTGTCCCCCCGCAATGTGTGACTCCCGCCAGCATGCGCCTAAACTTCTTCAAATGTTATTGGCTGCCTTAGTTTCCACCAAGTCCCAGGCTGTTGAAGCGGCATAATGTTGCCAAACGCAGGTACATGCAGGTCACGAAACCATTAGGACTGACTTCCGGCCACTGGACACAGTTTTCCAGTTGTCGTGACCAGAGACCGAGTAGTGGGGAGTGACTCACTGCAGTCTCTGCATTGTGGAGGAAATACGACAGCCGTGAGGTTGCATCATTCTGCTGTGTGAAACGTGGCAGAAGTGACCTATACCGCGTGCCATTTTAGCGCTGCGTTTTGGAAACCAAATGAATGCAAACTCAGGGAAATTCCTTAAGATTTTGAAATAGAAAATGTACTAACGGGTAAAAAAATTATTTCGTCGTGAAATTTGTTACTTCTTAGGTGGGAAATTCTTATGCAGCAATGTATTAAAAGGGTAATATGTAATGTTAATCAAATGGGAGAATTTTGGTGCCTTTTTTTATCCTGACTTCTTAGGCACGAAATTTTCTTAACAGGGGACGTCTTAAGCGAGTTTCACTGTACGTTTTTACAGAACAAGGTCAAAATTTAAAAAAAAAAGTTTTTCCCCAAGTTCAAATGTGGGCTCACAGACCAGGTATCCTAAATGAAGTTCCTGTGGTAAAACAGACAAACAACTTCCATCCACATTCTTTCAAAATTATTATTCACAAATTATTCTCTCATTCACTGCAAACAACACAGAAAAGAAATAAAAGCAAATTCTATAATGACATTATACATGTGCATGCACCTGCTCCTCTTGCACGTGTGCGCACGCGCGCACACACACGCGCACACACACGCCACACACACACACACACACACACACACACACACACACACACACACACCAGGTGTTTCATAGGGAGTCTGCCTCACTTTGGGAAAACATTCCTCAGATTAAATTACAGCTACATAAACAAACATACCTATATCCAAAGTTGGTGATGAAGAAAATGGTGAGAGAAGTTTTAATGAATGACAGCTCTTATAAATGTACTGGTTACCAAATATGTATTAAATGAGGAGGAATTTGTAGTTTGTGTAATGTTAACACCTGTACATTACATCGAACTAATGTCTGAGTGACATAAAGACACTGGCTGAGTAAAAAAAAATTTGCACCAGTTTAATAAAAATGGTCTTTCAAGTGACAAGTACTTTACATAGTCCATGCACCACTGCATGGCTTCGCTTGGCTTGGCTTTGCTATCTCCCTACCCCAAGTACGGATCTGTGCAGTCTACAGATAATGCATCATGCTACACAGCTACTGTAAGTGGAATTGCAGGAAGAACACATTTTCCTTGCATCGATATTTCCATAACCATTCAACTCCGAATATAGGTATTTTTGGTTACAACAACACAATTTAACATAACGAACATTCTCCCAAAGTATTGCACATTCCTCCTAAAACATGCTACATACACAAACATACATATGACAAATAAAGTAAAATTTCACACTAGGTTGGCTTACCTGTTTGTAACGGCGATAGTAATTCTGTATAAGTACAGCTGCTGCACGCTCCTTATCTTGCTCCTCCAACTTCTTGCGGCCCTTGTATGATCTGTATGCCTTCTGGATAATTTTAGCTGCTTCATACAGTTCCCTTTGCTCACGATCTGCCATTAGAAAGACTATGCATGATCACTTTCAATTAAATATTCAAATTACTTAAAGAGTGAAGAAGGGCTTCAAAAGAACTGCACTCTTCTCAAAAGTGTTGTCTGTCATGACAATAACGCTTGCTGTTAGGTGTACTAAAGACACAGTACACAACAGGGCTCAGTTGTGACTAAACGATCATGAAATACACACGACAAATACTGCAGCACTCCCTTAACCCTTGGTGAACTTAACAGTCAAGCTGGTACTGACGCATGGCAATACGTGCTACATTATCCTGGTTGAAGCCTCCAGACGACTGGAGCAGTGTCTCTGTGAGACATGAAAAGTAATACATATGGCACTTGTGATTGCAGGTCACACACCGACTTTACAGACACCAACCAAGGAACATGCCACAGCTGCAGCTGTGGAAAAACATCTGTGGAGAAGCTCACATTATACTGCACAAGAATTTGGACTATCCCAACCAAAGGTCCTCAAAGTACTTCTTTATAACCATTTGGATCATACTATTACTCTCAGAACGCACACCCCTTTCCAGGCAATGGTCCTCTGTACCTACTGTACAAGTAATTATGATATGCCTATGGTTTGACAGTTCGACATTTTCTAACATGTGATGGTCATATGTACCAAACTAAACATCCCAGGACATATTATATATAACATTTTTGGCCTATGTAGAAACAAGAAATCACAATACGGAGAGCTTGTGCATGAATTTTTTTTCAGCCTGCATATTTTCTTTCCTGCTAACTTGCCAGTTTCCACAGTAGTATTGTAGTAATTCCCATAACTAGGTCTAGTTTAATTTTTTCAACTATGAATTTGTCTTTAGCTCTTCCAATTTCATTTAATTTCTCAATATGTGACATACAACTTATTAAACAAATGGTACTCACCAGACAACGTGAGGTTTGAGAAGTCTTTTTCAAAAAGACTGCTGGAAGCTTGGAAGAACTCACAGAAATCAGCAGTTGTAGGTGGAGGTGATGGAGAATCTAGAGTAAATGAGCAGGGAGATTGCAGACAACTGGACGATGCTGGGCTCAGGGATGAACTGGGAGTACCAGCATCATAATACCTGAAATAGGCATAGAAATTACCATGCTTTAAATTTTACACTGTATTTAATTCACATTCACTGTACTTAAACAGGTATTCTGGAAAAGCTACAAAGTGCTGGTATAACGCCAGTAATTCACTATTTTACACACTTATGAACTTCTCTAGATGGAGCTTTGATGTTGCTGACCTATATAAGCCTGTTGCTAAGCGGCTGATGGAAGAATCTACATACATTCTAGGTAACTTCACAATACTAAGTTATCATCCTTCATTTTCTACAGACTAGAAGTGCTAGTATCGAGCCTGAATTTGTGAAAGAAACTAGAAAAAGAAGTGCTTATCCTTGGGAGCAGATGGAGGACAGCGGTCAGCTTCACTTACTGCCCGCTTCACAATGACTGAAGAGAACCTGGTACTCAGTGTATTCGAAGCTGAATGCTACCCACAGCCAATCTGGTCATGGTCGCAAAGAAAAAATTCCATATTCCTATTATGTATTACCTCATTCAAATGGCCCACAACCACTCATTATGTTAAGTTATGCAAAACTCATGCTGCGAGAAATTCCACACATTTTGTAAGAAGACCTGGTGATGAAATCACAAGGTGAGGTTCATATTCTTCAGAATCCTTTCAATGTAATATACACAACTTTAAAGTGAGAAACATTTAAAAAACTTATACAAAATTTATCCATATAATTTTATGAACTGTTCAAGAACATGTTCAGAGAGCTTTTAGATGCCAATGAATGAGGCTTGGTATAGGGACAGGTGGACATAATGTCTTCATCTCTGTACACACAGAAATGAACGAACCTGTAGTTGTTATCACTGAATTCAAAATTAAACTCCACAGGTTCTAATGATGATGACGGTTCGTCAATGAGTAGGGGTTCCATAAATACTTCACTCAGAGGGTCATCAGATGCTGTCAGAGATTCTGGCTGTGCTGGACTGCAATCGTGCCCCAGCATCATATCTTCACTCTCATTCTGTCACACAGAACACAAACAAGGCATGAAAACGTAAAAAAAGGCAATTACTGGATAGAAAACTGCTTTTTATTGTTTTAATTTATGCTCATAAGAAAAATACAACTTTCCCTGCACTGATTTACATGAAACACAAAAATGCGTAACACCACTGACAGCATCTCTCTTATGTAGAATTTTACCCAAACAGGACAGTAAATGGGCAAAATACACACATTCATTTATCCACGTAAATAAAGCAGGACATCCAATGAACCCATCATCATGGAACTTAGAGTTGCTCAATGGCATCATGTTTAGACCTGTATAGAATTTTACCCATGTCAGATCAAAGGTATAGAAAATACTGGCAGAATTTCATTTATCACCTTTGTGAAGTGCAGCTTTCACGCCACTGATTTTCAAGAAACTCACCACTGCTCAGCAGCATAACATGTAGATCTACTACACCAAATTTCACCTAAATCAGTCAAGAAATAAGGGCATTACATGGCAGAAATTATTTTACATCTGTAACTGAAGTATGCCTTTCACTGCACTGGCTTTAATGAAACTCGCATATGTTTAGTGGCATTGTGCAGAGGTCTGCAATATCGAAATTCACGCCAATAACCCACGAAATGCACAAAGTAGGGGCAGAAATTCATTCATGCCTTTAAATAAAGAATGACTGTCACTGAGCTGATTGCTATTAACTCATGCTTGCTGGACTTCTTGTAAAGAACTCCTATACTGAATTTTAAGAAAACTGCTACAGACTTAATCAGCAATACTAGATGATAGTATATTCTATACTTTTCATCCAATTTAGATAAAACTGGGTAGAGGACATGTCCACAAAAGTTCTCATAAAAACTGGCACAGTGAGAGCCATGCTTTATTTAGGGGTGAAAATAAATTTCTATCCATACTTTGGACATTTATTGTCTGATTTTGGGTGAAGTCCAGCACAAGAGATCTATATATAACAATGAGTGAGTAGCGAAAATTGGCACAGGGCAAAGGCCATAGTTTTCTTATGTGCATAAATAAAACTTCATTTACAAATGTACTGTGAAACTACATGGCATTCTGAATACACAGAAACCTTGGCAGAGTCTGTGTACTATGTCATACAGAACCATTTGCAGTTTTGTTATTTATACATAAGAAAAATGAAGCAGAGTTATGTATTTATACGTCGCATTTGCAAAATAGTGTAATATTAGACACATTAACTTTCTGATCTTACACGCAGTGAGAGGAGACAGTTCCATGTACTCATTCCACCACATGGACATTATTTCTATATGTGTGGATCAGACTACTTCCAATCCATTTGGAACGACCACTTGAAATTTAAGCCACTAACCTTTATCCTTTCTGGCATAGCAGCAATTATCTGTTCAGCTAATGTCAATACTCGAACCTCTTGCTCCCCTGTGAAAAGGAAGAGATGATGTAAAATGTTTACAATTTGCAAAAGATTTATAAGTGAATGTTCCTTCCTTGCAGAGCATGTTCCAAGCAGCAGTATGTAATACCAGATATAAATCCAATGTGTTAACACAACAAGACCAGCAGTCAGAACCTCAAATGTGACTTTCTACATGAAACATCTGGAATTTATTTATTTGATGCACTTTAACACTTATTCTTACAGTTAATATCATAACAAACAGATGGCTTTGCAACACTAGGCATCGACAGAGAACAGCACAGACAACATAAAATGCAATCAAACCTCTAACAGAATTCATGTCCTATACCTCTCTATAAGGTCAAAGTTCTTTATGACATTTCATAAGATGGCAAGAGACTGTTAGCCCCACAACCAACCCCATAGCTTCAAGACAACTAAGCACCAAATGTCCACCAAATCTTTATTCAACATATCTAGTCACGAACTCCATTGTCAGCCATCTGTGATGACCAGAAATCAACTTAAAATGAATAATCTAGATGATGTATGCAATTATTTTTCTCCCTATGCATGCTACATGCTCCAACCATCTCATGCTGAAAATTGTAACTGCACCCCTATGGTGCCACTAATTTCCTGCATGCATAACAACATAACTACTGAAAATATTATGTAAAGCTCTCCTGATGCAAATAATAAGTCATTAATACTGCAGTTAATACAACGAAAATGACCAATTCAATTTTGAAAACAAGTGACAAAAAATGGTTTTTTGTTATGAACTGTGCTGCTATCTAGGGACTTAAAACATTTGAGTTATCTGGATGTGAGAATGATTTTTGTGAATTTGTTGTGCTTGCCCAGTCCTAACAATCACTTCCCAATATTATTATTATGAGATGATATCTGCACATGCAGCAGAATATCAGGCCTGGGGGATACCAAACATATGTCTGTAGCTCCCTTGATAATATTGCACTTTTTTTCCATGGCTCATGAACTTTTATCACCACTGACTTTCTGGCTCTCTCACACAAACTGTCTGGTTTGTTTCTTAACCTCAATATCTGGCAGCTGACAAGCCACCCAGAAAGCACCTGATAACAACACTTATCTTCCCTGTTTCAAATCTTCCTAACCATTTCATTAACTTCTGTGGCACATACGGTTACCACCACATTACACTGTTATTCTTCAATAAATTACAATAGTTTTCATATAATTTCGCCACAAACATTAGAACACAGATCATTTGTCTCCTCCTGCACACTCTAGAAAAGCAGCAGCCATGTTTAAGTATGTCACTGCATTAGAAACAGTCAAAATAAAATGACAGCCAACTGACTGTAAGGACACAAAGGCTCATGCGTTTATACCTCCCATCTTCAACACTTTTGGAGTAAATTAAAACTATCTTTATTTTGTAAACTGTATCATACACAAGGATACAGAAAACCAAAAGTAGCATAGAGGACTGATGGATATGACTGACAAAATGTGATGGATATTACATTTCTTTCCTTGAAGCTATGCATTGAAACGCAATGGCTGTATGCCACATCTTGTACACTTCAGTTTCCTCTCTCTTTGCCCTTTGTTTTGTGCTTCCTGCTATGGATCTAGCAGAAAATGCCGTCTTATGACATGCATTTGTAATTCTTGCTGGGGAGGACAGTGGTTGAGACCAGGAGCAAATTCTCCAAAAACTTAGCAGCCATCTCAAAATTCTAGGTGCCAGAAGGGTGACCTGAAGCAGTTCCATACTCAGGATCCACAAATATGAAGCTCCACTCCACAAAATTTAGTTGCCCGAGATTTGTGCATCCTTAGCTAAGATTACTAGGGTTATATGAGAATGTTCTGGCAGTTTCTCAATAAGGTTTGAATCTTCACATCCAATTTCTTCTCTTTTAATTCTTTAATTTTCTTCTCTTAACCCTGTTACGAAGTTTTTGAAAATTCGAAGAAAATCTGACTTCTTAAGCAGGAAATATCTTAAAAGAGTAGGACCAAAAAACTCTATTTTTTAATTTTTTTGTGAACTTATTACATATGAATGCTGAATCTGTATAATTTGCAGCTGTCTTAACTCATTTGCACCTGTATCTGACCATCCAACCATTTTGTCTGTAACCTTTCGTTCACAGTTTTATTTACACCTTCATACTGTCACTGACTTTTCATTCGCAAGTTCACATTTAATTCCAGATGGTTACTTTTCCTTGAAATATTTGTCAAGCATGGGTTGTCTTGCTCTTTTTTTCAAAAACAGTTACAGTATACATCTTCAGATTCCATAGATTCGCTATCAGGTAGACCATACGGGGTGGTCAGTAGTTGCAGTCACTTTCACTAATTCTGCAGTGTCTGGAATTTACTTTCTGGAATTGCTGATGTAACTTATCTGCACACAGTCACCACAAATGTTTCACAATCATGCTACACCACAATGCATTTGTCTTACCGCTGATAAAGTATGTTTAAACAAGTTGCCATGTGCGAGCACCCATGCATCTGGCATCAGACTGCTGTCCCCCTAGCAGGGTGGCCTCCACCTTCACATTGCTTACGCGCCGAGTGTCATCGGCTAGCGCACCTACACTTCTTCCAATGTTATTGGCTATCTGAATTCCCTCCTAGTGACCAGCCAATTGAAACTTCCACATGTCAGCATTGCCAAATGCAGGCTTATGTAGATCATGAAACAGCTAGGATAGGTTTTCGGCCCGCAGATACAAACTTTCGGTCACCATAACAGAGACCAAGTAGTGGGGACTGACTGACTGACTGCAGTCTCTGCATCATGGGAGAAATTCAACACCCCCAAGCCACGAGGTTGCGTCATTCTGCTGTGTGAAACTTGCAGAAATGTCCTTGGAGATTAGCCTGTAAGAACTGACCACGCCACTTGAACGCTGTACTTTGGAAACAGAAGGAATGAAAACTTGGGGCAAGTGTTTAAGAATTTGATACAGAAAATGTTCTAAATGGGTAAAAAAATTGTTTTGTCATCAAATTTGTTACTTCTTAAGCAGGAAATGTTCTAATGCAAGGACTTACTAAAGGGCAACGTGTAATGTTAATCAAATGGGAGAATCTTGGTGCTTTTTTATCCTGACTTCTGAGGCAGGAAAACATCTTAACTGGGGACATCTTAAATGAGTTTTACTGTATATCAGTATACTTCTAACTCCTTCTAAACTTTATATTATACTCCAACATTCGTTATTCTAAATTGTGTAAATACAGTTTGTCCTAATGTCATAGTCCGGCAACTGTTTGTTTCAGGATCTGATTACCCTTCGACAGACAGTCATGTCCCACTGCAAAAACCTGAAACTCTCATAGCTATGGATTACTGTAAAATACCCTCCTAAAATTTGCCTGAATGGACAAAGAAATGCTACAATATATGTCAGGAAAGCCATTCTGACCTTTGAAGTACAAAGCAGGTGTTCAGTACTGTACAACAAGATGTGCCTTAAAACATTACAAATGCCTCCCCACAAAATATTAATATGGTAATAGTTCTGAATCAACTATTGCTACTAATGCTGCTATTAACATTCTGTCATTTGACTTTTATCCGCAGTTGTTATAAATGGCTAACTTAAATATACCATGACACATAAGGCCGAACACATAATTCTGTACCACAGATTAGTCTCACTTCTTTTCATAACTTACACAGCACACCTGATGCTTTCCAAATCTGGAAATGTTGATTAACACAAACAAATACTGTTGGTCAGTCTACACAGCACCACAGATTAAGTACAACAACAAACTCCATTCACACAGAAGGAAGTGCAGCTGTGAATGACTGACCTACAACACTCTGTTTAGCCTCCAGCTCTTCATCCGAGACAGCCTCCACGTCAATGATGGGGCTCTCACTTCTGGGCCCCGTTGCCACTTCGCCTGAACCAAAATTCAAGCGTGAAGAAGAATTGTAGGAAAGAAATACAACGTAAAAAAAATGCAGAAAACAATACGCAAGCAAAATATAATCTCACCCAGATACCCTGGTTAAAATGCATATACTTAAAATGTCTCTTAGAATCCAAGTCTGAACACAGATTTTTTATGCAGTTATTACAGGGCCTTCATTTATCCAAACAAAAATCAAGGAGTGAAACTATAGTAAAGGAATCAACTTCCATACAGTCTCTCAGTCATCACACGTCAGCTTTCATGATTCCAATCAAACCACGGGACACATTTATCACCAATTCAGAGTTGTACCAGGCAGTTCTCTTCACACATTTATCTTACATATGTAGAAAAAGTACTAGTTGTCACAACAATTTACTTATTTTTTTAAATCAAACTGTTACCAAGATAAACATCTGACTTCAGCGTTTGATTTGAACTAAAAATAGTACATAAAATTCAATGGAATAGTAATGGAAATGTAGTTCAGCTACATCTTGCAAAATGAGATCTGTAGTTCTTTTAAAGTACTAATGCTGTGCAACAAACATTCATCTCTTGTTCCAAAGGTAGTTACCTAATCTGGTAAATTCCAATTTCTCTAGGCTTTGACCTTTGCTTCTGATCAAGTCACTCCCTTTTATCAAACTAAATTTCACACCATATGTAGTTTTAACGGCAATAATTTTACTATCCTGTCTCAAAAAATGGCAAATCATCGTACTCTGAATCACAGGGAGTTTATTAGTTTGTCAACAACTTTCCTGCTAAAAGTAAGCCAAACACAATGTGTGTTGGGTGGGGGCAAAGAAGTAATTAAATCATTTTTAAAATTAATCAGCCTAGGAAGGAAATGAAATAGACATTGCCTATGTATGATATGGCACACATACACTTGTAGGAGAATGGTAACAACCTTTACAGTAACGCAAAATATGGATGGAACCATTCAAAATAATAAATGTCTCTGTTAAGACTTGGAAACATCAACAAGCATACAACCAGCATGCTCTAACAATACTTCAATGGATATGTAGAAGCCTGTACGAGAAGTAAAAACATGGTGTCAAAATGAATTGAATTAAAAAGATGAATACGTAACTAGTCAACTATAATCATATTTAGTATGTACAAAATGCGAACCTAAAAAAAGGTATATTCTAAGTCAAATGCATTAACACTAAATAATATTACCAAAATGTTACCAAAAATGCATTTTCACTCATAAAAATATGTTTCTGTTGCAAATATGATGACCTGCTTGGCTCATGGACATGATTACATAATAAACTGACTTAAATTTGCATACAATACAAAATTGCAATACAGAAAAAAAAAAGTCTTCTGAAAATGACTGAGATCCATCTAACAAGCTCTGATGGGTGCAATGGTGAAAGTTGAAAACAAGAAAAACCTGCATGACCTTGTTCCAAAAGCAGAGAGTAAAATAAGGGACATAAAAATATAAATTACAAGCATAAAATGCTACCATACAGTTCATTTAATAAATTCTGTGTTACTGATCAGAAAATATAAATATATATACACCTGCAGGGCAATGCTGCCTTTCCCAAGCAAAGCAAATTATCTCCATGCTCACACTTCGAACTACTGAAGTAAAAAAAAAAAATACATACAGGCTACTTAGTGTTGCTTTCAAAAACACAGTGTACTTCTTTTAAATTCAATGAACAAAGATATAGAAACACAATGCTTAGTCCTGTTTGTGTTATGCATCCTCAAGGGAATGGTTGGGAACATCAAACAGGGAAAGGGGTAGTATAAATAATCTAAGCTAGTAAAAGGTGTATGCCCAATGCATATTGTATATACACACTGCATAATCACTTCTAGTAAATTAAAGCTTGGCTGCATAATGAACTCTCTACATAAAGAAAAAAATAATAAAATACCATAAATACATTTTGTTCGGAACTCTAGACCATGAACAAAGTTCACATATCAAGCAACTGTAAGTGTTATACACAGCTGCTCAAATCCTTTAGAATTTAAAAATAATTTTTTTAATGGTTACCTCTTATACAGTTTCTCATGGTCCTGCCAACTGTATCACAAATCATGACAAAATGTGTTCTTTTATGATTAACCCACTGGCTGCAGCATGGATAACCATGCACGTAACACTGGCTACATTCACAACTCAGAAGTGTGACCGGATAAGTGTATAGTTCACTTACAGACAAATGGTTTTAAATTTGAATAGTGACACACTGTTAATGCTGATCCTGTACATACTACAAGATTAAAATAATAAATTCCTCTACACTGTAGAGTCAATAAAAGTACTTCAGGCATTAGCATTTAAGTTAATTCATGCAGTATTACAAATTAAATGAAAAATGAATAGAAAAGAGGACAGACTGTACACCTGTAAAATGGACCAATGAGGATACAATCACAACACAGAGGTCACTCTCCTGGCAGACTAGTATTTAGAAGGACTGACCATAAAATTCTGGGGACAGTGAACCATGAATGCTGTTGACAAATATTTCTGACTTAACTCCAACTGGAGGGAAGTTGTTACTTTGTACCAGCTGTGAGTGAGACACTGCTCTCCTTGAATGTCTTACAGCACCACTACATTGCAAAATTACATGATGGAACAATGTGAGTACACTCAGCTTTGTGTAAAACATGGAAATACAGCCAGAGGAATCTAAAAATATTTAAATCTGCATTCAGAAAACAAATTCTCAGCTGAACTAGAACATGCAAGTGAACCCCTCTATTAAAAAATTGCATAATTTTCATAAAAAATTGTGCACATCTCAGCTATGTATGACTGTGCATTGAGGAATCTTGTTCGTCTTTATGAGAAAAATTTTGTATAGCATACAGGTGATCACACGTTTTATCTGGATATTCTAAAATAGCCAGGAAAATCCTGAAAAATGAAAACTTAGTTCATGGACCTTGCATCACTATACATGTACTGGCTACTTCATGTTATCCACCAGGAATTCTTGACAAAGCACAATATTCCACTACTCTTCTACCCATCTTATTCACTCCGATTAGTGCCTAGTAACTTCTCCTACATTCAAAAGCAGGTTCCCCAAATGGGAAGAGATATCAGAAAGCACCAGATAACAAACAAGTGTAACAAAGGGAATGCACATCCTGTAAATAAGAATACCTGAAATACAGTTGAACCTCGATGCATCGTTCCCATTACCATCGTTTTCCCGCAAATTTCGTCTGTCTTGTTTGGTCCCGGAATTAGCCCCATACACATAACACTATTTTTTCCTGCCTTCATCGTTCCTTGAACTATCGTTTTATCGCATTGATCGTTGAAAAATCACAGTCCTGATGCAACAGTTTCCCACATTGATCATTTTTGGAAAATTTAAACAATGATTTACTAGCTTATGAGGGCTGAATACGTGATGACCTTCAATTAGTTCAAAAACTTGAGGGTGCACACATCTGATATGCTTTCTTAACGCTGCCACCGGCTGCAACTGCAGACTGTATCTCCATCCTTTTCTTTCAGGCTACAGCAGCAGTGTAGTGTTTTACTCCCACTCCCTTCATTCCCCTCATTTCCCTTATCAAACAGCCGCATTCTGCGTAACGCAGCAGACCATCGAATATTGTTTTCGAAAAGCTGGCTATGGGCATGGACAACCCTCAGGTGTTAGTGGCGTCCTAATGAGGAATGAAGATGACGATGATGCTTTTCAGCACGACTGGCAAAAGTTCAGTGGCATGGATAATGAGAAATTTGACGACTACATCCTGTGGACAGTCACCTGGCAACCAGCGGTGTTAATACGGTGGAAGAACTGTGCGAGAGCCATGTGGGAGCCACACTGTTAGAAGGGGCACAAGAGGAAACGGAAGATACCAAACCCGAAGTTGTGAGGAACTTTGCAAAACCACTCATGAAAGTGAAGTCTTTTGTTTATGCGCACAGCAACAGTAATGGTGATCGTGATAGTGTTTTAAGCTTGAAGAGTTCGTTCTTTGAACTTAGACGCAAAGTTTCTACAGAAAACTGTCAATTACAGAGTTTTTTTCAGAAGTTAGCAGTTTTAATGAAGAGTTGTATCATGTAATCGCCAATAAATAGAAGTCATTAAATTTTTCTTATCTGTAGTTTTTAATGGTTTCCTGCAAATATCGTTTTCCCGTACTCATCGTTTTTGTTTTCCACCCCCTTCAAAAACGATGCATCGAGGTTTCACTGTACATCAATGAGTGAAGGATCCGCTAGTTTTTGTGTTCAGTGAGAATGAAATTACTGTGAAGGGGATTAATTTAATTAACAAATAAATTCTAGCTTTCACACAACACAAAAAAATTCTGTCCCAGAATCTTATGACCCACAATGATATGTAAAATATTTGGACAAAAATGGAAGTTATGTAACTCAAGAGCTAATGTTTTTGAAAACAGTAGTAAATGGAAAAATTATGAGAGACTGAGCCAGTATGAGAAGGAAAACTTACCTTGCTTTCAACTTTCACCCACTGCTGATTGAGCTTTCACTCTGTTATGTGAAGGGCTATTTCAAAATAAATGTCTTGCTGATAAACATTAAAAGTTTTAAATAAATTCTCCAAGTTCTGCTTATGTTACAATTTTGTTACCTTCCTTTTATTGCACTTCGTGCAGCATTTACATACAGAAACCATACCATCACCATTTTAAGTGATGTGTGAAACTGAAACACATTCCTTTCCACACTGCGTATGACTTGGTGATACAAAATTCCATCGCTCTAACCATCAGCATCATTGTAAGCATTCATTCCCATGACAGAAATGGTAATACCACTTGCATAGCAAGGCACTGAAACAATCCAACCTGTAGAGAAATAAAGCAGCATTCAACCATTATCTGAGTCTGTTACAAAGTATTCAGTTGAGATTGATATGTGCTGCCATGACACAGCAGCGGACAGTTACTGCATGAGAAAACAAGAAACAGTGCAGGAGTGCTCCTAACAAGCAGAACAGCCCGCTTATCAGTCTTTAATTATGCAGATGTTATACAACAGCTATCAGATGACACAACAAAATACAAGAATTAAACTTTTGTAATATATGAGATCTCACAAAGAAAGAAGCATATACCTTTATGCATACTTGCCTTTTTCAGAAGCTTTTATTTCACAGCCTGATGATGGTCCTATAAGTTGGACCTAAACATGTAGCTGTAGTATAATAAATGAATAGCTGTGTTGGACAGAAAGTTTACATATTTAGCAAAACTTGGAAAATTCTAGCATGACTTTTAATAACCATCAGCAGTGCAATGTGTGAAAGATAAAAAGATACGCATAAGTGCACTGGTTTTAGTTTATCGTTCTGGAGTATCTGAACTGGAGATATAACTCACAAAGTGCGAAATCCATTCTTCTGACTGGAGAACTTCTCATTACATCACGACCCTCAGAGAGTCCACTCTCATATGAACTTTCAACACCAGACATCGGTGAATTGAGTGGTAGTGACATGCTGCGGTCAAAGCTAAACATAGCAAACAGAAGGCAGTTTACATGACTTATCATTTTATATCTCACTTTAAATGAACTGCACAATGCTATTTAGCCCACCGAGTGACACTGAAATGACCAAGTCCCAGAAGTAGGAAACAGTGCCTGCTGAAGCATTCAACACGATAAGATGTTTAGACCTGGCAACAGGGTTACCTCAACTGTCCGTCTGTCAGTGCACACAGCACATAAATCAGAGGCATGAAGGTAGGGTGGAATTAAAATCTGTGAACGCAAAGTGGCCTAAATTTAAATATGAAGAAGAACCACCACAGGACTCTTAAATTTCACCTGCGTGCACACATGTATATACGTACACACAGACACAAGATGATTCTGTAATACCCCAAATTTATCTTTAAAGAAAGGAAATTAACATAAATGCTGTTCAAAGGACAGTTTGAATCTTACTCACGTCTGTATTTTATACTATACACAAATTGTTTATGCTGGGAGACAATTCTGAGACAACCAATATTCAATTTATGGTTCTTGACAAATAAATGAAAAAGAAAATCACCTGAAAGTGTTTAGTGTACTTCACTAGCATCAAACTTCAATGAAATCAGTCTGGCCATTTCAAATATGCAGCTTGAGGACAAACACATACCAAGTTTACCCACTATGGTAATTTTGTTCACCTCACAAAAAGAATGGTCAAGAACACACCATTCAGCCAAACACACTCAGCAGTGAAAGAGTTAATGAACTGGTAAATATTGCACATGTTGGTTAGTTTGATTATTTTACAATCACATAACCACTACAAGTTATGTGGCATGAAACAGATGACGTACGATGATTATGAATTATTAATAAGGCGGAAAGTAAAAGCAGCCATGGCCTACTTCAACACATTATCCTCAAAAAATGAGAGACAGTACTGAGGAAAACTAGAAAATAGGATGGGTGGTTCCAACCAGGATTTGAACCACCATTTACAAGTACATTAGAAATGTTGCAGCCATGCCTGCTTCCTATGATGTGAAGTAAGAACACAGTACCATGTGAAAACAAACCGTGACAGTTTTGGAGTTTCCCTTCCACCACTCAACCTGTTCCCACGAGGTCTTAACGAAGGCAGGCTATCCGAGGACTGTACTGAACCAAGATGAATTCCACTGTCCACTGACGGCCGCTTCGTTAGACGCTGTGGCTGATGTACAGAGGTACTGCCATTGTTCTGCAACTGTGCTGTGACACCACTTGAATCCAACACTCCTGTATTTAAAAATACATTACATCACACAGGCCTCGCCACTAGTTAGCTAATAAATGTTTCCCAGAGAGGATGTATCAATGTACCTCCATCTGAGCTATGAATGGTGAGCAAACATTTATAAATCTGGATAAGCAGTCAGTTCTTCTGGGATGTGACACTGGTGGAATGTGACACTGTTTCTGTGGATGAATGTAGTGCCTTTGAACTGTCAAAAAACACTCACCCAATGGCAGTGTCACATCACAGAAGACCTGAGTCCACACCAACGCCACTATGAAAACCTCATATCTTGCATTTATTCCTCTATTACAGTAGTTCTTTAGTGCCCCCCCCCCCCCCCACCTTCTCATTCAGCTACTGCTATCATGGAGCTAATAAGTCCCTGAACACACATAAACAGCACAGTCACACGACTGGAACTTGATCTTTTCTGCTGTCTAACAAGGACTCTCCCAAAATTGGTGTTTATCAATAACTCAACACAAAAGCATAATGACAGTCTGTAGCGGGGCGTCCATGCAACTGCACAGCCATAAAAAGGAGTATTTTAATATTGCTGATATTAAGATGCTTGGCCAACTGCACCTCATTTATACTGCTGCAACAATGTGAGTTATTGAGATCTGCACTCTCCTGGGATATTACGCGGCATCACGTGGTAATATCCCACAAGGGCACATACCTCATCAACATCGCGGCGGAACTTGAGATCAAGGATAGCGCAACACATGGCCCACACAGCTCAAGAAAGATATTGTAAAGGTGAGAACTTAATCGAATTAGGGACAGGATTTTAATAGCAGCCACTATTTTGAAAATTTACAACAGGTCCTGAACAAGCATAGCATTTCTTTAAATATCTTTTATTGGTATCATGTGTTTAGTATTTCATATACAAAAAGTTGTAGCAATGCAATGCAAACCTTGACTGGAGCCAACTGGACTAGATGAAGAACTGTTGCTGCTACCAGCAGCACTGCCTCCTTCACCTGATTGCGGAATGTTCACGTGTAGTTCCAGACTCACAAGTTTGTACTTCTGTGTCTCACTTCTGTAACCACGGTAGACAAGTCTGTAATGTATCTTCACTTCATCCTTTTCACATACACGTTTCAAGATACATGGGCATTTCCTCGCTGTACGAGAAATGTTATTAATATGTTTCACAAAACATGGCACTGGATCCAATGTAATTTTCCAGTATTTTGGGTACTGCCTGTAAATTAAAGAGTAGCTCAGCAGTTTCAGTTTGAGTGTCCATCCACACATGCAGCAGTTTAATGTGAAAACACAAACCTCCAACTTCACAGTATTCATTTAAAGTTTAATTTTTCTACAGTAACGTGTCACCATTTGGGATCTTCATTTTAGTCAGCTTTTGGCTAATTCCAGATTGTTATGGGGTAAAATGGTTACAAAAAGTCAAAGCCTGACTGCCTCCTCCTTGTGATACCTCTTCAATATGCAATCAAAAGAAGCAGCACTCAATAAACCATCACACTGCACGAAAAACACAGCATACAAACAGCTGAAGAGTGGCAGTGTGGGAAACACAAACACCAATTATTATATTTAAGTTTCTCATGAACAGCATTCCATGAATGCAAAATGGAATCTCACAAAGTGATGTAAAAAGGAGTTCTATCGAACTACTTCTAAAAATTCTATCTGGATAAGTAGCTAAATTATTGTTCATTAAAATTTTCCACTGTAAAGGAAGACTGAGTAACATCCATACAGGGGTAAAAACAGTGAGGCTATATCTCTCTTTGTTCAAAAACCCAGCAAAGTTTTTCTAAAAAATTCACCTCTTGGTGTCCTTCCAAATGAAGGCATACAGATAAAATTCTCAGCTGAACACACTCACCCTCTGCCCTGCAACCGTGTCCCACTGTTTGTACAGACGACTCACTAGCATACTCTACTAACCTCATAACAGCATCTGGCCTGAGGAACACACCATCATGCGAACGTGCTGTGGATGCAACCGAAGCCAAGGAAACAACTGAACCAGCAGGAGATAAAGTTGATGCATTTGGAGATGTTGATGAACCCAGCAACATTATATTGTCTGAATCTAAAAATGCTGGGGAGATAGACGAGACGTCAGTCCTTACAACAGTAGATGTTGGGGATCCAAGTGACGAAGAGGTTGTGGATGAATGTGTAGAAGAACCTGTGATAAGAATTCATGCTAAAAGTGACATGAAAAAAAGGACAATATCTGTAGCAGCTTACACTGTATTTGATCGATCTCATGTCAAGATGTACATGTTCAAACAGCAGTACACAAGGTGACTCAGCATTATTATTTGCCTGACTTGTGTATCAGACGTAACTCATTCTAGCCTTGGCCAGGACAGTTTGTGATTTCCCATAGTCCTTCCAACTAAATGATGGGAAAGTACATTGAAACAAGCTGAACATACTTCATAACAAGTTGATACAGCACTAATGAAGAATACCATATTGACACTGGAATGTCCTTTTAGACAAAGCCATAACCAGTGAGCACCATAAAGAAATGCCTGATCATCTGGACACTGTTAATTGCAAACTGATTGAGAAGAAAAATGTTATATCAATGTGTGTGTCCAATTCCTGATGGTCACAAAGTTATGGGAATTAGGAGTTAAACAGTATGTAAGTGACAAAACGTTGATTTTAAAATTTTGCTACATCTACAGTAAACGTGCAAACTGGTAATCCGTTCCACCATAAATTCCAGTATCAGAGATTTATGGATTTCAACACCTGTGCTGGCACAGTACTGAGAGGGATGTGTATTCAAAGTTAAACAGAAGTACTGGCACAGGTCTGATGGTTTCGGTATTAGCAGCAGCAGTGAAGGCAGTGGGGCATCACAGAAGAGAATATGGCAATAATAATTAGTAGTGCTAATGGATGATTTATGTATGTTACATGTTCCAACTTCTGCTCCCAACCGCACATCACCATGACGGAAAATGCAAAAACTACCTCTTAAATTTGTGAAAATGAATCTGCAGATGTTTTTTACATCCAGACATGGCAACTGTGCCAATCTAGAGGGCTCTGACAATGGTACTTCACATTTGGAACCATTATTTCATAGACTGTGTCCATCGTCTCATGTGAAAAAGAAATCACTGCATTTTAGAGACAGGATTGGTCCCAATCGTTACACTAAACGCACAGGGACTCACTCTGTCCCTGACACATATTCCACTATCTTTAACACAGTGTAATGAACAAAGTTCATAAAGTAAATGATTCCAAATATGAATGACTTCCAGACAACGACAGTTCCAAAAAAATTTTAACACTGTTCACATATTGACTAAGTAAGTGAATAACAGATGAACTAATTAATTAACCAACAGCTTCATAAGTCAGGGCTCTTCTTAGGAATCTAACAATCACTCAGTTAGTCAACAAATTCTAGGCCTTTTATGAAACCTAAAGATTCACTACGTATTTTTTAAAGTCCACCACTCAGCTCTATCCTGAGCCACATCAATCTAATTCACTCCCACACATTCTGCGTCTTTAAGATCACTCTTCATCATACTTTCCTTCCTTAAAAGGAAATAAGTCAGCTTGTAAGATTAGCAGCTGTGTGTTGCCGTATCCACTTGAAATACTTGACTGATTTCCACAGAACACAAATTTAGTGCCTTACCAATCAGCGTCATGTTATTTTTCTCTCGTGCAGCTTCCAGTCGCTCCATCTCCTGTGCAAGTTCCTCATGTTTATTGCAACGTGCACAGTCTGTGGCTGTCTGTGCAGACAGGTTACGCACATTTAGAGCTGTGTGATTCCATCTGTACAGAAGGATAGCTGTTTCCTGGTGACCTTTAGCACATGCCCACATCTGAAACACAGAACCAAGTTCACATCAAGACTGTCTTTCTGTACATCTTCTAAAAAACTCTTACCCATGGACCAATTTTCATGAAATCTGGCATGAAAAGGTTACTGCCATGTTACTGCCAACCACACCATTTTTGTATATATTTTAATTCTGTACCATCAGTACTAACAACATGTGGGACATTCTGAGACCAAAGGAGCACTTGACATTTTTTATGTCTGACACTGGTATTCATGTGGAAATATCAACTTCAAAAAATATGAAAATCTTAAATGTAATTTTTGTGTATAAGTAAAAATAATAACAGCAAAAAGGTGCTAAATCTATCACTATTGATTCAAGCTGATGGTAAAAACCTGATCAACCACTGCAAAGAGGCATGTACCATTATGCGTGGAGCTAATTCATAGTAGCCACTATAGCAACAAGTTTTGCTGCCCTAGTCTATAGGTTTGTGGCACGTGTATGTTCTGGAGGTGCCACATACATTAACTTCATACACTGCCTTGTTTTAATACGTCACCCCTTACAAGATTTATGTCAAGCATTTTTTGACCATTAAAACTTATAAATACAGATAAGGCATAATAAAAGTTTCACCAGGTACATACAGTGTTGAAGTTCATATTGGCAAAGCTCATGCATCAAAAGAAATCACCAGGATGTCTTTTAATTTATAACCTCTGCTAATCTCTTTATGCAAAAGGAAGTATTAAGAAAACTTCTTTTTAACTTAAAATGACATAAGGTGAGAGCATTTACCATCAAGAAGCATGAATTTTGATAGAAAAATGTACTGAACAACAAGAGAATTATTGGTAATACTTTTTTTAATCTTTGTTCCTTTCTTTGTAGAAACATTAAATAGCACTAAACTAGTACAATTGCAAAAACTGAAAACAAAATGGATTTATGACTAAATAAGGGATGAGGAAGGCAAAAATCAACAAATGAGAGGATTCAGACATGGAAGCAAGTGAAAAAGGATAATATTACTCAAAATGTGGTTCTACTAAAAAGAAAGATACTGCTGAAAAGCCAATACATGATGGATGGACACAAGGGATAACAGATATGAAAAGCAGAAATACAATATGCAAAATGCTGAGAAAAAGAAAGTGTGGAAGAATAAACAGAGACACACACAGCAACCCAAGGTGATACAACGCAACACACGCTGCCAAGTTCCTGATTGCAATTAATGATGCTTTAAACTGATTATATAACACACTGGATAAGATAGCATCTGATGAATACGAATGATGTGTTGTAAGTAATGTGAGAATATGTGGCTGTGGCCTATTTTAAGGTACTGTAAGAACAGATAAAACTCAAATGTACTATCAGTCAGTATAATCAGTTTCCTGATTTCAGTATACCCACACGTGAAGCAGGAATTTTGACCCCATACGCTGGCCAGTTCTAACACTGTGTTTAGCACATTCTTGTATTGTGTGCCTAGCAGAATATGACCTTCTATCAGAACCTCACAGCACTATAATTATAAAATCTTATATACTGCATTTACCTGAATATAAGACTAGAATATTGTCCTAATTTATCATGTGTGAGGGGGGGGAAGGGAGGGGGTCACATTATAATCACACACTAATTTCAACATGTCCTGTACTTTCATGAAAGTTTTTAGACACAGAAGGGGGTCAGCCTATATTCATGGTCATCTTATATTTTGGGTTAATACAGTATTTTGGTCAAAATAAATATGGACAAAAATTTTTACAATAATAACTGAATCACAGGATCTCATACAAAAATTACACCACATAATTAAAAGTCCCACTGATCTTATTTGGGCCAGGATAGTCTGTATAGCAACTTAGTACAGGTTGGACAGTCTGGGGGCTCAAACTCAGTAGGGGCAAGATTTTCTGCACCCATCCAGACTAGCCCCCTGACCCACTCAACCTCCCTTACAACAGGTAACAGGCCTCTTTCCCGGGTGTAAAGTGGCCAGGGCATAGTCTAGATGATTTAAAAAACAAAAAGCAAAGGAGTAACTCTATACCAGTGGTGTGTACCCATCTTCATCCTGACTAAGGGCATCAACTTCTGTCTCCAATAAAAAAGACGAGTTCTCAGCACGCCAGTGCAGCATGGCACACACCAACCTGTAGAAGGAAATTTAAGAGTAGTATAATAGGTGAGGGTGTTACAAGCACAAGAATACAACTGAATACACCAGTCAATAAATAAATAACAGGCAATCACAACTGCAAATGCTAAAAATTAAACCCTGTTGTTACTAGACACTTGACTATACCACTTTTATGGTAATATCCATGTGACAAAAGGGGGGAAAAATTAACCCTTGGGTGTCTATTCACATAGTTTAATGCACACGAAATCAACTTGAGCAGAGGAAGTATCTATGTTAATATCAGGTAATCTCTCTTCAGAAAAGACATGTGCATTTATGTTTGTCACGCACTGCTACTGATAATGCATACAACTATTTTTAAATTTTCCTCGTATTTTACAGTCCATAATTAATAATTTCAACACTTCAGAATTTTAGTCAATGGAACCAAAAATAACAAGTTTAAATGAGGCTAAAATGAAATTAATGGAACAATAAATTCTGAAATTGTCGTTATTAATCAGTTCTTTCACGCATACTTTCCAAACAACTACAAAGCAATACAAAACATGACATGAACAACTCAAAACTATAATTCTGCAAGTTATTTTGGATAGTTTTAAAACACAGTCTCTTACTTTGAAGAAAGAATCAATTATAATGTCTGAAGGAAGACAAAGTGTTTAGGGGAATATCTGAACTTCAGACAAATTAAGCATGCAGGCAGCTTAATATTATAACGTAATGAGAAAATTCACAATTTATACACATCATCTAGTATGGTCAGAAGAATTAAATCCAGGGGAATACCATGGGTTGGCATATGCTAGGATGAGAGAAAACAAGAAATACACATAGCATTTATGTATATGGAAAAGTCTTGGAAATTGTTCACTTGGGTGATACAGTAGGAGATGACTGAATAAGATTAAGACAGATTTTTCAAAACTATTTATTCTGTGTATTTTAATCAGCTTATTCATAAAAGGCTACACTATTGTCTATGTTGAATGTACATTTAGTTGGTTCAGCAAAAGAAAACAAAAGACAGATCTTAAGGAAATAAGTTCTGAGGATAACAGTCACATGTTACTGGTTCAAGATTGTAACCAATTGCAGGCTTTAATATCTGTGGTGCTGACTTTTGAGCTCAATTGCCAGACAGAGAGACAGTTAATTAGATCACTCAGAAATAAACGTAAGTCAACCAGCAATACTTCCTGAAGCCATGGTTACACGTATGCATGTGAGTCTTTACAAATTCAGTAGTTAGTGATGTCATCATACAATTTCACTGCAATATTTGTACTGGTCTGAAAAAAAAAAATGTACGTGGTTATCTGATATATTTACTATTTTCATTATTCAGACAGCAGGCATGTTTGGATAAAGTGGTTCTACCTTGAATAGCCCAGAGAAGCAGCCAAATGAAGCAGTGTCATCCCTCTGTGGCTAGAAAACCATGAAGGATTAACCTCCTCCCCAGACCTCCATGCTCTGCTGGTCATCTGTTGGCAATAACTCACTAGTCGATCTTCAAAGTTACTTTGATTGAACAATGCAGAACCTTCTACCTGAAATACAGAAAGTGTTTTTTCGCTTTATCATCATTAGAAAGCAGTTTTCTCGTAGGTACTCCCACTTTATTTAATTTGAAGGAAATGCCATGCCTCTGTGCTGGCAGTTTAGAAACACTAGGTGATAAAACCAACCATTAAGTTGCTTGAAATGCCAAGAACAAAATACAGTGAAACCCTGTTACGAAAATTTTGAAAATTCCAAGAAAATCCTTCTTCTTAAGCAGGAAATTTCTTAAAAGGGCAATTTCAATGAAATGGGAGAATTTTGGTGCTTTTTTATCCTGACTTCTTAGGCGGGAAATTTTCTTAACCGGGTTTTTCTTAAGCGAGTTTCACTGTAACTTGAATCTTCACCAACAATAAGAACCTCAGATCTCACATGGAATAAGTAACACATCTGTACAGGTATGACATGAAATTTACAATACAACAGAACATGCACGAAGCATTACGAACATTTCACGGTACTTCCAGTTTGCATATACAGTACAACATCTCTGTATAAATGACTACAATAGGAAGCTGAGAAGCTCTGTTAGCTTATTATTAAAGACTAAAGCTACAAAGGTTCGTCTCAGATGAATTTTACGTGCACTTGACAGTATAACAGCAAAGATTTAAGTGAATTTAACACAATACAAATTGGGTACCAATATATACAAACAACTTTCTACAATGTTTTAAGGTGATAAACTTCAGACTTCTAGTAACTAAAACATAACTAAGAAATGAAAGAGTCTAAGTCACTCCTTATCATGTTAAAGTTGTAGCATCATCAGATTGCTGGCCTGATGAGGCTGATAGACATGACACAGAAAACTGCATAACATGAATGTTACACAAACAAGAAATAAGCCACTCACTAAGTCTGAGCCATCAGGCTCCTGCTTTATCTGCAGCCGGCCATCCATCGCTTCCAATCGCTGTAGAAGAGTAAATTTTAGTAGATTGTCACTGCTGCTGCGCTCCAGCTTTGGCTCACAGGCAAATGCTCGGTCCTCTCTTGCTGGTTTCTTGTACTCAAATATCACTGAGTTGGATATGACAAAACCCTCACAAGCAACCTGAAGTGAAGCCAATCCAACCTCATGTGCTGCAGAGAGGGATACATTTATCATATTCATTGTTATGTTCATGACTGTGCCCATGTTAATAATGGTGTAGAAACAGACAATGTAAGGCTACTTCATCATCAATGGAGAAGGAACAAAAAGGGCAACAAACTAATTCCAGGGGTTCACCCAAGCTACTTAAAATATTTTACAGTATTATGCAAACACTGCAGCGAATTTTCACTTTCACGGGGAATTAATACTAGCTAAACATTTCTGACGTTTTCCTCACTTGCATAGGAAATTAATGGTGGCTAAATTCTGTTGCTTGAGACACATATGAAATGGCAATCACATACACAATAAGTAACTGAAAGCCCCCAAGTAACACACTCAGGACAAGTAATACATAACTGCATCTTCATTCAGCAACATTACTCTTTAAACCACCTTGGCCTCAGGCATTATTACATGCACAAGTTTTCTATGAATTTGAAATGACTGTCAGCAATGGACAAAATCACCAACATCTGAAGCTATTAAGAGTTCAGAGAACTCAACTGATGAAACGAGTTGCTCCATTGTGCAAAACAATTTAACATCTACAGAAACCATCATCACATAGGAATTCAATCCAAACCGAATATAAGAAAACAGGTCTGAAGCCAAACTGAAGTCATGCCAATGTGGATGACCACAGTATGACTGAATGTGCTTACACTAAACAAATTAGAAACACTGACATGTTATGCAGTCACAAGTGCAACTGTCATGCTTCACAGTCACTACTTAATAGTGGCAACAGTATCAGTGACCGTGATTCAGCAGCAAAAGTCATCCTTTACCAATTATTCTTGGGCTAACAGCCACATCAATGATGGACCAAAAAATTAGTGCTTTAGAGACCTGTTCTGTCCCCATCACCAGGGTCCATGTAGTCAGAACCCATAATGGGGACAGGGCTGGTCACCAAAATGTTGATTTTTAATCAACCATTGATGTGACTGAGTCAATATGTTCACCACCAAAGTTTCAGATCTTACAGAACACTTACTGTTTACAAATTACAAAATGTACAGAAAAGACAGGTTATGTTTAGTTCCAATGACAAGTTGTTGACTGTGTAAATGTGAACAATGCTACATGTTTGTTGAACATCCCCGTACAATCCACTCTTTAAATCACTCAGACACAAGAATTAATTTAGGGACTGTCATTTCCTTTCATGAAATGTTCCACTTCTTCATAACAATATGGGATAAACATGTATGACTGGAAACCAGTGTCTTTTGAAATGGCCATTTAAGATCTAATCTTTGCCAAATTTATCACAAAAAATTATACTCAGATTCCAATACCTGGGCAATAACATCTGAGCACCCCACTTTGTACCAATGTTGTTGGCACAGGAAATGTGTCAAACAGCACTGTGTATGGAGAAGTAGTAGAATACCACGGTCCAGTCACAAGCACTTTCACGCCACCCTGCAGGATGTGAGAAGAAACTAAGTTGGGAATAAATGAACAGAAAGTACATCGACAATGGCTAGGAGCAGGATTTTAGGCCAATCATGAGACAGTACAAGAAAGGAAGATCAACAGCCTTATTGCATTATGGAGGTTCAGCTCTTAGATATAAGGCAAGTTACCTTTATGACAAAAATGTAAGCCTTCTGGGATGTTACACCATGTCAATTGGTAAAGTTACCAAAATTCTGAAGGCTCACACAGTCTTCACATTCAGGGTCGCATTCAGCAGTCCAAGAAGAGGACTTTGGTAACTATTTACAAACCAACACCATGTAACATTCCACAGATCTTGAATCTTCAACATCAACACTGTGAAAACATCAAATCTGATATAAATCTAACATGTCCTGGAAGATCTGAGGTTCTCACAGCAGTGTTGATAAGATACAAAATTTCAAGGAAATAATGAAATGTGGGTTGGTAAACAGTGATGTTTCACAGCAGATTGCTGCCTCCATATTCAATGTCCAAAGTTCACTTGGACTTCTAGGACCCTAAATTTTGAGGCAGAAAAATCCTCTGAAACATTGGTAACCATTTACTAATTGACATAGCATCATATATCTGAAGACTTAAACCTCTTAACGTGTATCAGTTCACATCAATTAATAAACTGTAGGGCCCTTCTTCTGGTCATAACCTCATTTTCACTGTCATCCTGTCAATGAATGTAAAATGTAAATAAATTCAACAAGGTAACCTCACACAAAATGTGGAATTGCATCTTAAACTTTTCCAGGAGTGCAGAGGCCAGGATGGTCACCCATCACACCTTAAGACATCAAGGTACAAAAACAAATACACTCACCCTCTGTTCTTCACGCAATAATCATAACAACAAATGCATACTTAAAGAGGTCATTACCCGTCTCATTACTCGTCACATGCATATACAGACTGTTCTTACATGTTGCTAAGGCTGTCATCTCATGTTCATGACTTGAACGTCTGTGTTGAACAGAAGAAGTTAAGACAGTTTTGAGCTTTCATAGCATTACGGTTGAGAAATCGTGTCTTCTGGGATATGACACTGTGTCACTGGGCAGTCAGATCCCAGTGTTTCAAAGACAGCAGGTTCCATCAAAGCACTGGAAACCAATTACCCAGTGACAAATGACACATCAAAACAACTGAACAATAAAAGAGATAACACATTTCTTCTTGATAAGAATATTTATTTTTCTTAGTTCCATTTAGCAGCAGTGTTGTATATTCAAGCACCATGGTGCATACATAATGCCCCAAAAGGCCCTACAGCACAGAGACCCCCTTGGGTGGGGAAGAGGGGCAGTGGGGTGGTCAAACATACAGAATACTATACATTGTGCGCTCCTTCGGGCTGGATCTATTGTGCTGACAAAAGGCAGTATTATGAATCCTCGTTTGAGATCTGGAAGTGACTTGGCTAACACTACTGAGAGGCCCCAGTTATAAAGTCACAGGATGTGCCCCTGATTATCACGTTGCAGGGGGAGGTCCTCAGCAGTTATCTGGCCCACTAATGATGATACACTTTTCTGATAAAGACACTTATTATTCCTAATTCAGATATGGCAAGCACCACATGTCACTCACCTCTGGGTAGGCCCATTCTGGTGAGTAGTCAGTGATGTTGGCTGTGCCTTCTCTGTAGTCCATTCTTGGTGATGCTTGCTCGTTCTCCTTTTCCACAGACGAAGTGATTATGACAGACTCCCCTGCTTGATTTGAAGGAGGTTCAGGAGTGCTCTGCTTCATTCCTGTATTGTCAGAATTGTTACTTGTTGTTGCTGCCACTGCTGCTCCTGATGTCGACGCTGATGTGTTGCTTTCTGCTGAAGATTCAAGAATCTCCAGCTCTGGGAAGTCCCCCAGCATGTCAAATGCATCAAGATTGACAAAAACGTCATCATCCACCTTGAATAAAAAAACAAACTGTCATAAAGACTGTGACATTTTCTAATACTGTGTAATCATGCAGATCTGTTGAGGCCGCTACCTTTTCCATAGCCCATAACACAGCATCTGTGTCATACGACATATTACCTGGACCTGTTCAAACAATTTTATTGGCTCTGAATATCAGTTCCTTGATTTTATACAGTAATGTTCAGAACTGAAAGCTGAGTTTACACAAACGTTACTGTTATGTGTGATTTACAAATGACCTTTGCTTTGAAGACCTTGGTACTTCTTTGCTTCGTTCATAAAATACTGTCTTCAGACAATAAACATATTCAGCACAGAAAAGTTACCATAAACAAGATAACACCTATCTGATAAGAATCAAGAAGAAGAAGATGAGAAAAACATCCAGTAAACTATATTCTTCAACAGTGTCACACTCTGAAGCAGATACCCCAGGACCTCTTTTTCTGCATGTTTCTCTCCAGCAACACAGCTAGCCAAAAAATTCCCTGCATTCTATGATAATCAAAGGTTCATTACCATGCTCACAAGAGGTCACCACTTATCCCTGTCCTGAACCAGATGAACCCATGCCACCCCACCCTAATTCTTTAAAATCCATTTTAATTTTATCTTCCCATCTATGCATAGACCTTCCAAGCAGCCTCCTTCCTTCAAGCTTCCCCACCAAAAGGCTGTATGCATTTCTATTCTCCCCCATGCATGCCATATGTACCACCCACCTCATCCTCCTTGATTTGATCACCCAAAAAATATTTTGTGAGGAGTAAAAGTCATGAAGCCCCTCACTACCCAACCTCCACCTCTTCCCTGTTACTTCCTCCTTAGCCCCAAACATCTTCATTAGCATCCTGTTCTCAAATGCCCTCAGCCAATGTTCCTTCATTAATACAACAGACCAAATCATTTTTTAAATTAGGTGGCTTTAATAAATTTGATTCTGCCAAAGAATAAGCCTATATCCTTTCAGCATATTGGTAACTGGTTTCAAAAACAAACAGACATGCATTTTCACCACATTTACACCATTTCAGAGTCTCTGTCTGGAATCAAAATCTTGTTAGTCTCGTTTTCAGTTGCTTTCTTAACAAGATACAAGCTCCGCCACAAAAATTCATATACAATTGGATTAACAGGAGTACACAGATATATTTTATTGTGGGACCACCTACTTTAGAACACAGCTTAAAAAAATTAAAGATTTTTATTACAATTCCTGAGCTGCTTAACAACTACCCTTAAATTTATGGGTATTTTATATTAACACTCTGAGGCAAACAAATGCAAAATTACATTTCCACCTTCTGTTTTTATAAAAGATTTCTAGTGTCAACATGTTTTTAAATTGCTATAGAAAGTTTTTAAACAAAGCAAATAGGGCAGGATTAATTGTTTCTCTTTCTCTGCAAATGCAACCTTAAAATTTTACACCTCAATATGATGGAACTTCCAAAACATCAACAAGTAGATGTTTCATATCAAAGTTCCTGACATAATTATTAGACACATCATATCAAATTTTTTAGAGCTGCAATCATTATGAATCAGTCAGCACCAGAATATGAATAAAATGTTTCACAAAATCAATAAAAGGGTATTTCAACTGACAGAACTTGTTTATGAGAACATTGGGAACACATATGTTTGCCTTTCTATCAAAGCCATCACCAGCCCAAACACAAAAAGTTTAAAATGCACAGCAAATATTCAATTGCTGACTATGCCTTGACACATCTGAAAACAAGTTGTGTCAACTGAAATACCCTACCATGGGTTAAAATGCACAGCTTACCATGTCCCACAAACATAACTGATAATGTAACCGCCAGAGTACACAAGTTATTACGAACTGTATGTCATTACACACACCTTTACTGATTTCCTGAATTCCACACAATGGGAAGACCCAAATAACGAACACTTTCTTTTCACAGTTCCAATGGTGTAATTTTCAATTTTTGACACTAAATACTTAAACAAAATCTGTTTATTCACACACATGCACGCGGAACGCCCAGGGTGTGGAAGTTTCATGTGAAAAAATCTTGGAAAATGCTTTTCATACTTAATTATCTGGCAGCCAAATTTTCCTAATTCTACTCTCCAGCAAAGCATTATGTTTATTCACTCAAATCACGAATACTTAGGAGGACTTTCTCCATCGTCAACACACTTAAAAAAGCACACAGTTAAAAACCACCATGTTTCGGAAGAAACTTCTACAGGTGGTCACCTGAGGACGGAAGAAGTTGCTTCTCAAACGTAGTGATTTCTAACTGTGTGTGTTTTTAACTGTGTTGATGGTGGAAAAAGCCCTCGTAAGTGCTTGTGATTTGAGCAATGAAAGGCCATTGTCAAGAACTGGTATCTTGCATTATTCTTATTGTTTTCCAATTTAATTTTCAAGGAAACTGCCTGATGTGTACTTCTTATGACTGTTCAGATCATCATTGGGCACAGATTATAGGAAATGCATGAAAATCAAAACATTTGAATGCAATAAGAAAAATACACTCCCTTTCTTTCTACAACGATTTTTGATAACTACAAACCTGTGCTGGTGATACCACTACATCACAGCTGTCAATGAAATCCATTGGGTTGATTTCTGGGACTATGACTTCATCGGGTGACATCTCATCACCACTGGAAGGAGCCATAGATTTGGACGCAATAATATTATGAGCACCTGTAACCAGACCACCACTACAGCCGCTGCCGCTGCCACCACCACCACTACCACCACCACCACTGCCACCACCATCACCACCACCACCATGGCGGTGATGGCTTAATTCAGCAGAACATGACAGAGGCATGTTGGCAGACAGTGTCCTCTGGAGTTCTTCCTGGGATAGGTCTAATGTTTCATTAAAGAAACCACCAACTAATGAAACAGTATCCGTGTTCTTAATTCCAGAATTTGAGCTTGAACTAATAACTAAAACAGTATCACTGCCACAGTATGTGGGTTTGATATCCATCAGATCTTCTCCACTTGTGTCCATGTGTTTGGCTGGGGTGGGTGGAGCACTGTTCATAGTAGAAGTTGGATTTGTTGGTAATGTTACATGCTGTTGTTTTGGTGTTGCTGCTCTCAAAACGTTCTTGTCTCGACCACTACTTAAGTATGTTGTACCACTACTTTCGAAACCAGAAGCGACATTGCCATTTGTCACATCCATTTTATTACTATTATTGATATTAATATTGTTGTCGCTCATGTTCAACAGGTTATTACTAGATGCATTGCTTTCAGAGACTGATGCTTGGTGACAACATGAAGATGGCGATGAATTTGTTTCCATGGCTTCCTGCTTCAAAACTAAAGTTGCTGGTGTTGTGGACTTGGATGAGTCTTTTGCATGTTGTTGGTTTTGATGATGCTGGTGATGTGTTGAATTGGTGCTACAGACAAAGGAGGTAACGGCAACTGGGGAAACTAAGGACTGATGAGTTGGATTGGTTGAATTGCTCCCAGTGGAACTGTTAAGGATAAGAAGACCCCCACCACCCTGGATCTGGGATAAACTGAGGACAAGAGGAGGGGTTGATGTGGTGGTTGGGTTGGCAGTATTGCTACTAGATGAACTATGACTGCTACTATGGTGATGGGAATGCTGTTGCTGCTGCTGCTGCTGGGAATGATGGGAGTGTAAGGAGATCCCGTCTCGGGAATGCAGACGTGTCACATGACTTGCACTGCTGGAAGCTGCTGTGACGATCATGCTTCCTGAACCAGTTGTGGAAGAAACCTGTATATGAACAGAAACATCTGTATGGACATGTGCAATAAAATGCAAGAATTCTAAATGCTTTATCATCATAAAATATACTGGTTAACTTTTTACTCTTGAATTAGTTAACTGCATGATAGTACATCCAGACCTAAATTTATTTTCTGTGATTTTTTTACTTCTGCTATCTAAGGAATCAATTACACATCACTATAAATGTTTCTGTCACTGAAAGTAATATCCTAGTCTACATTCTCAACAAACCCCAAACGGTCTTCAATTAAAGTATGCCTAGACACCATAATGACAGGAATGAACTGATAAAAACAGAAAGCAGGTACAAATGATCACTTCTGTATTACGCTGTGGCCAAAACATGAACAAACATAGTTACAGATTATTCTCTGAAATATGGGAGAAGTTTCTGAAACAGTTTGGGAAAGTGAATACAATCCATGCAATACAATTGTGACACCTGGATCAAGCGTACCTGAACAATGAAACAGAAAACCACTTCAACTAAATAACATACATTTAAACACTGTAGTTATATGTTAGCTGTGAACAGTGATTGCAGGCACATCTGTACTGGAACTGTATATCCAGAAGCCCCATTTCACCAGCAAATAAGAGCTTCATAGAGTGTAATGTGTCAAGAACTGTACCATGTTGTTGAGTATTCTGTCCTTCTGGGATATAGTGCCATGTAACCAGGTAATTAGAACCCAATGTTTTGAGGCAGTGTGGTGTCCTCATCTCACCTTTAACAGTTGAACTGACCAAGAAGGCATTCTTTCAAGGACATATCAACCCTCGAAAATAAGGACACCATTGCCTTGAAATGTCTATGTACAATTACCCAGTGATGCAGTGTTCTATCCCTGAAATACGGAATCTTCAACTACACCTCTGCAAGAATCTCAAAACTTGAATACCTGGTTGTTGTTTTCAGTGTTGAGGGCAGACAAACTAACAACAGTCTGCTGCCGAGTGCCGGAACAGGATGTGAGGTCAGTGGCACTCCCAGTTTTGGCAATTGTTATCCGTCGCATGGGATGAGAACAAGTCTTTCCATCAGCACAGGTTGAGTCAGGACAACCACACTCCAGCTGTTTGGTCAGTGCTGCTGCTCGGGCCAGACGCTGCTTCTCCATCAGCTGAGTTACTATGGCTTCCACTGTCTCTGCCGTCTGCAAAAGTTACCAGATTCACAACTCATAATCAATATCTTGATCCCATAACGACTTCATTTCATCTTAGCATTCAGTGCACAAAGTGAACGTACAATGGGGGGTCAAGTCTGTCTGTCTGGCTAATTAACCGACTATGCACTAATAGTAAATCCCAATCATCGACAAAGAGTAGGGTCAATGAGCCACCTCAAAAGACTGAATTGGTCTTCTCCAGGTAGTTTTACCCTTTTGGGAAATTAAGTAGGATTCCAGTGTCACTCCAAGATGGTTTCAAAGGATTGGCTACATGTTTCAGCGCTGCTCCGCTTCAGGGATTTGGATGAAATTTTTTATTAGATTTCTGCACTGACGGTTGAGAGGTGAACTGCATTTTGGTGCACACCAGTTCTCAATAACCCCTACTTCAAGACAGTAACACTCTCCACAAGTGTTGTCACTAAGCAACCAACCACATTTATGTACTATATGGTTTGCCTTTTTGTGAGATGTCACCATGTGGCACTACAGTGGTAAATACTGATAGGAAAACATGATGTTCTGCTCAGACATTTCGAACCTTGAAGATGAGACCACTACACTATCTCAAAACATCAGGCACTGATCTCCCACTGACACAGAACATCCCAGAATAACAAAGAACACATAATTTTACAGCTTTTTGTTTTTGTAACATGTACTTCTGTGACTAACTTTTTGTGGCTTAAGCAGTTACAGTGGTGACTACAAAGAATACCATCTTGTGGGACACCATGCAACAGATTCTATGAGAAACCAACTACTATTTTTGAGCAAACCGCTGCCTTCCTCAGAAACAATAGTACGTTTATACTGTGCTACAGGCTGTCACATCCAACAGCACACTATTATTCCATTCAGTGTTTGTTTCTTGCAGTGCACCAACTTTCACAAATGTGTTAAAGAGGTTAAAGTGCCCTGTTACTGTTTGTACTGAATATGAGGTTTATTAAGGATGAGTGTTGTAAGAAGCAAGCAACTTAAGTCATTCAAGCATGGTTTAACAAAATTCTGGCTGAAGCATGGGAACGAGCATGCACGCGCACGTGCCTCTGCATGTGCATCCATGTGCCTGCAGATATGTGTGTGTGTGTGTGTGTGTGTGTGTGTGTGTGTGTGTGTGTGTGTGTGTGTGTGTGTGTGTGTGTGTGT
>BLKM01011693.1:2062838-2076586 GCA_013340265.1 Coptotermes formosanus | reverse complement strand
TGTGTGTGTGTGTGTGTGTGTGTGTGTGTGTGTGTGTGTGTGTGTGTGTGTGTGTGTGTGTGTGTGAGAGAGAGAGAGAGAGAGAGAGAGAGACTAGGTTTTATAACCTTTATTGCGAATACATTTTCAGTGTCATGTATAGGCCTACGCACTTAAATAAAAGTTGTCAATGGATTTATTCATAGTAGTTATTTCCATAACAAACACATGCACCACAAGATTGCATGCAAAAAAACATTTTAGAAGGGGTTTTCTCCTTCAACAACACTGCTGTTTCCTGAACATATGACCGTCAAGGCTCCATGAGCAGTACAGTGACATAAAATCCCAAAGAGTAAATTTTCAAATGTTTGAATTTGTACACAGTTCCACTCTTTTTTCATCACTACATCACTTAGAAACAATGTGTTCTCTGTCTTATCCACACTTGTCAACTTTAGTCACATTTTATTAATCAATTTTTCCAGTCAAACACAACTTTTCTTCTTACTATTATTGTTGTTGTTGTTGTTGTTATTGTTGTTGTTGTTGTTGTTGTTGTTGTTGTTGTTGTTGTTGTTGTTGTTGTTGTTGTTGTTATTATTATTACATGTCTACTACATGTGGTCATCATCAGGTACACAATACAATAACTTGTGGGCCGAAACATGTAGTAGCTATATATTAATAATGATATTAAAAAGCAAAGTTGTGTTTGACTGGAAAAATTGATCAATATTATGCAACAAACAGGATGGGACATTGGAAATTTAGTCACATTTAGTGTGCAATTCCAGCTTTCAGGCTTTAGCCATACATCAGTCTTTGTTTGTCACATAAGAAATGGTGAAGTCAAGAGGAAACAATGTATCAATAAAGGCAGTCTGCCAAGCAGTCAATGTCACCTACTTTCACTTCAGGCTAAGTCACAGTTCCACTGCGTTAAGACAGCATCTTACCGATATTTCCAGTTCATTGTTGAGGTCTGGCTCATCTTCGCTAAAAACTGAAAAAGAAACATGGAATTAATCATCTAACTATATTTTTGCCTTTTATAAAGATAAAAGACATACAAAGACTTTCAATTTTTAAATAGTTCACAATAATGTAGGTACTTTATATATTTAATACCAAATTATGACTGCATGTCAAATCTGTTAGAAACAATGCACATAAATAAATAGAAATGTACATATGCCGCAAGGCTGAATGACAACATTGCATCTTTTCTCAGTACTATATAGAAACGTGATGACAATGCCAGTGTAGAGCACTGTATCCATACTGGTATTTGACAGGTGCCTGGTTCAAATATCAGTTTGAATAACAGCCACCATAACTTAAAATGCTTGTGATTTTCCTCAGACATTTCAGACAAATAGTGTGAGAACTTATGTTTAAAGAAACAAATAACAAAACAGACTGATTGAGAGACAGGTATTTCTGCCATTACATGCTCGTAACACAACAAGGAGCATATGTCTGGGAATTACAACTGATCCAATTTATTTTATTAAACTTTAATATCTGTCAGAATGCAACCAGCAATGGAGACAAAAATCCAATTTTCTGGATGTTAAACTGATTCTGACATGACCATCTCCCTTTGTGTGGAAACACAACAAACCACAAGGCCAATGTATGTTCACCATTTTCAATTGTACGACTATCTAGCTGTTATTTTGTGGTTTATTTATGACATTATCAGCAGCTCACGCCATACTGGTAGGATGTTTAGTGAAGAGTAAACTGGAAAGAAGCAACAGGAAGTGATCACAGCCTATTTGAGATACAACCCCCAGCATTTGAGAGGGACTAAATATACCATGTAAAACCTGTGAGTCAGTATATCATGTCTCTGAACAGGGCTGCAACCATTTGCTTGCCATGTTTCGTTTTTTAGACACTCTTTAAGGCTACGATTTTAAGTGGCCATCCCACTGTGATGATGATAGACAGAAGCAGGGATAGTAGCCACCAGTCACACCAATTCTTTAACTATTGTAAAGTTTTACTGCAACACGTTTCAGCTCATGGATAAAGAGCCATCATCAGGCTGATAAGCTGCCAAAGAAAAGTTTATATATACAAAACTTTACACTATTTTACGCTGTCTTTACATGTGGTTGAGATCTCAATTTATAAGGTAATAAAATTATGTGATAAGCCAAACCCCCTTGTATCTTGTCATTATTTTATGCACATGTAATATAAATTTAAAATTTATGTTTCAGTTTATCACATATTTTATGATACTGTAAGCTGAGATCTCAACCATACACAAAGAAAATGTAAAATAATGTAAGGTGTTGTTGTATCAACTTTTCTTTGGTACATTACCAGCCTGATGATGGGTCTTTATACAGAAGCCAAAACATGTTTCAGCAAAACTTTACAATATATAAAGAAATGTTGTCACTGACAGCTAACCCTACTTCTGTAAAATTTTAAGTCTATGTTAGGCTTACTTCAACACTTGATTGGAACACGACTTCTGCAATTTCATGAGGGTGTCTGATAAAAGAACTGAAAGCGTTATATCCCTGTGTGTGATTTTGACAGGGGAAGAATAATAATGTTATGCACTGTTGTCATCAATCAAGACTCATTGTCATTACTAATATGTTGTGTGTCTCTTTCACCCAAAATTGATGCATAATATCCTTCACACTCTGTTAAGGCACTCAGCTGTCAACTGTAATACAATGTATGCTTAAGGACACAAATATGAAGATACAAAAGATGAGTCAGGATATAGTGACATGCATTCTATCATGAATCCAGCATTAGGAATAGACTGTATTCTTGTTTTATTGGCTTTCACTTCCAGTGGCAAAACCCATATAAAGTTAAATTTTTTGAATCTGTTCACTCAATGGACTGCCCTGTAGTTACATTTCTTCTAGATGCAAACAGTGAAAGGAAGTCACAATTTAGTAATTTGGAGAAAAGTTTTCATTTATCATAGCAGTGCTGATGAGCATTCAGTCTTCTGCAATACAATCTTGTGTCCACTAGCAAACAGTCATAAATATTTCAGAGAATCTTTCTGCCTGCATCTTCAAGCCTATGGAACCCAAGAAAAACTGACTACTTAGACCCTGATGTTGGAAATAGCAAGCCACTCTGAAACATTGGCAACTACTTACCAGTGGACATAAAATCACCTTCCAGATAATTTGAATGTTCAACACTGCATTTCTTTTTCAATTATCAGGTCCTTCTCACTACACACAAACTGGCAACATCTCATCATATCCCTAAGGACACTAATCTTCAAACAATCGTCTATTCTTAATGTCAGATAGGTCATTCTTTTTGGTACCAGAGACGAGAGGAGGGATTCATGCAGAGGTGTTATTTATTATCAGGGAAGATACCCAAAAGCAGCCAACGCACAATAGACTGAAAATAGTGCACCATTGCTTTCAAAATGGTAAATTATTTAAAGGAAATGCATTTACATGCATGTCAACTACATCAAAATTAATAATTAAGATTCCCTTAATCCTCTGATTCACTTACCTCCTCTTCCTCCTATCACCACCACCACCACTACCACCACCACTGCCACAAAAACTTAAAAATACAGTTGCCTATCCACTTAAAGCAAATTAATTTTGTGAGCTGCAGGGCAAAATTTCACAGTAGTCATTCATATCAATTGATTTTCTTTTGCTTGTATTCCCATTTCTTCAAACAATGTTGAACGGTATGTCCAACATGCTAAAGAAATTTCTCTCATGCTAAATGTAGAGTGAAAATCGAAGGTAGACACACAAAAAATACGTCAATAGCAAACATACAGCCTATCTCAAATTAGTTAAATAATACAAAAAGGCTATGTCCCTGCAATCTGTATATAACAAGTGAAAATATAATGCCCCCTCTACACCTACCAGCAGAAGAGGTTCAACTAAGTGAAGTGAAGTGAAAATATAACACCAGAGGCAACTGAGAAGTTACAGACAAGACATGTTATTCCCAATTATGAACTGCTTTTCCAGTCCTGGAGCCCATTCAACATTTCCACACAGTGGGTTAACCTGTAGTCTGTAACCTACCTACACTGCGACACTGTCACTGTAATAGCAAAAGTATCTTCTAAATAATGACAAGGTCAAATAAAAAAGCAGAACAAGAGAAAAGACCTGGCCTACAAACATGCCACAAGGTGTTACCTGGTTAACTGTGGGTGACATTTTTTCAATAGATTTATCTTTCTAAATTTTAGCACTTACCTTGTAAACAAATATGCCCACAGCCAGAATCACTGGGTTTCAATGAGGATCAATTGGATGCAGGAAAGAAAAGAATGAAATGTATGTGTGTGTGTGTGTGTGTGTGTGTGTGCCGCACACGTCCTGCCCACTCAGCAGTAGTGAAAAGAATTGGTTAATGGACAAACAACACAGCATCAAGAAAACACTGTCATTACTTAACAGAGTGTGTAACACGCTCTAAATATACTTTCTGTTCATTATTTACTGCTGCATGGTACCATCCCTTAATCCTTACCTGAACTCAAGTTACAAGTCTCTTAACAGAAAACTTACATGTATTCCTTGGTCCACGTTCTCAGGGATACCAGTATGACCGCTCACCATTACAAGGTTTTTCAATGTTGCATTTCCAAGAAAACATCAGAAGAATATTTCTAAAAAGATCACATAAGTCCCTACTTACACATTTTCTCACCCTCTCCAGAGGTTGTGCCACTTCTTCCTCACCACTACGTAACATGTCTAAATTAGAAATTCACTGAAAGTATTGGCTGGAAAACCTCAAGATAGGAAACCGCATGGTAAACCTTAACACAGACAATAACATAACTAAAAAGTGCGAGGTATAAGGTGTCTACACTAGTAAAGATATATATTTTGGCCACTTGAGTTAAGACATCCTGCAGTCTGATGGGTGGTTATTAATGTTTCAGAGGCAAATACTGCCGCCATCTTTAAGACAGAAGCGAATACTGAAAGCATAGGCAGTAGGTTGCTCCGAAATGTTGCTAACCACCTACCAGACTACACGCTGTCATAAACCAGAAGACTCCAGCATATATAATATGGAAGTGGATCTTAGAGAATATGTTCTACAAATATAAAACCGAATGAGCCATTTTTGAACTTTATATTATTATAAGAAACAGTGAGATCAATGTTTAATGTGATTTTAACATATGGATGCCTAAGTGGACCCTACACCAATGAACAACCAACTGAAGATGACAATGTGCTTGTCAAAACATATGTATGGGCTTACATAGGTTTTAACATAAACTTTCCAACAGTGCATTACTCGGTATTTGTTAGTCCATGAATGAGCCAGTTGGAGGCCAATGATGGGCTAGTGTGATAACAGGAATAAACTAGTGCACTCCATGCAAAGAAGTCCACTGTTCAGCTGGATGATTAAGAATCGTTCAATGAAAACTCAATAATGGCATTAGTTACATAATCTGTGGAGTTGAAACAGCATTATTATGTAAGCTACTCAACACCCTTGTTACAATCTTATTAGAAATCCTTACGTACTCGTCACTTTGATACAACCAGCACCAGTCATAAAGGTCTGAAATATAATAAAAGGTACAACTTCTGGTTTTAATGCAAAAGATCTGAAATTTCTGGATGCAAGACACAATACAGTTTGACCTAATGAAAAGCCATGCAGTCAAGAAAAGGGTATAATGCAGCAAGCAACACAGATCTGTTTTCAGTTCACCCTGCGAAACACCAGCACCACTGGAGTAGGAAGTAGAAGTAGTAGATGTAGAGGATGTACAGGGAGCAGATGGCGACTCACACATGGGCTTCAGCTGTGACACCAGTTCTTCCTTGGTCCATTCCTTCTTATCACCCCAAAGAGCTAGGCTTGGTGTGATTACAGCCAATTTGTTGTCGTCTGGATATGGTACGTTCAGGTAGTGCACCAGCACTATATCAGGGTTCTGCAAGCACACACATCAAGTTCTACATTTAACTGTCCCACAAGACCCTACACACCCTGCATATAAAAAATGTCGGGTAATTTGTGGTGAATTTCTGTGTGATAAGATATGAAACATTTATATCTCCCACCAGTGGTGGCACAGTGTCTCACCTAAAACATCAGGCAACAGATGCAAGAATCACTACATGGAATTTATGTCAAATGTGGAAGATTCATCTATTCAACCATGACACATATATTCTTTTACTATCAGCTACCGGCACAGTTGGATGAATAGGACGAGAAGGAGGAGGAGGAGATGATGATGAAATGCACAGGAGTGAAAACCAAATCATCTTCACACTTAATGCAAAAAAGGTAAAGCAAAAGAAAAACTTCCCCTTACAATATTCTTACTCCTGCAACAGCAAGGTGAGAGCATACATGTTAGTCCCACTTATTTTATGCAGCGGGGTGAGCCCAGTGTATAAAATATTACGAAACAAGTAACCGTTGCAGCAGGATAACTTCCAAATGCTCAAACTGACTAATGAAAAGTAAATCCACTCGCCATCTGCACATGATGTTCCCACATTAATTTAGCTTTTTTAATTATATTCTTACAAAGAAGTAGTAAGGGAGCCAGTTTTATTAAAAACAAACAAAGATTTATGAGCAGCTATGAATTTTTTAACACAAACGCTAGGCAGAATACATTACATGGAGCATCTAGACAGACTACAAAAACTGTGGATATAATTTGTTATTCTTAAAGGCCCTTTATATGCAGTGCATTGTAACACAAACCCAACACGCCATGTGGAATGTTCACAAGAACTAATACACAACCCTAGGCCTATACATTACCAGACTGGAAGTAACTGTCCATTTTATTTTTATATTAACAGGGAACAAACAATAAAAACAAAGAATGCTAATTGGATTGGTCACATCTTGCAGAGGGACTGCCTTCTAAAATACATTATATAAGGAAAGCCAGAGCTAAGGATAAAAGAGATGGGAAGACAAAGACGCAAGCAGCTATTGGATGACCTAAAGGAAAAGATAAGATGAAGCACTACATCTCACTCTCTGGAGAACTCACTTTGGAAGAGGTTACGGTCCTGCCGAATTAACAGGAGGTAAGACATTCTAATTTCCTTCTAATGCTATCAATACAGTAATTTATACATTAGTGATTCCATTGCTAAAATGTAATCATTTAATTCCATTCACTCAGAAGGATCCAATCAGCTGGTACAGTGAGCAGGCAACGAACTGGATAACCCCGAAACTGTGGTTCGATTCCCGGCGGGTGCAAGAAACTTGTCTCTTCTCCAAAGCATTCAGACTGGTTCTGTGGCACACCGAGCCTCCTATTCAATACTTACCTGATGCTCTTCCTGGCATGTAAGGCGGGCAGGAAAGTGAATCTCACCACAATCCTTCATCCATTGCTGAGGTTAACAATGCATGGAGCTGTACCTCTAGTTCCCATACACCGTCATGCCATGATACTGAATTAAGCACAGGAGCAACTATAGCACTTTTTACCACAGAGACACTTCATGCATAAAATTTCAAGTGTCTGCCTGAAGTACTGGATTAGTCATTGTCATCAGAGTGTCAGCGAAGCGGTCGCCATGTTGTTACTTCGCGTTGTACACAAACGTTACCGTAACAGACGTTACGCAGGTTTTGGAGGAGCTTTGACTATACCAAACGTCAGGAATCCACATCTAGCGGCGTTCGCACTGTACCAGTCTCAATGGTTTGCTTATTCGCCATGTTCCTATTGTTGTACAAAACTGGGCATTAGGAAGGACGGGAGGAACACAGTAGTACGACGTTCATGCCAATTTTCGTAGAAACCCGTCTACTCATTAACACTAGGAGACGCACGGATGCAAATAACTATTAACTGTAATGCACGAGCGAAATAATACTGTGTCGTGTTAGGCAGTGTTTACGGAAGCAGCCGCCATATACGCCCTCTGCTACCGTTCTACCTGGTTGCCGGGTCCTTGACAGTGCAGTCGGTTTACACGTAGTTTTCTTTTGCGTTGTCCGCAGCATTTCCAAGTACTTGCGTTGTGTTGTTATGTGGAACCTTGCCGTGGAACAAGTGCCTGTGGTTGTGGGGTAAATTACAGCACTGATGTTGTATTCTGTGTGATAACCCAAAGGTTAATTGAAACGTTTTTTTTTTCTCTCTTAAATATTGTTACAATAAATGCGTTACGTTAAATTTTGTTGTACAATTGGTACAATAATGTTAGTGTGTGCGCATCGCCCACCTGCCTTCCACAGGACACACACAGGCGCATGAGCGAGGAACCGGTGGCGGTGTAATATAATGCTGAATATATCCTACAACCTATTAATTACGTACCAAAATAAACTTTCCTTTTTTTCACAGTTAGCATATCACACTAATTTTACGTGAAAATAAAGCACAAATGAAGCCCGGCAGTGATGAACTGTCAATATGCATTACCATAATAGTGCTGATGTAATATGCAACCGCGCTTCACAGACTTCAATGACTCGTTTCCCGCATCACACTTGTCATGTTTGCACATACTTTGATGTTGTCACCACGGCGATCATCGGCGCTGATCACAATGACTGTGCAGTCTAACACATCTACCGTTTTATGCGCTCGAAACCTGGGATCAGAGGTGTGAATCCCACATCGAGGCACGGGCGTATGCGTGCGTTCTGTTGACATTTTCTTGCGTAGTCACAGCCCTCGCGACGGACTGATCCTTCATCCAGGAAGTCCTTTCAACCGTCTACATCAAGGGTGGCCAGCTAAACGAGTATTATCAGCCGCATTATACGGGGTAACGTAGGCAACAGCCACGTCTTTATTAATCAAGTCAAACGTACGGTAGCAACACTGCTCGCTGCCTGACATAACTAGTCGCCAACCCCAAGACGGCAGCCACTAAGATGGATAACGGCAAACCATCTACAAGCAAAACAAGTACGTACATGAAGATTACAATTCGCTTCTCGGCTTTTTATATAATTTATTTCTCAAACCACTATGAGGTTTGCTATTATTTATTACTGCTCATAAAATATTTCTTCCTGATTTTTTCCCTTCTTATACCTGTTCATCCAACAGCAATACGTTAATTTCAGTTAATTATACATCTCCTGTCTTTAAAAGATCTCTTAAAACGCCTTTCACGGTCAGCCTCGTGTGCATGTAAACCACCTGACTATCATTTTTCGACGCAAATGGCGCCAGCCGCGTCCTTGTCACCCCTGGTGCGCAAATATGATTCAGAAACGTGGCAAACGGGACGCCCTGGGCCGCGTTAACTTGTAGCTCCATACAGTAATTAGATTGTTCAACAGTTTTATTGCGTACGTTGAACGCACACGCCTTATCGCTTGATTTCATATACACTACAATCTTAAACATTCACGTCATCACCATAATTTACAAGGCAAGAAACGCTGACAGCATCCGGCAGTACGAAGTTTCGTGAGAAAATAGTCTATATTGAGTATAATTTCGTAACTGAAGAACCTACATCGACTGTCATTATAACACGGTAATTCGTCACCGAGCGACTGCCATGCGTTTCCAGCACTGAATCAAAAACATGGCGGCCACACACTTGAAGATCACGAGGTGGAAACAGCTGTGACATGACAGCTGATAACACAGGACACATACTTCTACACAAAGGGAACACGGAAACTCGTCTCATGACACGATAAACTCCACAGCCGTGGCAAGGGCTGTGGCCAGAAATACTGACATACCATTACAATGCAATCTGAGCTGTCATTACAGCAATAATCTAAGAATCCCCAGACGATGCACTGTATACGTATTTTCTGACTGGCTCTCATAGTTGCCTTTCATGGTATCCCTTGACACGGGACAAAACATCAGCTCTAAACGTATTAGACACGCTCATCCATCAAGCAGTCTGTCTTGCGACAGCTCCACAGCCTCTTAAAAAGCCAGTTCTCCATGCAATGCGATACAGTGCTTCCTCTTCCAAGTTCCAGTATCCTCTGCTTAACTTAAGCTCAGCCAGTAGCTGCTCACGTCTTCTTCCTCGCCTTCCCGTCCCTTCTATCCTTCCATCTACCTTTCCTTCACTAACGTATTTTAGCAGGCAGTTCCTACGCAAGATTGACCACTCCAGTTAGCTGTCCTTCTTTTTATTGTAGGTAGGATATTTCTCTCCTTCTTGACTCTACGTAATACTTCTTCATTTCTCACAGGATCGGTCCAACTGATCTTATCAATCCTCCTCCAGCACATTTCAAAACTTTCCAGGTATTTCTGATCTACATTCCGAGGTGTCCAAGTTTCAGCAACATACAAAGCTGTGCTCCAATGTAGCACTTTACTAGTTTCTTCCTTAAATTTAAGTCCAATTTGCTGATGAAAGAGCCTTCTTCTTGCTGAATGCCGCTTTTGTCAATGCAATCCTGGATTTAAGTTCACATGTACACCTTCCATCAAATTTGTTGTCATGCTACCCAGATAGTAAAATACACTCTACGAAAAACAATTGCAACGTCTGCTTCATGTTACATAACGTGGTAGACTCAGTTACCACTTAAGTGCGAAGTGTTCACCGTGGGGTTAGTGCATAAGTAGTTTTTAAAAAACCGATCGAAAGAAGCGAAATGTTACTGTAAATCCTGCAGGTTTACCCGACGGTGAATTAAAAACGTAAATGCCCCTTACACAACGAAAACAAATCAGTCATGACCCAGCCTTAAAACGAACTACTTACAAGATTTGCAATTACTCTCTATGTTAACCTTTTAAAGCCTAGCGGTAACTTTACGTACTACCAGGTTTAACATTAAAAAATTCTACGTGGGGCCCACATTGCGTTTATGTGTTTTGTACGGATCTCAGAACAAACAACAACTTCTGCCTTATAAAACATTAACAGACTGGTTTTTATAACCGAAGTGGAGTGTTTACAGCGCGGTACGCACTGAGTCCTTATATAAAACAGATACGCTTCGTCTTTAAAGGGTTAACGTAAATGCAATCAGTGATCTTACCTGAAGTAGCCAATAGCATCGCCGATGAAATGTTGGTAATATGGCAGAATGGACGTAACACCCGTATATACACTGAAACAAAAGAAAATACGTCACTTGCGCGGTTACTACCATACACAAATAGTGTGGGGGCAATGTAATGCACACCAAAGAATTAAAAGAGACGCAATAAACTCAGTACTAACCACAGAAATTTGGGCTTATATTTGCCAATAAACTTGAATAGGAACATCATAATCAGTTGTCATACATACATACATACATACATACATACATACATACATACATACATACGACGTGACGCAAGTTACTTGACACTAGTGGCAACACGTTAAACATCAAGTGTCAAGGGACCTTCGCCACCTCTGTACGTGAATACAGTCTTTCACTTTCTGTTGATATCGGCGTATCTAGAATGCCTCGGCAAACCTCAAGAGTAGTTCCTCAGATCAAAACAAATAAATAACCTCATAAAAACATTTTTCTAAAAATGAGTGGTTTTTTAGTTTCACTGAAAGATTACATTCGACGATAAATACCTTAACTAGGTAACATTTTACTTAAGACTGACATAATACATTTAAATTACACGTTCCCAATATAATAACTGTTTGAGTTCTTGTTTATCAAGTCACAGTTCGCAACAGATGCTCAGAATGTCCTCCACCTGAATCAGTGCACGCAGACACGTGTGATCATGGAATGTCGCACCCTTGCAAAGGTCTGGGGGCGATCGGAATGGCTTGACAGGCATCACACATGCGATGGTGAAGTGTCTCTTCATGTTCAATTGGAGATAAAAACACTGAAGTTTTTTTAAGTGACCCAAAGATAAAAACTAAGGGACTGAAGTCGGGCGAACATGAGGACTCTACCCCCAAAACTGCGGACATATATTGATATGAACCTTTTTCTTTGTTTTGGTGTGGGGAACCGACTTCCGAAATTTGTTCAAGCATTTTAGATACACCTTCTAAAACGCTGTATGTAATTTGCAATGTGAGGCAGATATGGCATCGGACCTCTGAAAACCCACCGTTGTTTTATCGGTTCGGGAACCAGTAGTGGTTCAGAACAACTGGTCTAAGCGAGTACAAAATGAAAGGACATCAACGAAACATAAAACACAACGACCGTCTCATATCGACGTCTTGGTTCCTCACGAATTATATTCGGTTTGCGCTAGAAACAGCGGCACATGGTGTAGGGCACGCACCTTCGGATTGCAGCGCCTAACCGCGTCATGTGCCGGCATACGCAAGAAAAGTAAGGCAGGATTGGCGTATTTACTTTTACTCCGTATCCCAGAAACGGCATTACAACCGAAGGTTGGTTCTGTCCCGGAGGGCGATACGCAGTCTGTCTGGGTCTTCACTTGTGTTAGCAAAGGCGTTAATTCGTGTTCTCTGCGAATGTGAATGGGAACTGCCTGCAGGTAGTTTTCTCCTGAGCGCCCAGTTTCAATCCAGTGTGGCGGGAACTGCAAAATACAACGGCAGAAGGAAGCGATTCTGATTTTAACCGATGCACGTAACAGCAAAACTAACAACGTTTCCGAATACGCTTTTATAACCTTCAACTTTTCAACTTATAGCTCCCCGCTTTCATCATCATCACCATCATCATCATCATCATCGTTTGGATGATGACACAAAACATGGCGGCGCTATAATCGAGCGCTGTGTTAGACCCAGCATAACACAAACTACCTGTGCGGCAGGTTTTCCCCATATCCTAGCAACAATGCTAATAAGGGTTTTTTACCCAGGCGATAGTTCTTACCGACAGCTGGGGTTTCCCTGATTACAGCAGGAATTCATACCATTACGGAGAAGAAAACTGAGTTGTATCCGAACCCCCATATGTCTGGGGAAATCAACTTTTCCGTGCTTTCATAAAAAAGTCTTTTTGTATTTACACTTGATACTATGATGATTACATTTCGAGATACAGCACGTGACTGACGGTAGAACGGGTACAGTGCCTTATATATGTACATATATACGAGGTAAATTTAGGCATATAGATGGTTACGGTCCGCTTTTGGCTGTAGTTCCCCAGTGCGTGGTTTCCTTTGATTCCCAATACAGAAGCATTATTTACGAAGCTGATCGACAGTAGCGACACTGTACTGAAGATTCGCATAATTTTTATCGCGTTTCATTACTTGCAGCCATATGAGTCTTGCAATCTAACAGGCGACCGCCGGACTTGCAACGCATGTCACATAACGAGGAAGGCGTCGTAAGTAAACGATTCATTTGTGCACGTAATATTTTGATGCATGATGTCCACGTGACTAACACTCAGACGTCCAGTCTTACCTCACAGTAAACACAAAGTGATTCCACCACAAAGATCCGTTAATGCTGTGTGGGGAAGTAATGACAGTCGTTCTGAGAAGCATATGAAATATATAAACGCACTGCGTGTGCGCAGATCCCGGTGGCCGCGCGGTCTAAGGCGTGAGCCTGCGGACGCTCGCTTGCTGGGATTGCGGGTTCGAGGGTGGAAGGGGGGGGGGGGAGGAAAAAAGACAAATCCACCGTGGGTATGGATGTCTGTTTGTTATGAGTGTTCTGTACTGTCAGGTAGAGGTCTCTGCGACGGGCCGATCCCTCGTCCAGAGAAGTCCTGCTGTGTGCGTTCGTGGGCGCGCGCCATCAGGTGCAATAACCCACTACACCTACAACATGTAGGTAGAAAGAAGCCAGAATAAGAAAGAAAGAAAGAAAGAAAGAAAGAAAGAAAGAAAGAAAGAAAGAAAGGAAGGAAGGAAG
>BLKM01011693.1:1881763-2057854 GCA_013340265.1 Coptotermes formosanus | reverse complement strand
CACACACACACACACACACACACGATTCAGTCTAAACCCATTAATGGATTTGGAAGACCTGCTTGATAGATGAGTACTGACGAAGAGGTTGCAGTTCCAATACTGAATAAGGGCAGTGCCTGGCGGGAAGTGGGAATTGCCTTGCTGTTCCGGCCGGAAGAGTCCAAGGGACGGCAAAATGGACGGAAAGATGAATATTTTAAATAAAAATGAGATTTGATTTTCTGCGCTCAACAAGTTTTCAATTGCTGAGCCAAATAAAAGGGCATTCAATAAATCAATGTGATATTTTAAACATTCATAATTGAAGTTATGGGTGACCATTTTGATTAATCGCGCCAAAAAACCTAGCTACGCCACTGGGAGTACTCCACTGTTCGCCCACTTCAGGCACAAACTGTAAGGACTTACACACACATGAAACGTGAAGTTTTCTTGGTCATCTGCGCCTCCCGCCTTAGGCTCCTTTTCCACGTACGGTTTTTAGCAGCGCTGCCCGGGGGACTAGAGATGCATTGGTTCAAAGGTACATATTTCCATGGGCATACACTGCAGCGCTGCCGTCAAGGTCATGGCGCTGCTAACGCTGCCAGCCGCGTGGACTGGCGTTCCCCGCGGATGGCAGCGGCGGTTTTAATCCGCGCTGCTAGGTGAGAACCATTGTGAACAGTTGTGCCCTTTCCACAAGCGGCTCTGAGTGGAAAGTTGCTGGGTTGTGTATTGTTCTGTATAGTTTACACTTTTTAAAAATGTCCCAACAATCACATCTGGAGTCATGCAACACTGAATTATTTATTGATGAATTACAGCAATCAGCCATTTGCAACTCGAAGTAGTCTTGCTAAAGCAAGAGACAAGAAAAAACATATGCGTGGGAGACAATATGCACATTTAGCATTTCGTCAGACGACTTCAATGACATGCGAAAATAATGAAAAAATTCATTTTCGTCACTAAAAATATATATAATCACACCAACTCCTGCACAAGTTACAAACAAAACAACTTCATTAAAATTTTCAATTACATGCCGACATGTTTCGGCGCTGTGAAGCACCATCATAATGGGAAAAACGTAACGCTGAGCTATAAAACACTAGATGACAAGACACACTTCCACATCTGGTAGTAGCGATCGATTTTGGCAGCCAACAATGAACGTCTCGGTGCAGTGACGGTGTGTTTTTTTAACGTTTTAACATTTTAACTACAATCGGATGTCCTGCGGTGTTTTCATCTGGATTCTCAAGACATCGCGTGCTATTCATCACAAAGCGCCCACAGAGTGAGGTGATAATATTTAAAACAGAACTGTGTCTTGTCATCTAGTGTTTTATCGCTCAGTGTTTGTATGTTTTTTTCCCCTGATGATGGTGCCTCACAGTGCCGAAACATGTCGGGATGTAACTGAAATTTTAACTAAGCTTTTTTTATACTATCTTCACCGTGCACTTTTTATATATAGCAAATAACATTCACCAACAAATGCACAAACACACAATTTTTCATGTGAGAACACTCTTAATTATGTCACTATTCACACCAAACTACCCGACATTTTTCGATGCCAATGCATCATCCTCAGGGCTAAACTTTGTCATAACCTTCACAAGATCAGACGTCACTGGCTAAGCGTGAAATGTCCAAAACTGGTGCCATAGCTTAACGTGAAATGTCCAAAACTGGTGCCATAGCTTACGCTATGGCACCAGTTTTGGACATTTCACGTTTAACCAGTGACGTGTAATCTTGTGAAGGTTATGGCAAAGTGTATCCCTGAGGATGATGCTTTGGCATCGAAACATGTCGGCTAGTTTGGTGTGAATAATGACATAACTAAGAGTGTTCTCACATGAAAGATTTTGTGTTTGTGCATTTGTTGGTGAATGTTATTTGCTATAAAGTTGTTTTATTTATAACTTCTGCACGAGTTGGTGTGATTGTACATATTTTTAGTGACATTACGCGCACGGTACGACAACATATAGTTCATTTTCGCCTTTCCTCAGTTCGTAAAATAGTGTAAAAAATTAAACTGTTTCTAATTCTGTACAAAGCACAAGATGAACCCAGTTGTGGTGGCGACGTTTCTTTTCATAAATTCTCTTGTGCAACAATGCAAGCATGAGAACTTCCCCTCCAAGTCTATTATATCTACTGGTGGGGAGAAGGCCAGCAGCAAACGGCAGCGTCGCTCGTAGAAATACTGTTGCGGTTTTCCGTCCGTGGAAAAGGAGCCTTAGACCGCGCGACCATTGGGATCGGCTGGGGCTGCATTACATAACGCAATTACTATACACAGACCACCGTCCGTTTGATTGGCCTGCAGTTTGTCGTTCATCTTCACGGGAATCGAAAGACAATCTCAAACATGTACGATAGACCATCAGATAACAGCAATAAACAGCATTCAAAACCATACTTCAGTTTGTATTACTGTGCCAACCACTCCCAAAGAAATCTAGCTATACATCATATAGCAACAATGTTCACTCTACCCAGCTACATCGACACTATTTTAAAGACAATGTGGTTAGTGTCTTCAACACTTACAGATCCAGATGAAAATGAACCCGAATCAAATACTAAAGAAAAGAATCGTAGCGTTAATTTCCCGAAAAATACTAAGGTATTAGTGTCACTGTCATTACTATTATTATTATTATTATTATTATTATCATCATCATCATCATCATCATCGTCGTCGTCGTCGTCGTCGTCGTTGCCGTCGTTGTCATCATCATATCATCTGCGTTCTCGAAACTTTAAAGTTTACAGTGTTCGCATTCAGCAACGTCGCAACAGCAAAGTGTCCCTCTTATGTAAGATGGTTCCATCGAGTAGCTATCTCTGCAAACGGTATCTAGAGATCGGATCTTTAAAATTTTATTCATGAATTTTAACGGTTATTCTACTTTCATGTGCAACTTGCGCCTGATACGGTACTGATTCTATTACAATACTGCGATTCAGACATGAAATATTAAATCATGCATTATACACCCGACAGCAGCGATAGTCCGGTCACCAGATGCTGCACGATGGATGGCCGTCAATAAAGGTTAGATTCTGAGCACAGGCAGAAAGCGTATCTCTGCAGCATCCAGACCGGATCTGAGTCCCATACAGCATGTCATGGTTACTAGGGACCCTTCCCACGGGGGTAAAGGCGCGTGGGCGTGAAACTGGTAACTCAAATCTACCGGATGCCCAGGTTAACAAAGTGTCGTGTTACACCGCTAATCGTCCGTAATCCCCTACAGCGTGGTGTTTAACTACGGACAGGAACAACTACACCTTGACCTTTACCTTATACGGAACAGGTAGGCATACTTTTGTGTCTGTCACTGACAGTCTTGTCACTCTGTGTTCCGCAGTTAGAAATTTCAACATTTTTCTCCGGTTCTGCCCGAAAACAAGAGAAAGTATTGGACAATCCGTTAATAAAAAAAATTCAATCTTCGTTTAACAGGCCTACCACTAAAATAACCAAACGGATTTTAATAATGCTTGGCTTTATACACATCTCGTTCCAAGAGAAAAGGAGGGTTGAGTTACAAAACCCCCAGCTCCAACCCTCAATTCCACCCACTGGATCGATGAATACTTCCCCTCACTTCCCCCGCCCCCTTCTCAGATTTGACCCCAAATATCAAGACCGGCGGAGGAGGGATAACATCAATTTGTGACGCAACTCATTGTATAAATATATCCATGACAACAGCATTACAGTTTGTAGAAAAGCACGCGCTACGTTGCCGAACTTCGACCTCTGGTTTAAGCTTCGCTCATTGCTTTAGAGTAGGACGTACGTTAAACTGTTCTCACATGTAAGCAACTGTGATCCATAGCGAAAATGGATCTTCAAGAAGTGGGATGGGGGGGGGGCCATGAACTGGATTGAGCTGGCTCAGGATGGGGACAGGTGGCGGGATCTTCTGAATGCGGTAATGAACCTTCGGGTTCCATAAAATGAGGGCAATTTCTTGACTAGCTGAGAAACTGTTATGTTCTCAAGAAGGCCTCTGCTCCATAGAGTTAGTTAGTTAGTTAGATCCATAGAGAAATTAAAAATGCGTACGTTAAATAAGTACAGCCACCGAACCCGTGAGTATGAGGTCTATTGCCCTAGGGAGTAAAGACGTTAAGAATGTGTGACTTTATACCTCCACATCCCCATACGCCTTAAATGCACACACGGTCAGCTTCACCTCCTAGTTTTTCTTTCCTTAACACCCCTCCGTCCTTCTTGCATCTGCGGGGCAAGAAGAGCACGCATATCGTGAACTGGCGCCGCAACGTAGCTGTAATTTGGTCATATTTAGAAAAAATTCGAAAGTTTATTGTTGTACGGATGCTGAAGAGAACATTATGGGACCAGTCATGCAAGAAGTACACCCACTCCCGTCGGGCAGACGCTATATGTAACGACTTTGTGCTCTGTGAATAGATCAAAGGCAAGCAAAGATACGTACTTCCAGGAAATTCTGAACTGGTAAAAATAACGAGACAGGCAATGCACACATTGAAGAGCGTTGGCGTAACCTTCGTTGCCATGGAAAAGCATAAGTATTAAATATAATGTACGTGTGTCTGTATTTTTGTCTTTGCTACCCGGCATGCAAAAGGTACGCGCCGTATTATACTGTCATCTGTGTCCTGTATGGCTGAACCTATTTTTCCACATTATCACACAAACGGCACGATTTTCGGAAAAAAGGTACTGAACATAAAATGTATCTTGGCTTTCTCTACAATATTTCTCATTGTGAGAAGAATTCAGCGACATAATATCAGAAAAGTGCATAGGTCTTCATGCAAACGTACCCGTTATTCTTGTCAGATTTTAATGAAACTTGCAGTTTTCTCGGCAGATTTTCGAAAAGTCCTGTATATCAAATTTCATGTAAATCCGTCCAGTGAGAGCAGAGTTGTTCCACGCGGAAGGATGGACGGACGGACGGACTGACGAAGCTCACAATCGCTTTTCGAAATTTCGCGAACGCGTCTAACAACGCTGAGCTGAAAGACCAAACGAAGCGTATAAATTGAAAGTCGATATATTCAAAACGTGATATCAGGGGTGACGTCCCTTACAGGCGTTTATATACCCCCCGAACTTGGCATATGCGGAACACATTTTCACCAATTCAACTACAGGGATTTATGCTGCCATAATGGAGCATTTAAACTTCCTCAAATCTATTCCTTTCGATCTTGTAATCTTTCAACAGTATTTTAATAGCACTGCCATTTCATCATCCACATTCAATAAACGTCCTCAAATGAGAATTGTTCTTGCGCTGTCGGACGCCATATCTGGCAGCTCCTGCGGTCGAGGATATAAAATGTCATTTTCTCGGCTAAGTCACATACCTCTACGCCGGGGGGTCAAGAGCCCAAACGACTTCCAGCCCCAAGGATGCTGAGGCGACACAAAAAAAAGTTTATAATCACACAGCGCAAGTTGCAAAACGAAGGTGCTGCACATTCCCGCCATCAGGTTTCTCGATTGGATACGGGAATACACCATATATACATATACATATATATATATATATATATCCTACCGTTAGCGGAACAGCGCACAGGCGTTAATGGCTACGACTATTTGAAATACAATGAAACTAGACGAAGATAACAATACGAAAAATTGATCACTTAAATTGTCAAGTTTCGTTTCCTAGTCCTTCCCTCTTCTACCTACTTGTTCACAGCAGGTGTAGAGGGTTTTTATTTGAACTTGATCACACTCAAACTCAAACCACAGTCGGTAGGACTCCTCTGGACGAGGGATCGGCCCATCGCAGAGACCTCCACCTGACAAAACAAACACTGTACAAGAGACAAACATCCATACCTCCGGTTGGACTCGAACCCACGATCCCAGCAAGCATCTGGCCGCAGACCTACGCCTTAGACCGCGCTGCCACTGGATCGGCTTTAAATTGTCAAATAGCAGAGCAAAAACCGGAATTTCTGAACACAGTTACACTTCCCTAATAAACTACACGGGGGGGCAGCATTTTACATTTATACAATGTGGCCCTAATTACTGAGTGTGCTTATCCTCATGTCTCCTTGTGTATCCAGTTGCTTGGATAATGCGTTTTTAAAACAGGATGCCATACCACCGAGAGGCTGCACAAACTTTCGGTACCCAACAGCCGCACTCTTGTGAACAAAGGAAAAGTATTCCTGCCGTGCCGCAACATCCGTCAATGGGCGAGGTGCTGTCGCCGTCTGCGAAGTCAATAAATACTAAACTAAACTGGCCCACTTCCTGTCTGCAATAAACTCCAGACCTATAAAGCTTCATGCGTTTCTGTATAAACTTAACATACAACGGGGTCACGGCTGTCTAACCGTACGCCTCGCCTCTCACACTAGGGAAGAAACCTTAATAAAACTCTGTATGTACAGGGTAGAAAGGTACAGCGAAAATCATCCGCAGAAATTTTGTTGTGGCTACCGTCGTTGGCCTTTCAGACATGCAATCGATTTCGAACCTTACAAAAATTTGTAACAACGAAAATGGAGTCAGTGCAGGATATAAAACTTATATCACATCAACAACTGCAATTTCTCACCTGACACTCTTGTGGTGCGGTGTAGCATTTATTACGTAAAGTCAGATACGGTATCAGCATTAAGAATATACGCAAATATGCCACGAGCAGGTATTAAATAATGGAGATGTAATCGCAGTCCCTGACCTTGACCGTTGATCTCAAAAGCTCGCACGCACGCACACATATATATGCGCTCTCTTCATCAATTATTTCATGACTACCAAATATATGAGCGAGAAACGGACGGGGCACGTAGCACATAATACTAGACGGTGAAGAACTTAGTATTAAAACACTACATCACTTCACCAAATACAACGTTCATCCCGGTATTTACATCACAACACTAATAATTAATCGTCTAACACAACACTATTAAAATCCACGTTCAGCGTTTTGGTTACTTTATCCTGTTTCTTATCTAGTTTTTGGTATTTCTTCCTCATTTCTTTAATTAATCTGTCAACTATGACGTTTTCTAAAAGGATCCACGTATTATTCCAGCCACTGGCTGATTTTTGCTGCATTTGGTAAAGCTTCTGTTTAGGATTTCCTTCCTTAACCCTTTAAAGACGAAGCGTATCTGTTTTATATAGGGACTCAGTGCGTACCGCGCTGTAAACACTCCCCACTTCGGTTATAAGAACCAATCTCTTAACGTTTTATAAGGCAAAAGTTGCTGTTTGTTCTGAGATCCGTACAAAACACATAAACGCAATGTGGGCACCACGCAGAATTTTTTAATGTTCAAGCTGGTGGTATGTAAAGTTACCGCTAGGCTTTAGAAGGTTAATGAACAAAAATCTTATTTCGTTTTTTCCTGTCATAACCCGTGACGATCTTTCAGTAAATTTAGAGGCTACGGAAGTAACAGAATACTGAATTTTGTATAGTCGGGTGTTAAATTTTTGTAAAGACACGCTTGATGAAAATAAAAATTAGCGTTATAGTTATTCTTCATATATTTGTATTGGTAGACAGGACTTGTCTAGCAAATATTAACTTAATATGGCTCATACCGTTGTTCACGTGAACACACTAACAATTACCGTCTAACACAGTGTTTCTTAACTTTTCTGGGCCGCGACCCGGCCACTGGCTTTGTCTTGCACCCCAGGAGTCACAAATAAAGAACATGACTGGGTATGGCAAATGCAACATTTGAATGATTTAATCAAACGAAGATGCACACAGGCCTATACGCATTTACATACTCCAGCATGAGCTTGCATTTAATGATGAGACTCCTCCTCTTATGGCTGATATATGGAAATCTAGCCTTCACGATCTTCTAAACATAAACTTTTTCACGTTTTGCGAAGTTTCCTGAAATTAAGAAAATGCTGCTAACAATAAGATAAGTTGGTCTACAAACGACAGTCTGTGGCCCATTAGGCTGGCACGCCTAATAGTCAATTATCTTTGTCATTTCTTGATAACAGGACGTTGTAGCCGACGTTGCTACAACGTCACTACAAGTGATTACGTTTCGAAAAAAACACTGCTTTTAGTACACTTATCAAGGTAACGGTAAAGCAGTCCCAATACAGGCCTGGACAGGCCCTGAGGGTTCCAGGAAGCTAAGGATCCCAGATTTCAAGACAATCGGCACATGAAGGTGGTAAAACTGTCAGCGCTACCCACCGGCCGCCTCCACCCCCCAGGGAATATTCCTGGTACTTATTTCTGTTAGAGGCTGAAAAATCCACAATGACACCATAGGGAATCGAACTCACGACCGTCCAGCTAGTAGCGCAGTGCCTCAACCAACTGTGCCACCGCGTGCGGCCACTTATCAAGGTAGTGTGAGTTAGTAACAAGCAGATTCATGAAACTGTTACGCGACGCAAATTTGGGCCGCGACCCAAAGGCCGACAAGCACTGGTCCACAGCAACATTATTTATTAACAGCCACATTCAGCGGAATGTGTATTTTAATAAATAGTGTTGTGCTGGACGGTAAATTATTGGTGTCTGTATATAAACACAAAAAGCCGAGCTACAATACGTTAACACGATCTTCCCTCCACACAAATAGGGCAGCACTCTCTTGAATAAAATAAGCCAACGTGCCCAATTATTCGCATGCCTCCAGTAAGTAGTGTAGAATATTTTATAGCTACACTTTGGCAGGTCTGTCGTTCATATCAAAAACACTCCTGCTCTGAATTCGCCTCTGCACAAAACACACCTGACGAACGACGTCTCGATCATCAGTGATCACCGTCTGGTTCCTTTATATTTCATCTGTTTTCTCATTCTACACATGAACCCACATGAAAGATGTACACGGAAAAGGGACGCGAGGAAAAATACAGACTTTTATCATTAGCCAAAACGAAATTTGATATACCTACGTACCATAAGGTATAGAATAAATTCTGGGGCTGTGTAAGGTTGTAAAAGGTGAAAATGAACAGTATATTTTATGTAGAAGGAGAACCATATAAACTACTGCATAAAAAACTTACCTTCACAGTGTAACGAACATTTCCACAGTTTGGTGAAAGAGTTCCGTTGAAGATTACCAAAATGTGGTGTATGGAATTACAAGTGAAGAGAAGTTTGCGGTTCAAAATGCAAAATGTACCTAACGACACTCCTAGGATTAAAGGAGCCGTAACCCGAGAATACTAAGGAGGGTAACCGACAAGCGTTCCTAGAATACTGCTTCACAACCAGATGCTGTTCAAGCGAATTTCCTTGCATCCTACGTTTTGAGATCAAATTTCAACAATGATGGATTCACAGCTCCTCTCTCCTTCCTTTTCCTTCCCAATGTGAAACTCAAGATGATTCATCGCCATTTTAAGTACTCCAAGGAACGGTTATTCAGTCTCAAGAATAGTTCAGTACCGGTGCCTAGCAGTACGCCAACTTTCACCGGACACTTGCGATGTTAGATGTACCCTCTTACACCCACAAAATAAAAGTACACCTTTCCCTGTGCTTTAGCATAATGTGAAGAAGACGTACATGGGAGTGGAGGTACACATCCACGCATTCTTAACCTCGACACCAACAGGAAATAAGCTTCACTCTCCGGCCGACTTACCTCTGTAAAAATATTTTCCATACCCACTGGATAGGACACTGAGTATGTACCGAAGTAAATTTACACGCTGTGAACGATGTAAAAACCGTCTGCCCCTACCGGCTATCAAACCCGGATTATTTGGTCGTTTAGCAGGCATCCTGGTCACTATACTGAGATATCACGGCTGCCCCTGTTAGATCTACTGTACTCATTACATCTGAAGATAATTAAAGCTGAGATTTAAGGCTCTGCACCGCTGGTGAAGAATTACAGCGTAGTCTTACATGCTGGCAGGTGGCAGGTGCCAACGTATCGAGCGATATATTGCGTTGACGGTCAGGGACAACTGCGCGGTAGCATACACCGGAAGGCCACAGAATTTACTCAAGCTGCACGTACAGGATTAAAAGCAATTGTCACGCGCTGAATATGACACTACTAACGACACGTTGTTTGAAACAAATAAATATGTGCATTCATAATACATTCATAACAACGTCAAAACAAACGAGTTACCTCATTATTTCAACATAGTTTATTAAAAAGAACACCGGGACAAAAAATCATGCTCCACTGCTACTCATAAAACAAAGCGTGTCAAGAAATCTATACATAACAAAACTGTTAATATTCTACACTACAGCATTCAGTCCAAGCTGCCAGTAACGATAGTTAGCACTAACCCGGTTTAGAAATAAACCTTAAACCTAAACAGCAAACTATAAACATTTTACGAGACAAGAAAAAATCCCCCTGTATCCATAACTGAGAACTTCACTGCAGGCTGTTGGTCCTTTATCCAATTAGCAGAAGCGGCGCTGTGGTACTCACGCGGCGTCACAGTTAACTCGCACTAGTGTGCGAACATCCGGCTTTATAACCGCCACTATTGGTGTGTTCCATATACCCTAATTTCATGACCTGGCGGATTAAAGGTTCCACTGTGGAACTCGTTTAGACTGAGATGTATCATGTATTAAATAATTAACTAGACGCTCGTCACTGTGTGGAGAGACGAGACACAGTATAATGGAATCCGCATCAGATGCGCACAGAACAAATCAAGCAAAGCCTCAAGCTACTCTATACACTGTGACAAGTATGTACTGAGTCTTTTTCTGCATCAAAACTGAGGCAAGCGCGGGCAACACAACTCCTACAGTATGTAGTTTCAAAAGGCGGATGGAATCAAAGGAACTGCGTGCTGAGCAAAAATTTGAAGTATATTAACTTCGAGGCTGGAGGCAGAATCCTGAGCGATGAACCACAAGAAGTTAAAAGCTCATTTCATATAAAGGAGGTGATCTGTTAAGATCACGTGTGAATCTCACGAGAAATTCAATAATACAGGCAACGTTGAAGGTAACAGAAAATATGAAGATGACAGAAAATAAAACATTGTGGTTGCATGGGTGTGTAAGCACGCTGAAAAGATGTAAAATAAGTACACTATAAAGAGTATTTCTACAAATTTAAGCACAGTGTGATAAATACGGCGCGTTCCATTTATTATTAAAATGTCTTGACGGTATTTAAATGTTAACCTTTTAAAGCCTAGCTGTAACTTTACGTACCATAAGGTTTAACATTAAAAAATTCTACGTTGTGCCCACATTGCGTTTATGTGTTTTGTACGGATCTCAGAACAAACAGCAACTTTTGCCTTATAAAACATTAAGAGACTGGTTTTTATAACCGAAGTGGAGAGTGTTTACAGCGCGGTACGCACTGAGTCCTTATATAAAACAGATACGCTTCGTCTTTAAAGGGTTAATAAACACGGCTCTAGCAGCAAGTTCAATTACATTTCAATAATATATAGCCTATATTTATATGCATGTACACTCACAAACTCGGGGTGGAAAAAGCTTATTTTAATTACTCTCAACGAAAGACACCCGCAATCTTCCATGCGTGTTCAGAAAATAAACGGCTCATTCCTCCATACAAAAGTACGGAAATGTACGCACAACGTAGGTTATGTTGGGAAGTCATCTCGACATAAAGTGCTTACGTCACTTTCCTCTACAATAATTTATAAAACATTTCTCACTCCTATAAATGTTCAGCGACTTTACGTCAATATGTGCGCAGAAACAACGCCTTTCTTTACGCACGGTGGTCGCTTTAATCGTCCGATCTAAATAAAAATCGAAAGCTCAGCACAGTTTTACGTCAAATTCTACAGTACCAAATTCTACAGTACCAAATTCTACAGTACCAAATTCTACAGTAACAAATTCTACAGTACCAAATTCAATGGAAATACCTTCATTTTAACCCCCAGGGTTAGGTGTCACATCTTAGAGCGATATTTTACCGGGTGTCTAAAATATTACAATCCTAACACAGTTGTAAAATACACATTGACGCCGCGAAGGGAAGATGTCGGTCACGCAGCCTTTCAGGATCCATATACCTTCTACATCCATGACCGAAAAGTTAGCAACTGATTAGACTTAGCTGAACAAAAGTTAGCAACCGATTATGCTTGGTTTGACAGACGCTAGGAACTGATTACGCCTGCTTGGACAAACGTTAGCAACTGATGATAAATAGTTGGACAAACTTTAAAAACTGCTTATGCATGGTTGGACAAATATTACGTTCAGCCGAATTCCAAAATCCATCTAAAGTCTATAAATTTAGGGTGTACCAGTTCATATTTCAAATATTTTTGCAGAGATGACGGTAATGTTTGGAAGAAATCATAAAAACTGAATCCACTACACGCAATGAAGCACACAGACGAAATACCGCGACAAGTTTGCAAGCGATCAAGAAGTCTTGAAAAAGCACACCGAGAGAAGGTACTAGCAATCCGCAGGAATACAAGAACAGGCAATTTTTCTTTCATTTGCTTTTGAACGTATTTTAGAAAAGGAATGATTGATACAACTCCTTACTTTTGAATTTCTACGAAACTTTCCTTCCACCATTAATCAACAAACGTGGAATAAAATGTTATTTTAAAGAAGATAGTATAAACAGACAATAGATAACAATTTTAAAGAAAAACCAACAACCTGCGGGCGGAACCATTTTATAAGTTACAAATCAATGATTTCTCTAAACATTAGTGTATTCTTTGTAAACAGCCGATTTCGCAGCAAAGTAACTCCAATTGCTCAGGCCAAGGGAATCTTGCGGCATTACATCGGCTCTAGAGGACACTAAGAGACATTGAAACGGTGGAGGCAAACTGTCCTTCGGAAACGCTGACACCTATCTATCAAGCTACACGGCGTCACGTGCCAGAAAAAAAAACACTCACAGTCAGACATGACAGGACGAGTATGTTATAACAATGCGTAAATGCAGTGAAATGGTTGTCCTGTATTTAAATGAACTGACCCGAAATGTCAGAGGGCACTGACAAAAACTACAACAAAACATCTCAATCGGGATAGCTGTAACCAAGATTCGAACACAATTATCTTCAGAACACAAGTCAGACGCACCGCCCTGAGCCACTCAGTTTCAGCCACTTTCTGTCACATTTTATGACATGCAACGAGACCAAATCACACAGCAGCTACTCGAAATGTGACTGGTTGGATGACAAGGGGACCCACAGTGTCTTCAAAAATATTTCTTATGTGAATTAAATTTTACATTAGACCAGACCAGTTTACTGTCCCCTTTGCACGCATTTCTGTGAGCATCCCGAGCGAAACAAGCTAAACGATTACTGAAACTAAAAATTCTTAAAACAAAACTCATACAGACGAATACACAAAACACATACATTACATCCACTATGCGTTTGTCTCAAGTCTTATTGTTTTCGATGTAATTAAGCGAAAGGTCCGTTATGTACATATTTCCAAACTCGTTAGCCTATATTCAGCAGTTACACAGTCGACCGAACACACACTCTGATTAGCGAGTGTTATGTTGTTAATAATTATTAAACAAAACTTCTTACCACTTGAATTAATACGTCAACATGCACATAAATGTAGGTTATTTATACAGTCGAACCCGGTTATAACGACACTGGTTTTTACGACACCTCGTATATAGTGTCAGATATTCTGTGATACCAATTAGTTCCTCACTGTTACCAATAACATTCTACTCCTCGGTTATAACAACACTCGTTTATAACAACACAAATTATTCAGTCCCTTTCATGACGTTATAACCGAGTTCGACCATATACACACATACAAAATGGCGCTAAGATCTGATGATACCCCGCTCGCTGAAGACGTTTTCGATGACACTGATGGTAACAGGCAGCTTTGTGAGACAGTACGTGCAAACGTTCCGGAAGAGTTAGACAATGTGTCAGTGAAAGAGGAAGATACTTTGAACATTTACAACGGTGAATAAATGTTAAGTTCTGTGCCACTGAAGTCCAATTAAGATGTTGCCTCTAGCGTCAAGTGACTTTGGCGCCATCCTGTATATGTGTACGTGCAGCTACAAAGGTTAACTTTAGAATTATAAACTTCGTCTTTCAAGACAGTAAGGGCGCCACAACTGCTGCGAGATGCTTATGTTTCTATCATGGTACACATATGTGCAAACTGCAGGTTAATGATCGGTGCCGCGGGTGGAATACATCCTGTAAGTCTGGGATGGCGTTACAGCCGAAAGGACGTGGCCTATTCTCACGATGGCTTTATAGGATTTGGCCAAAACAGTAGAAACATTTCTGACAAGAGAACAGTGGGAATGAGAGGTGAACATAAAACATACGAATTACTGCACAGGCTGGGAGTTTGCAGCAGCGATGTCTACCGACGCCAGGCATCACAGCAACGTCACTAATATTACTACAAAATAAGGCATTGTAAAGACCGCCTGAACCAGAACTCGAGCAGAGAAAGGGGCTTGTTAGCATCCCATTTTACACATGGATAAATAACATCTCGTTTATCCCTCAAACTTTCTACAAATAAGGTTCAGTCCAAGCTTCCTATACCCCCCTCTCTCCCTCCCTTCCTCACTCTCTCTCTCTCTCTCTCTCTCTCTCTCTCACACACACACACACACACAAAAGGCTGTCGATGTAAACTATAAACCACTTCCTGCATGCACGTTCAGCTCTGTAGTTGGCCTACTTGAACTGCAGTGTCTTATTACAAAAATGAGTTTGGTTTTAAACTTGAATTCCTTAAGCACAAGTACCTTTCAAACATGCAAATCTGCAGTAGAACACTTAAAATACAAGTAATGTCACATAATGGGGTATCCCTGAAGTCGTTACTTTAATTTAATCCAAATACGCTACGTAAGGGCTAGAGCTTCCCTGCGGAATTCTCTCAATTTCTTCAGTCTTTCGTATCTTAAACACATATGGGAGGCCGTCCCTTAGCTCAGCCGGTTGGTCAACCGTTTCTCACGGCTGAGACCCGGCTTTGCTCCTAGAACAGTCAATGTGGGATTTGTGGCAGACAAGATGGCACCTAGACAGGTTTTTCTGTTAATTATCGTTCCAGCAATGCTCCAGATTTATTCGACTCTCGCCCACGGATGGCCAATGATCCTATTAAAGGCGGAAATTGCAGACATAATCTCGCACCAACATACGACAACAAAAACAGATGGTCGAGAAATAAGGTGCATAAAAGCGTGATTGGATATCTTAAAAAATGTTCAAAAAGACATGAATTTGTGGACAAGGATATAGTGAATTAGATCTGCAAACAAGATGTGAGGATATGGACCAAATTCAACCGGTTCAAGGCAGTGTCCACCAGCGCGCTTTATTGAACTCGGTAACGGATGTTCGTATCAGCCAGGCTGAAGAATACAGGAAACCTCACCCTCGATCGGGGTTCGAACCTAAGTCAGCCACGATAATACGGCACGTCAACAACCCAAACACCAGTACGTACGAATTACTCACACAGCGTTCAACGAAATCCCTGGCCCTCAACCTGCACGGCGAACCCCTCTGGAAAAGCACAAGAATATTCCAGGGGAAAATATGAAGTATTTTGTCAGTCACATCTGTCTCAAAATATATGAAGATTTTGTATTATATATCAAAATACAAAGAATACTCTGATGGCGCTTAATTAAACGTTAATTTTCCAGTGCATTGGTATCACAACTCAATCCAAAATAAAAATAAAAAACTTTGTTTTCTTTAAGACCAAATCGAGAGCTGATCATTTCGTACTAAACAAGAAGCCGTCCACGGTCACAATTAATAACCATTACTTAAAAGTGTATTGACGCCACCACACGTATTAACCCTTCATAGCGGTAACTTTACATGCGACCAGGTTTAACGTTAAAAAATTCTACATGGTGCCCACATTGCGTTTATGTGTTTTGTACGGATCTCAGAACAAACAGCAACTTTTGCCTTATAAAACATTAAGAGACTGGTTTTTATAACCGAAGTGGAGAGTGTTTACAGCGCGGTACGCACTGAGTCCTTATATAAAACAGATACGCCTCGGCTTTAAAGGGTTAATTTCAAAGGCGTTCTTCAGCTTACGTTTGTCTCTTTCCTCATATCCCTTATTTTTTGATTAACATTAATGCGACAATAGAAAAACTGCACATTTTATGTTTTGACAAACTCGTTTTTGCGATTTAATTTGTATTATTATGACCAACTCGTATTAGTGTACGAGTTGGTCATAATAATACAAATTGAATTCATATGTACACGGTATGGACAATTGCAAATTTGCAACTTTAAATTTGTTTTTGCGAGTATCAAGTTTCTTACAGTTGTGCAACTGAGGGCTACGGTCTCCTAGGATGCGATACTGAACCACTCTACCCTTCTTTTCCATAGGATTTTAAAACTCAAAATATGAAGCATTCAATATATAAATTGGGGTTCAGAAAGCGTAAATTAAAAAATAATACTAACAGACGTCGGTTTCTGGACAAGTACTATGGATACAAATTCATCACATCCCCCTTGGTGATGGAAGTGCTGGACACGAACACAATTTCATACGACCCAACACCCGAGACCATTTCACTGCACACAGTCGCATAATACTTTCAGCACGAACTTTGCATAATTCCAGCTAGCCGCAGTTGGCGTCTCCAGCATTCGCTTGGGTTTCCAGGGCGTCTTCGATCCATTTCGTGTATACCAAATCCTTCTTTTGTATTCTACTTGCCTTTGTTCAAAGTAAGTTGCAAACAGTTTTTTGACAGCCTTAAAGTTCGCTGAACATTTCTGAGGCATTTGATTTTTTATATGTGTTCAACTGAAGAACTAGCCTAAATTTTCAATGTTTTCCATACCGTGTTTCCATAGTGTTGGAGTTTTTTCCTACAGCACATAACTAGCCTGAAGTTTCTTACAACACAGTTCAATTCAAATGAAATGACACTGGGAGGCACGACGCTTGGGATTATCAAAAGAGAGAACGAAAATAAGAAAAGGAACAGAACCGCCGTCCAAACTGGCAGTGAAACGAGGATAGTTTGAAAGCCGAGACTTACCTCCGTTCCTTGCACCTTCAGCTTCATGTGGTCTTCCCTCGTTGTCTTGCCGTCTTTCCGTTTCTTCCAGCAATAACCGTCGCGGCGATATCGCACCTTCTTGCGGCTATACAGCAACATGGAGCCACTCTTCGGTCTGCAACACGACGCGCAAATTAACAGTCACTATGTCATAAACCTGAGTAAAGCAACTTCTAGGAAAACCCCGCAAACATGTTTTCCTTCAAATGCTTCAATATGTTTTGTGAAAGGCGCAGAAATTATTGATTAATAATAACACAATTTAGTGATCCACTTCAGTGTATAACTTACAGTGGAACTTATTTCGAGGTAAGGATCACCTGTCAAGGTTTCGCACCGTAGGCTAAAGCGTGAATATGACAGAATTTGCAGGCCAAAAGTCGGAGGCGGCTCTGGCTTCCTCTACTCGCACTAATCCAATCCTAGTTAAGTCAGAACGGTTCATTAAATGATAAATCAGCCCACCGTACAAAGAAAATTAAAAATACTGATAAACTTCCATGTCCGGAGCTGACTTTGAATCAGCGATTCTGGTGTATAGGCGGTTTTCAGTGTGAGGTGGACAAAGACTACTGTGCACCTACTTTGCACAGTACACTTACCAATAAGAAAGACGCTTCTAGAGAGCAGTGCAATCCTTCAGGCATACTGAACGAGACTTTTCTGTAACCTCATATTAAATAACCCCATGACGTAAACACCTAATTGAGAAGAGATATATTTCAGTTCCCCAGAGAGGAAATCAGTCACGACCAACACCTTTCCTTTGCTTTATTAAAAAATCACTGAGCGACCAGGTTTCGGCTTATACAGCCACCATCAGGCTCCGTAAAAACATGAATTCAGAAACTCTACATCGCCTGAAGGGAAGGGCCTCATGATGGCTATATAAGCCGGAACCTGGTCGCTCAGCAATTTTTAATAAAGTGTAATGAATGTGTAAGAGCCCTTTTCGATTTTTGTAACGCATTTAGGTATCTTAGGTATTTTAAATTTTACACTTGGAACTTTTGGGTACATTCGCTTATCGACTAGTAAAAACTTCCACATAGGGTAAATTAGCTGCGTACGGCGGTTACTGACCACGCGTCGCCGCTCTCACAAGTATGCCAGACGCTGCGATTCCAGGCATACTTGTGCTCTCTATTTAAGAGACAGCCGTGAGGCAAACGCCCTCATTCAAGTTCCATAATCTTGGGCGAGATATTCGAGCTACTGCTGCACGTACGAGACATGAGATGCAGCGGTCTGTGGCTGAGTCTTCAAGGCACGTAGCAGTGTTGGATGTGTAAGTATTCTGGGTGGCTATGCTACTGGACAGAAGCACCTTTGGGTATTAACATTTTGGCGATTTAATTACAAATTCTGAATATACGATCAACGCGGTAACGAATTTTTATCACAAAAAGGGCGAGCAATTAACTTACCTACTTGTGGCATAAATTTTAATTTGTAAATCCTCTAAGATATTTCATTTTTGTATAGTGTTTCCTTTGTAGATATTACACACCATTTTATTTAAATTGTGAGAACTCTGTAGTACACCCTGCACAGTAGCGAATTCCTCACGCAAGCAGAGGGACGGCATTACACGCGACTAGAGTGCAGTTTATTTCCGCCAGCTGTCTCACTAGCCTTGACACACCGGGGGAATTGAGCCACATACGTACGGCAGTTACCGATTTCTGCTTTGGGATAATAACTCGGTTGCTGGCAGCATACTTGGTTGATGTGGATCCAATTCGTGCCCCCTCGACCACTACCAGTAATACCTCCTCCCCAAATCTGTCCTAACCGCGTTGGCGCAAACCCACACTACAAAAGCAAAGAAAAGTATTGGTCGTGACTGATTTCCTCTCTGAGGAACTGAAATATATACCCTGTATACATATGCCAACTGGGATGTTCAACATCAGGATAGCCAGTAGGTCACATGGCCAAGAAATTCCTTGCGTGAACGTTCAATAACAGCAAAACAACAGCCAATAAACAGACAATGCCGGCCAGCTAAATCCAGCTAACATTCCCACATCCTATTTTTAAGCCCCCGCTGTATTATCCTCCCATCTACGCCTAGGTCTTCCCTATGGGATTGCAGCCAAAAAGTTTGTGTGCATGCTTAATATCCGAAATGACTGCAATCGTTTCCTGAAATTTCTCATTACCTTCTTATCATAAAGGCACTGCTATACTTAAGGGCCTTGATCTAAAGGTTAAAGCCATCCAACGTATTGATATAGCTTAAAACCTTGCAATTTAGAAACGCTGAGACACCAGTGCCCTCTTCTGTTAAAACTGGGAAGAGATTCGACAGATTAGGCACAGTAGAGATTACTCGATTCCGCGGAATATCTGTAATATACATACACGCAAATACGCAAAGGTTTGTGCATGCGTGTGCGGTTTGGAGAGGCAGGGGTAATGGGAAGTTCATGTATGCGAGAGGAAAGGGGAAAACGGAAACACGAGCTTAGAAGTTCAAGAAATTAACGCGTAACTAAAGTAGTCGCATGAGTGGATAGCCTTATGTCTGGGGCTTGAATCGGTTTAGAAAGTCGGGTTTACCCTGGTAAGGACTGTAAAGCGAAAATGTAATGAAGAGGGACAAAACAGACAAGAAGAGGAATATGCCTCTTTGCTCGCACGACTCTCCTTGTTTCTCACCACAAACTCTGCTGCAAGTACACACACGTACGTGCGCAAAGCGGAAAAGGAGACAAATATTGTATATTTCCTCTTACAACAGCAGGAATGTAGCCTGCCTGACTTATAGCCGCTCACTGTCTGGTGCAGGATTTATATCGTAACAGAAAGCTAAAGGAGTTAAGTTCAAACCACAGGAAATGTGTATTTCATCCTCGTCGCTTGGTTCCGAAACAAAAGGGAAAAAAAAAGAATTCTTGGTCGCAGCAACAGCCACTAATAAATTCTAAACAGTTACAACTTTCTTACTGTCCTGCGAGGAATACAGTGCATCATGAAAAAAGGTGAGGGACATGTGCTGCAGTGTCTTGCGGTAAATCGAATTTTCAGTCACGTCCAACGGGTAACAGAACATGAAATGTACTAATACAGAGAATATGAGTCTGTGTACTTACACAGTCACAAGAAATTGGCGCACAAGTTCCCGTAGTTTAATTCCTTGTTAAGAACTAAGTCGAGTGTGTTTAACAACATATGTTCTGAGATGCCCAGTTTTTGAGGTACAATGCGGTAACACACAAATCAGCGGTGTTACTCGTCACGACGATAAGACGTATTGTTAGTTGCAAAAATGCAATACTTTTCCAACTAATGCACTGTTTTTAATGTCTACATATTAACACACATAACATTTTCACATCTTAGTCAAACATATTACGATCCTACAGGATCATCAGCAGGGACTCACTCACAGTGTGCGTAACTTTTAGTTTTTTAACTACAAGTGCGTCCCTCATGATGATCCTGTAGGATCGAAACATGTTAGATTAAGATGTGAAAATATTATAAGTGTTTTAATGTACAGATATTAAAAACAGTGCATTAGTTGGAAAAGTACTGTATTTGAATAATAATCATGCCAGAGATGAGCAATATAAAATTTGTTAGTTGTACTGAACACACGCAGTGTACAGCATGACTCATTTGTTAGTTGTACTGAACACACGCAGTGTACAGCACGACTCATTTGTTAGTTGTACTGAACAAACACAGTGTACAGCACGACTCATTTGTTAGTTGTACTGAACACACGCAGTGTACAGCACAACTCATTTGTTAGTTGTACTGAACACACGCAGCGTACAGCACGACTCATTTGTTAGTTGTACTGAACAAACGCAGTGTACAGCACAACTCATTTGTTAGTTGTACTGAACACACGCAGTGCACACCACGACTCGTTTGTTACTTGTACTGAACAAACGCAGTGTACAGCACGACTCATTTGTGATCGACTTATCATGGAATACACACAAGACGAATATTACGACATGCTCTTAATCCTCGGTGCTTGCAATAGCCCAGCTGATACTGATGCAAGGGAATGCCCAGTACACTAATTATCATGGTCGACGTCATCCACACGCTATTCTGTTTCCACGAATAGAAAAGCGTCTACATTAACCTTTTAAAGCCTAGCGGTAACTTTACATACAACCAGGTTTAACATTCAAAAATTCTACGTGGTGCCCACATTGCGTTTATGTGTTTTGTACGGATCTCAGAACAAACAGCAACTTTTGCCTTATAAAACATTAAGAGACTGGTTTTTATAACCGAAGTGGAGAGTGTTTACTGCGCCCTACGCAGAGTCCTTATATAAAACAGATACGCTTCGTCTTTACAGGCTTAAACAGGAAGCGTAACATCTACGGCACTTGTGAATTCAGTTCGCCCACGGACCGTATGGACACCAGCCAATGAAGATGCCATAATTGCAGCTGAGTATCGACAGCCTTAGTAAAGCTCATGCGGTAACACATGAGAACGGGGACAATCCTACGACAGGGGCTTGGAAATCCTTCGTGACGATCAATTTGGGTCTATACCACCTCTAGTTGAAGACAGGTCTGTTGCCAGACGATCGGTCTCCGCATCTATTGCACATACACCTACGCAGTCGCCATGGTTTGATCGTTTTATACCTTGCGCCAAGTGGCGGTGATTAGTATCTCGAAAACTAAACGTCTCAGAACATGGACTGTATACCACTTGACTGACGGAGAGCTTGGGCACGAGTTTTATTTTCATTCTGTATTAAAGTTGCTGTATATTAACCAGGCTACGGACTGACTGTTCAAAAAATCAAGATGCTATTCCAGGCAGGGGCAAGAAATTTCGCTTCTCCCAAGTACCCAAACCGGTTCTTGGCCATCAAGGGTCCTATTGAATGGGTACCAGGGCTCTTTTCCTGGGGGTAACGTGGCCGCAGCATGAAGCTCACCACTCACCCCCAACCAGTACCCAGCATCTACACGCGCTCCTTCCATTTGATACACAGAGACAAGTTCTTTTACCATATGCAAAATGCAAAGAAAACACACGTATGGATGGCTAGTTCGTAGGTTATTTAACGACCACTTACATATTACACACGTTAATTTGTGCCTTATGAAATAAAAGGGCAGTTACGTGAGGTGAAATACAAACAACTGGTGAGGAATCTATTGCGGCAGAACAATGTCGTAGTAAATACGTAATTAACCCTTTAAAGACGGAGCTTATCTGTTTTATATAAGGACTCAGTGCGTACCGCGCTGTAAACACTCTCCACTTCGGTTATAAAAACCAGTCTCTTAATATTTTATAAGGCAAAAGTTGCTGTTTGTTCTGAGATCCGTACAAAACACATAAACGCAATGTGGGCACCACGTAGAATTTTTTAATGTTAAACCTGGTAGTGTGTAAAGTTACCGCTAGGCTTTAAAAGATTAAACTATCCCAATGCTAATGACTTTAAGAAAATCCCGGAACGAATAAAGGATCGTTTGATTGTCTAGGATAAACTTATACAATACGTGTAACCACACGCTGCAATTTGCTGCACATTACTAAACTGCTGTATAGAGACGTAACGGAAAATTTTAAAGGCCTTAATATAACTCTTCATGTGCCCTACTCATAACAAAGGTTACGAAGCAGATTGCATCAGCCAATGCCCCTAGGTGATCAGACGTGACCAAACTAACAAAGAAGTTGGGAAGAAAATAACCTCTTCTGGCAAAATTCGCTCCGATTTTCCATGCTGCTAATTGCATCATCCCCCGGGAAATCGAAGAACTAACAGAAACAGGGGCAGAATATTTATTAGTTGAGTCCTGTACACAAGCGTTCAAGAGATAATGAGTTGCTGTACTCATCACAGAAATATAGAAATAATTAATTACAAATCAGTCTGATGATCAATTAAACGCCAAATATCTAAATTTACGCTACTTCTGTTAGTTGAAACGTGATACGTTGAATTTTCACGGATAATACTGAACACGTGTGTATGTATCAGGCGTGTCAAAACGTAAAATTTTCAATGTAAATACCATTCCAATAGAGAACCAAAAATGGGGCATGTCTGACTGTGGGCTTCGCAGCTTATAATTAATAATGCTCGCTCTTATTTCAAATTCGGGACAGCCCTGCTCGAAAATATGCCTGTAAGCCAATCATGCCAGCTGACCATTTTCGTGGTTTTCCTCATACCAAACCGCAAAATTCTGGGGTAAACCATGACCAGTTTCCTCAACATTGATTCAAACTATCACCCACACACCACGTGGGCTGCTATTTTTACCACCTAAGTACTTAAAAAGCACAACATCCATTATGTTACCCAGCGTTCCTTACGTCACATCCCTTACGGCACATGACGCCAAAAAATAAGTACCAACATCTTACCTGATCTTCACTTCCTTGGACTGCCACTCATTGTGTCTCTCAAAGCTAATGAGGATAGCAGCGATCTCCTGCAAATACAATAAAATATTCTTGCTTAGCAATATAGGACCAGAGACCAGGCCTACAGTATTACAGGCAAAGGGCACTCCTAAACATTCCAGTAGATGTTCACTTTATATTATGTACGCTGTGCATCTTGTCACAATCTTCATAACAGCCAACCATTACACTAGATAAAGTACACATGCAATGCATATTAACCTTTATCCTGCTAATGTGGAATATATGATGAGCTGCTAATAATGCCAGCACCACAAATGTGTAATATTTGGTGACCTACATTTGGCAACGCTGAAAGGAGCCTCTCCCCCCCCTCCCTCCCTCTCACCCCGCACAATGTCACGATACTGAATCAATCGTGAAAGACGTCCTATGTCATATCTGTGTGCAGTTGGTAGCCTAGTTGGTAGCCGAGTAAGTGTGTGCACACAGATATGACATAGGATGTCTTTCACGACTGATTCAGTGTTGAGACATTATGCAGAGAGAGAGAGAGAGGGAGACAAAGAGGCTCCTTTCACTATTGCCAAATGTAGGTCACCAAATATTACAGATTAGTGGTGCTGGCATTATTAGCAGCTCACCATATATTCCACATTAGCAGGATAAAGGTTAAAGACCCCTAAATATGTTTCGACAACAAGTTGTCATCCTCAGGGGGTTCATCACAAACGAATACAAGGACATCCCATCAAGTCACTGATGTGATGTCCTTGTATTCATTTGTCAGGAACCCCCCGAAGTTGACAAACTGTTGTGTAAACACACGCAGGGGCCTTTAATTCTCAAATATTTTACGTACACCATAATAGAAGAGAGCATAAGCACGTTCCGATTCAATATTAGGAGGGCGTTGCACGCCAATGAGGCATAGCATGTCCCGTGTTACAGTTTGTGAATTATGTTCGTACAGATTTTATAAGACTTTTTGGGCTACGCAATCGACCCGTCGTAAGGCTTCCATCTACACAATACAACGCAAATACAGTGGTGAAAAGCGCATACATACATCTACACCACAAGCGGCATTCTAACGGACGCTCCTGGTGTAAGAGCAGTAGAAGACAGAACACACCTTGGTCCGCACAGCCACTGGGATCGGCAGTACTTCACTTAACTTACACAATGCCCATAAAACTGACACTGTAAGATAATGCAAGTCAGTCAACGTTTACACAGCACAGAAATATCAAGGACTCAATTTCTTCATATTTCCGAGTTTTCTTACGAAGATTTTCCTATATCTTTCGTACATCGTCGATGGACAGCCAGTGCAACGCCCACTGACGTTTCGGACCCTACTGGACAACAGGCTAAAGCACCTGGAAAAGTACCGATATATGCAAAGTTAGCAAAAGTCGCTCGGAGTAGGAGTCTGCCTGCACAGTTCTGAAATGCGTTTTTGGGAATTCTTGTCTTTCATACCTGTCAGCGTTTATTTACTACACATACATATCAACCGTTCACACAGCCCAATCGACAATGCAGATATTAAGCAGTAGGGAGACACGGTCCAACCTCTACTCTTAACCATCTTATAATAAGATAACAACTAAAAGCTTAACCTTTTAAAGCCTAGCGGTAACTTTACGTACCACCAGGTTTAAGATTAAGAAATTCTACGTAGTGCCCACATTGCGTTTATGTGTTTTGTACGGATCTCAGAACAAACAGCAACTTTTGCCTTATAAAACATTAAGAGATTGGTTTTCATAACCGAAGTGGAGAGTGTTTACAGCGCGGTACGCACTGAGTCCTTATATAAAACAGATACGCTTCGTCTTTAAAGGGTTAAACAGAATTACTGACTCGTTATTCCAAAACAACGTGGATTTAAAAGAAGGAGACAATGATAAAACTGAGTTTTCGTAATGCGTAAAATCACTAAAAACTGCAATTTAAATTAGAAATTCACTTATTTAAGGTATCCCACAGGAGCACAACACACCAAAAGAAAATAACGGCCAACCCAAATCTTCATTCAAATAATTCAAACAATACCAGAGCTCTAATAACGCACGGCCATCGGCAAGGACACAGGAGTACAGTAAGGTCCGGGGCAAAAATCATGGTGAGACGAACGTCCGCTATTACGTTCGCGGCTAAAAGTACACAAGCGGCTGTCTGTATACTGAAGGCAGTAACACAAACACACATATACACACAACGCAGAAATGTCAACGGAGAAGAAGAGTCACGGCGTTTTGATATAAACGTCAAAGTCACAGACGACAATAAGCATTAAAAATGCTGAACGGGTTCAGAACTGCAATACGTTATGTTCTGACACGCCTCGTAAATACGACGAAGACCTAGCCAAAAGGTAAATTTATCCCTGGGAAAGTCATAAAGACGTCTGGGGAAGTGGAGTTACAGCTCCACTCACTCTTACGAATACGAGCCCCAGAAACGGTCTGGACGCTGAGGGCAAGCCAAAAATATTTGTCTCAGTCGGGAACCGAACCCAACCGAACCATCTAACGTCTAGGCCGCAGCCCAGTCACTGAACTGACTATGCCAGCCCAGTCCCCATAAATCCGCATGTAATTGCTGCACAGGGCAAAATGCGAAGTTATCCCTATGCACGCCAAGAAGACACACAGCGGGAATAAAATTATAGCTCCACTCATTCCTAACCGCAGCACTACAGGGAAATGAATGGTCAACATCATACCGCGACCGCTTTACCCTCAGGAAATAACCCCGGTGCCCACTGAATACAAGGCTGCAGGACGGGGAAGGCAGATCTGTTCCGGATATTTTGGAGCAGAGAGAAGTCTCTTGCTCCTGCCCGGATTTGAACCAAGGCTCGGCTAGCCCGTAGCACTTTCACTATACTGACTACGCCATCCCTGCTCCAATCTAAGAGTTGTAAGAAAATAATTCGAAAAGATATGGGCTAGCGGTTAGACGTTACAACTTTCTAGCAGTGCTTATTTGGCAATGAACAGGGCAGCCGAAGGAAGGACAGGAACAGTGGACGTGCCATTTCTGAGGTACTTTTATCGGCGTACTTTCATGCGCTGTGCAATACAGACAACAGACAATTCGTACGCATTTATTACATAAACGACGTAATTAAACAATACATACTTGATTAGATTAACATATTCGGTGCATGGAACAAGAGATTACGGATCAAAAACCCCCAAATATCCGAGACGAAGAAAGACCAAAAAGACAAGCGGAAGGCGCCCCCGAGACAGAAAGGGTTATCTGTTCCTACCGTGAAAACGACAACTGCTGCTACTACTACTACTACTACTACTACTGCTATCAACACCACCACCACCACCACCACCACCACCACCACCAACACCGCCACCACCACCGCCACCGCCGCCGCCACCACCACCACCACCACCGCCGCCGCCACTCACCACCACCACCACCACCACTCACCACCGCCACCACCACCACCACCACCACCACCACCACTCACCACCGCCACCACCACCACAACGATGATGTCATGACCACGACGAACCAGTTAATGAACACCACATATATTACACTTCGCAGGGTATTTACCCTACGTACAGGCGCCATATAAAATATGCATCCATCTAAAATTACAAATTGTCACCGGACGAGGCTGTCTAGGTCTACATATTAAACAAACCGTATATGATTGCGCAGTGGACTAATCTGGCACAGCACAGCATTCAGTGACGAGCTCCTGTGAACACGGTAATGAACCTGCCAGCTCAACAAAACGTGGACAATTTATTGGGCAGCTGAGCAACTAACAGTCTCTCAAGAAGGACTCCGTTCCGTTGTCATACGTATCCCGCAATGTAAAAGTTACGTCGTGCGTTAATCACCTGCGAAAAATCCAGTCGTATTAACTGGGCCTCGTTTAAATTACGAGCTACTGTGGAACAACACGTATAAGCATAATACACCGGACACCCAGTGCAGATATCCCTTTAAAGACTACGACTAGCCTGAATTGTATTTGCAGATTCAGTTCGTACCGGGCAGTTAACACTGTCTCAGTTACATAAATCCATCAGTTAATGCTTCGTACGGAAATAATAGCTGGACTAGGACCTATGCAAAACACATAAAACACACTTCGTGCACATAGCATAAAATTTTCTACATTTAAACCTGGTGGTAAGTAAACTAACCAGTCAGCTTTAAAGAGTTGCAAAATTCCTGTTTTCAGGTGTTCCACCATATGAAGTGCGTCGTCTTGAATAGATCGAAAGCTAGGTTCGTGGTTCGACTTCCGCTTTATCCTGTGCTCTTACCTACAACCTCAGACCTTGCGGTGCACAGATCCCTCGTCCCACAAATCCTACCAAACGTATAAATGAGTCACACCGTTGGAATTAATTCTGGATCAAGAACAAGCCAAATTGTCTAATCCGTGACAGCTGAAGAAGAATACAAAGAAAACGAACATATCCTAGGGAGATGGAATGAAACCCGGATGTAACACCGCTCCACATGGAGAATTCCGTTAAGTCCTGCCAAGCCTAGTGCACCCGTATTTATAGGATTACTACAAAGCCTACCGTCATAGTCTTTGTTTCGAGAAAACAGAATAGAAAATTTGCATTAAATTCCCATTATACAGAGTTGCATTACCCAACCTACGGTGGAATTTATCCTATGAAGCGCATATCGGTACCAAGAACGTACACCACAGTGGTGCAGAGGCTTCCGCTTGTTCGTTTAACCCTTTAAAGACGAAGCGTATCTGTTTTATATAAAGAGTCAGCGCGTACCGCGCTGTAAACACTCTCCACTTCGGATATAAAAACCAATCTCTTAATGTTTTATAAGGCAAAAGTTGCTGTTTGTTCTGAGATCCGTACAAAACACATAAACGCAATGTGGGCACCACGAAGAATTTTTTAATGTTAAACCTGGTGGTATGTAAAGTTACCGCTAGGCTTTAAAAGGTTAGGACTGCCGTTTTAACATCGAGACACGCGAACAAGGGTCCAGTTCCGTACCAGAAACACAAGATAATTACTCGTTTACATAAAATATAATTACACAGGTTGAACGAAAAATGCCTGGCCAAACCTACAGAAGGTGAGCCTACACCACAATACAAAAAAAAAATGTTATATGGACATAGGCCTTCTGCAGCATGGCATTCATGTTACGGTCTGCAGACGATTAGAGAAAAGGTTCGAACTGTGAGCCTTGACTCCCCGTACAGGCATTGCAGGAAACAGGCTCCTGGGACCCTACATTCTTCCACCACGTCTGACTGTGGCTGTTTACCACGATTTTCCCAGAAACGTCCTTCCGGAGCTGTTGCAAGAAGTGGATCTGCAGACAATGCTTCATTTATGGTTCATGCATCGCGGTGCCCCGTCATATTTTCTAATTGCAGTTCCGGAATTCTTGCACAACGTGTTTCCGGAACACTGGATATAATAAAGGGGATCAACAGCGAGGTCTGCTCGTTCCCCTGATTTAAATCCCTTTGGCTTTTATCTCTGCGGAAATTCGAAGTCAACTGTTGGTGCTACAGAAGTCAGTGACGTCCAAGACTTGCAACAACGAACACAGAATGGATCTGAGACGATTCGTACAACACCTGGAATTTTCCAGTGCGTGATGCAATCACTGTTCAGACCTGCAACGTCCTGCACTGAAACTCAAGGGGGGCACTTTGAGCATTGTCTGTAATCTTCAGGTGGCCCCAATTCGGAAACCATCTTTCAAAAGGCCTATGTTCATAAAGCACTTTTGCATTATTGATGTAGTTTCACCTTCTATAGGTTTGGCCCTGCAATTTTCGTTCGCTCTGTGTAAGAATAAATTACAAAGTACTTAACTGGATTTGAATAGTAATTTACATGTTATATCAATATAATAACTGTCAGCCTAGTACGCTTTATTAGATTCCGACTTGTTTACTAAATGTATCTACGTCACCACATAAAGGGATTTGAAAATGACGCTTATCTAGCGGCGAGGATACTATTTCGTGATACACAAAATGCAGTGGAGTTCTTCACACGATAAAATAAGATACTGAGACCGGTATAATGTTAAGCATGTAAAGATAAAACTTTGATCCCACAAAGACATGCATAAAAATCATCAGGCTAATACTTCACTTCAATTCGGAAACCATCTTTCAAAAGGCCTATGTTCATAAAACGTGTTATTCTTGTGCTGTGGCGTAGATTCGCCTTCCGCATATTCGGCCGTGCATTTTTCCTTCACCTCGTGTATATAACAGATCGGCTAGGAAGCACTGACAAGCACACTCCGGGTTTCCAAAATCAACTTTATACTAAAATCACTAACAAAAGCACTCAATTTGCCGAAAAATGTTCACTATAACCATTCGAAGCACGAATTCAGTCGAAATAGTATACACAAACAGGAAACCTATAAGAACACTACGCGGGAAATATGAAAAGCTTCATAAACGCTGTGGCAGATTGTAAGATTTATAGTACTGCTCTAGAACCTGAGTTCAGCCATGCCGGTTGCATCTGACCCTAGTAGGGGCAGACGGAAGAACGTTACAGACCCAATGAAAAACACCAAGCGCCAGATGCGGAGTAAAAAAGTGCCTTTGCCTAACACGATTCACTACACCAAGCATACAATGATACTGTCATCATACAGCCGAAATATAATGTGCGCAAAACGGGCGTAATTACTCTCTCCCAGGATCTGTTGATTTAGTCCAAATTTCATTCACAATTTCAGTACATTCGTTTTAGTCTATTAGGCGCGTTCGTAAAACTGCGAAAAGCGACTATTAGCTTTGTCATGTCCGTCCGTCCGTCCGTCCGCATGGAACAACACGGCTCCAACGAAATTTGATTAAACTCTTCGGTCGATATGGACTTGACCTCGGAAGAAAACAACTCCACCCCCCCCCCTCTCGTCATGTCATAACATCATAAACTATCTAATCGCCCCTCCCACCGCACTCTTCTTCTAGTTTCCTGGTGGGGTGACAGCAGCCTCAATGAGTCAGAGCAGTGGTATCCAAACTGCGTCCCGCAGACGGGCCGCTTTCGGCGGGTCAGGCACATTAACTTATGATGCAGTTGGTAAATAACACGTTTGATAATTTTAATCACTTCTTTTTATTTTCCTGCCAATCTGTATGTGTAATCGATGCTGAGTTTTATGTTCAGTGCACACTACCAATAAAATATAAGATAAAAACCGTCCTCACAACTTCAATATAGATTGTTATTTATACAATAAAATACAAGGCAACCTGTTTCGATCACTCATGTGATATCTTATGTGATATCTTATATTTAATTGTCACTCTAACATCGGTATGTAATATATAAAGAAGCCACCAATAACAAAATTTTTTCATAAATATGCACAGATATTTTTAAATAAAAGTTTGTTTTTGAAAAGATTTTTTTTTTTCATTTTCGCATCCAAAAAGTACAGTTTCGTTTTAAAGGGGTTTCTCGAAAATTCAGGTTTAGTCACAAGTGGGTGCCCCAGATGTTACCAGTTTGAACACCACAGAGTTACAGTGAAGTCACCACCATACTGAGCTCTGAAGAATCTTACTACCACCGGGCATGCCAATTCTGAAATGACAACTGTAAAGAGGCAGACAATGGGCCGAGCGATCACAGCCATTCAGTATCTGGCCAAGTGTTACATTCTTCTTTGTGTTTACTAATGCACACTGAATGGTAACGTTCATGTTTAGCGATGAAGCCATCACGCATTCGAAGACATGGCACTATCTATGACTTCGCGGCATATTTCCTTGAACGTCTGTCCAACTGCGGCAGGGCGCTTTATGAAAAGCGACCGGTAACTTGTGTCGAAACTTGGGTAATTAAACCCTTCAATGACGCTGGCATTTACAATTCGAACAACTGCCCAGGACGGAGGAGTTTTAAATTTACATCACACTTAAATGCCTTCATGACCTACGGCGCCCCAAGGCAGACAGCGTGTTAAGGATTAAAGGGCCACAAAGGGCACCAATGCCACCATTCAAGGGTTAAAAAATTTCATCAACACATAAAATCCAGTAACTTAATACATACTGTTCTGATTGTCATAGAATTTAAATTCTTGACACGGTCTTGCATTTAGTATTACAACCAATGACACGCGGAAAACGTCTCTGCTCAAATTACAAAATAAAAAATTGAAGTTTAATTTTTCATCTAGTTTAATAAACAGAAGTTTTAGCCTCAGATATAATGAGCAGAAAAGTTGCAAAAGCGAAATATGTTTTCCTCCACAATATGCATATAAACATTTCGTAGAATATGATCATCATCATCATCATCATCTTCATCCTCTACCTGCAAATAATGAAGTTAAATGGATGCAGGCAAATGCCATGATGGAGTGTGGCAGGCAGTTCGCAACGGTAACTCACTAATATAAGTAAAACTGAATTTGTGTAAGAAAGCAAGCAAACAGCAACCACGTCCAGTTCGGACTGACACAGGCATATGATGAATTCGCCCTTCTGCCGCCAAATTTGCCGAATAAATTTATGATGTAAACACCTCACATTTTCCAATTCTGATTCATACGTGTGACAAATATTGACGTGACTCAACGCACAAAAAACGCGTGAATTCCCTTATTTGAAGAATAAACGATTTTTGCAAGTGTACATTTGTATCCCAGAATCTGAACCTGACTGTATTTACCAGACAATCCTACTCCGTTACAAAAAACATGAATTCCTAATTTCAATTTTAAAATAGCCCGCACTAATTATTTACCTATACAATGTAACTTTTCACCCTCACTGACCTCCATATTTAGTCACTGCAAGTGCATTTCCACTCCTCTGAAGTTGAGCACAGTACAGGGAAATACGTTACATAAACTAGAAATTACGTCCCCTTCACCTAATTAAATATTAATTATATAGCAACAACTTTCAAATTGAAGGTGTAATATTAAATACGCATGTACGCTACGTTGCGTAGTGCTACTAATTCTGTTGCAATGCACGCCGTTTGAAGGAAATCGATAGTTAGGGATGGAAAGTCGACGTCGAGCAACTGCCACTGCCGCTTCGTATACAGAAGGCCTTTGGTTGAAAACCCAACTCAGGTTAATCGTCAGTCCCTTGAGAAAAACGTCCCGATATTAGCCTACTTCTAATTAAGCCATAAACACTTCGTTCAACATCTCTGCAAGTTCATCACTCACCAATCACCCTACCATTCGACACTGTACAGTTTAAACTGACGGCGCCACACTGTTCGTACTCGTGTACACCTCCAAAATGTCTGCCTGGTCATTCTGTTCGTGTTCCCACAACTCGTGTACTTGGCCAGAGCGCCGAGTGATACTGATTACTCACACACACGTCATTTGCCTTCTTGTCAAATATAAACGAGTTGTGGGAACGCAACAATAAGTCTCGAGTTGAAAAGTAAAAAAACACTGGTGATTTCACTGACTTGTGTCACATTTACCGACAGACAGTGGGCAATGGACAAGTACACCGTTCCCATGACGTGCCAAGTATCCATAAATAACAAAACTCTATCAAATATACCAGTTGTGGGAAGGCGGCTATATACCGAGTTTTTTTGGTAATGAAACATACGGACGGAGAGACACAGCATTATGCCCTGGGAGTGTGGATAATCCAAGAGGCTGCTACAGCTAAATAAACCCTTACCGTTACTTCAGGATTTTCTTCTCTGTGGTGAGGTTACGACAGAAGACGTTTCCCAGTTACAGTGGACTACTACATTTAACACAGCACGTGCCTCAAAGCAGCATATCAACAATATGAAATCGTTTTGTCTCCGAGTCACTTTCCGTCCTGCCTGGCTGTTGCATAAAGCGACCTGCGTCAAGTTACTATATACGGTTTAACGGACAAACGATCTGTTTGGTATTTTGTCCGTTTTAAAATGATGCTTTCATATAACGACAAGTTCAAACAATAGACAATAGTACCATGTCACGTCCCTTCCTTTCTAGAACACGTATTTAATGAAGCGTAATTTAATTTTCATTTTTTGCATTAAAGTCCACATGTTTACTGACTTTTTTTTTTCAGAGACATGCTGGACGTTGAAACTTTATTCTTCAGAATGATGTGACAACTATATGTTGAAATAAGTTAGCATCAAAACTCAGAATTTCAGTGACACGCTTGTATGGGTTTCGCATGGGGGGGGGGGGGGGGACAAGTCTTGCACTAAGAATAAACCGGCCATCTGTAATGGAAATGCGGCGTTTTCTGAAGGGTAGCAGTTCCATACATAAGCATTATTTAGGAGAACGCCACCCTTCGAAGGTTAACAAGACTTCATTAAACATATGTGAGATGAGAAGCATTCGCTTTCATTATTTTAGCACAACCCTGTTTTAGCAAATAAAAAAAAGCGAAGAACTGATACTTCAGCTAGCTGTGTACAGCCCACACAATAAGAAAAGAGGGAACATTATGACGGAAGGTCCTTACACTCGACCAATTTCGAATGTATCACGAAAGACCAAGCATTACGGGAAATACAGAAACCAGGCAGAAAGTAAGAACGAGATGGTCCATAATGAGGAACTCACTCCACGGACTGGAGTACTCCTTGACAAGACAACAGTTCCTCATATGGTGCAGATATTCCCAACATTACACGCATCCCCAAGGTTCATGATCGTGTTCACAACAGCCCATCACTTACCCCTCTCCTGAGTCATACAAACGCAGGCAACGCCATATCTCCTTAAGATACGTTTTAATATTATCCTTCCATTTATTCCTAGGGTTTCTAAGTGGTCTCATCCCCCTTGAGTTTATCATTCTATTAATATTTTGTGAAAAGCAAAAACCATGAACCTCCTCATTACAAAATTTTCTCCAGCCCCATGTTATTTCCTCCCTCTTATGTCCAAGTGTGGGCCGGGATAACGCAGTCGGTATAGCGACTCACTAAGGGCTGGACGGTCCGGCGATCGAACTCCGGTGGGCGCGAGATTTTCCGCATCCATCCAGACCGGCCCAGGGGCCCACCCAGTCTCCTACACAATGGGTACCAGGTCTATTTTCCGGGGGTCAAGCGGCCGGGGCATGCAGTTGACCACCCAACCACATCTAGTGCCGAGGTTAAAGAAAGAGTAAAGTTGTATCTCTGCGCCCTACTCGGCCTTCACGGCCTGTTCTACGGTGACTGTTACCTACAGAAATGTAAACACAGTTAGATGCCGTCCCTAACAACTTGTTTTAGTTCAAAAGGTAAAGTTGGCTACATGTTTCAACCACCAAGGTGGTCATCATCAGGCCTTATTACAAATGTAACAGGAAGAAACTTTTGCCATTTAGATTTTACCTTTACCTTTACCTTTACTTTACCTTAGATCGAAGTATCTTCCTCAGCACCCTACTCTCGAACAATCTAAGCCTACTTTACTCCCTTACTGTGAAAGAACTCATAATTTATATGTATACCTAACCTGTTAATGTAAGACGGTGCGCTTTTGTATTATCCTCGCTGAAACTTGGACGTCTGTTACCACAGTGTCAATTCCCAGTATCTACAGAAGGCATATGGAACGATTAAACTAAATGGAATAAGACAAAATCGTTTATAACTTGACAGAGACAAATGCGTCCGCCAATAGACAATGATGACGTGGCTTATCCCACTTTTAGGCGATACCTTAGCCGACTATAAGCTTCAGTGTAACTCACTCAAAAGATGAATGTTCTGTGCTATTAATAACAAGGCGGAACATGAATGGAGCGACGGTAAAGGAATATTCTGCGACTGTAACACTGATAAAAACTCTACAATATTACTTGCGACTAGTACAGTTCTCTGCTTCTATGTGTCTCTCCACATTAAACTCTTCTCCCTCCGTCCATCTCCACAGAATCTTCCTTGACAATGGGTTTTCATCACGTCGTCATTCATCACTCGCACGCTATACTTGCTACAACACACAATATTCATGGGCATATTTCTACTACTGCTGCTCTAAATTTAGATTTTTGTTTACTTCCTTTTCTTTCTCGCATTACATTTTCTGTTCGACCTCATTCTTCACTTACCTTAACACCAAAGAAACAATAAGGTGTTCAGAATTTCCGCAACTACATTCCCAGCTATCATATAACTTCCTGGTGCCTTACATTTCCATTAACCTTTTAAAGCCTAGCGGTAACTTTACGTACCACCAGGTTTAACATTAAAAAATTCTACGTGGTGCCCACATTGCGTTTATGTGTTTTGTACGTATCTCAGAACAAACAGCAACTTTTGCCTTATAAAACATTAAGAGATTGGTTTTTATAACCGAAGTGGAGAGTATTTACAGCGCGGTACGCACTGAGTCCTTATATAAAACAGATAAGCTTCGTCTTTAAAGGGTTAAGTATACCATCAATTATTCAACAACTTGCAGGTGTCCAACACTTCTACATGTATCACCACAAAATTCGGGCTCATATGCCAGTCATTTTGGTAACTGTATCCTCAATAATTAAACAGATTCCAGGTGTCCAGTATTTCGATACATAAGCAGATCCACGCCATTGCAATTAAATCCTGTTGTCCAATAATACGATAATTATATCCATCCTAAACCATAATATTTAAATTAATTCTTGGTGTCTGCTTCTTCCGTAACTGCGTTCGGGTCAGAAAAAGAATAAACACTGATTGCAGGAGTCGAAGTCAGCCACGTTCTCCCTACATCATACCCTCAGCACCAATAACAAACGAGGAACATGAAGAGACAGTGGTGGGGCAACTAGTTAGACTCATGGAAGACATAGAGGACGTCGATGCTAGGCTGACGGATGGAGGAGAGTCAGTGTTCATTCTTTGCTTGGCCCGAATTTATATAGGTATTATTTAAATAATTACCTAGATGATTATTCTAAAAACAGTTCCACAATTTAAACAGCTAATCCTCTCGTTTTGTAAAAAAAAATAGCACTTTCAGATATCTGAAGCTACGACAGAAAACACAAGGCGCTCTACCGTGCATAACCATAAATTTAGCGTCACTGTGCTGCTTTCATACGATACAATAAACGAAAACATTAAACACGGGATCCATCTGTGAAATTTTTTCATCTACAGAAAACATTAAGTACATTAACCCTTTAAAGACGAAGCGTATCTGTTTTATATAAGGATTCAGTGCGTACCGCGCTGTAAACACTCTCCACTTCGGTTATAAAAACCAGTCTCTTAATGTTTTATAAGGCAAAAGTTGCTGTTTGTTCTGAGATACGTACAAAACACATAAACGCAATGTGGGCACCACGTAGAATTGTTTAATGTTAAACCTGGCCTATGTAAAGTTACCGCTAGGCTTTAAAAGGTTAAGGAAATTCGATAAGAGCAGTCAATTTAAAAAAATCTGTCGCAAAATGTTCATTCTACTGAACAGCGGTAAAAGATGCGTAACTTATACTGTGCTTTCACTTCACACTGCACTTGCGAACATTTCTCAGAGACGCACACCACAAACCTATCGGTCCAACCTTGAAGGGTCCAGCAGCTTGGCCCTTTAAGACGGGACCGACAGGTTGTCCCAAAACGACGGTAACTACCAATCTACGCTGCGTAACGTCACAGAATAGCAAAGATCTTAAATCGATCAATATTCTACGTATATCAGTTTTATTCAGTACTTAATTAAATATTCCCCCTGAAGCATATAAACATGAAAAACAGCGACGAACTGTGCACTGCAGACAAGACGTTTCCAAACTCGGTCTAGCATGGAAAAGACTATACAGCCGCAACCATTTATCACACTGCTTAGGCAGTCAAATAAATAACCACCCGCCATTTTATTTATTTTGCACGCGTAGATAAATACGCATTTTAAAAAAACCAACAATTAATGCCCTGAAGCACAACCGTAATTTCCGATGCAGACAGCCGCTCAGACCTTAAAGAAACTCCCCAATACACACTACAGCGTCCACAAGAGACGGCCAATGGACAATACCAAGAGTCGGGTGAAACCTATCCACATCGTCACATCTTCTTCTTAACCTGTTTACTTTAAAGAGTAAGCTTAAGATATCGGCATGCTGTTTTCGTGTATGTGCAGAATACGTTAACTTCAACTTACGAAAACAGCTGACTAACGGTAACGAAACTTGGAGAAATGTTAACGCCACTGGAGGCCACCACAACGCCATTTTCATAATTCACCGCACACAGTAAAAACAAGATGACGCACTCACGAACTCAGGTGAGAGTGACAACAGCTCCACCAATTTTTAGCAACTTGAAATGATGTATGGAACTATATCGTGAACCAAAAGTTCACCTTCGCTCAAGTAAAAGTTTTTGCAGAATAATAAATTAACGACATGGCGGCCGTTGAAACATTCTTTTAGCTTCCGGTCTAACTGTGATAAATATTGAAATATCGGCGGCAGGCACCTGGAATTTCGTGCACACACTGCCGCCACACGTACTATCATACATGACGTGTTAACTGTAGGTTAACAATTACAAATATGAGGACGATGAGAAACTCTGAGGTCAAACGCGAAATTTTTAAAATTTTTTTCACAAAAATACAACAGCAATAAGAATACATACGACTAGAATTCTATGCAGTAAGGAGGCACGATCTGAATTCTGCTCGGCGCTCCATCCTCACAGGTATATTTCAATTTTATCCTACCATCTACGGCCAGTTATCCACATCGAACTTTTCAGACTTGCTGTAGGAAGCACACAGCCTTACTCTCAGTTGGCGCACAAAATACGCCATGACAAATAACCCCGTGAGCTGTCGCAGTCACGAAACAACCGGAAGAAATGAGACCAGTTTAAAAAAAGTAGGGCTGTGTACTGCAAATACTTAACGCAAGGAGTCCAAGGCCCACGTATGATGGACAGAGCAGGTTGCTTCTGCAGCAAGCACCTACACTTGTACTCAGAGAGTGCAAGGTTCGAATCTTGGCCAGGATACCTAACCTAATTATCTTGTTAGGGTGTTTATTCCATCACTTCAGGCAAATGCTGATACAGTGCCTCGATTAAGTCATGACAACTTTCCTCGGATTACTTTCCAATTTGTAATCCTCCTACCGCTCATCCGAATACAGTCCGACATGCTAATAGCGTAGTAAAATCAAACGCAAACCATTAACAGGGCCTAACTGCATTTTTCCGAGTGTCTATTTAACCTTTTAAAGCCTAGCGGTAACTTTACGTACCACCAGGTTCAACACTAAAAAATTCTACGTGGTCCCACATTGCGTTTATGTGTTTTGTACGGATCTCAGGACAAACAGCAACTCTTGCCTTATAAAACATTAAGAGACTGGTTTTTATAACCGAAGTGGAGAGTGTTTACTGCGCGGTAAGCACTGAGTCCTTATATAAAACAGATACGCTTCGTCTTTAAATGGTTAATCTAGTACCACTTAAACACCATCAAAGGCATGCAAATTTATTATTTATTAAATAATAACGAAAAATCTACATTCTATCGAATCAAACCTGCACTCGATAAAATTAGTACACTAAAACTGTTAGGCCAACTAGGCAATACACGCACACACATAAAAGAACTACCCCTGACGATGACCAGGTATTTACAATCCTAATATGTAGGGGTAATGGTCAAGGTAAAGTAATCCCTATACAGGCCTGGGGACGGCCTTAGGGCTCCAGCACATTGAAACTCCCAGAATTTCTAGACAATCGGCACATAAAAGGTGGCAAGGTTGTCAACCGTCCGCAACAGCCGCCTCTACCCCCTACCAGATACCCCTAGTACTCATTTATGTTACACGATGAGTCGACCCCAGGGTCATAGTGAGGCCCGAAGTATTGAGTCAATGAAAAATTCCAATGACCGCCATCGGGAATCGAACCCGCAACTTTCCGGCTTGTAGCGCAGTGCGTCACCCAACTGCGCCACTACGTACAATATGTAGGGGCTTCTGCATGTACCTGTCTCATGGTTTGTATTGTTCATACCGAGCACGTAGTTATTAAAATTGCAAAACAGCAGACCAACACGTGCAGTCTTTATATAAATGTTTGTAAAAGATGTTCACTTACAAACCCGACATGTTCCGGCACACCTTGGTACAACCATCAGGCGGGATACCGAAGATAAAACACTAGTCGTTAAAAACTTGTAGAAACCAAACTTTGAAAAATTGTAAAGCTTTACAGATTTTCAAAGTTTGGTTTCTACTTTTCAGGTATATGTTTTAATTTTGTTTAAAAATTTTTTAGGACGACACCACATTTTGGCTATTTGAAACACTGATGCATGTATTATACACGCCTAAACACCACCGCTTCATCAAGGATCAGCAACTTACGAAATTTAACGGCGAACAGAATCATGCCTGAGAGCTGCGGTGTAACGTGTTGAGTTTTACCATAACTGTTTTGACCAGACCTGTGCTTTATGAATTTTATTGGGCTTTTAAGACTCTAAGTGTTTTATAAAAGTGTTTCAATTCTGCAGTGAAACTACTTATGCAAGGCATGCGTCGGACCCTCTAATGTCTAACGACTAGTATCTTCAGTATCACCCCCGATGATGTTGCCAAGGTTTGTAAGTTAACGTCTTTAACAAACAGTTAATATAAAGAATGCACATGTTGGTCTGCTGTTTTACTATCTGATGATATCTAAACTATATTCCCCTGCACACACAGTGTCACTTGTGCAGCACGTGCATCGAGTGTCTACCGTAGTCTGAAAGACACGAAAGCGAGTATAAAAATTAAACCCCACAATTCGCTGGTTCTGGCTTCGTAGTTAGTCCGCACTTCAAATAAATTCAGGACACTATCGCCAAAAGGAATGTTACAGATGAACGGCGAAAGCGCGAAGTCTGAGACATAAAACCGGTACCGAGGAACGTCCTAGTTGCAGGGCATTTGTAAGCCAGAGTCCATATTGCATGTTCTTAAGGGAGAACTTCGCTAAGGGAGAACACATCTTTGAAGAATTTAATTAGTTCAAGAACTAATTAAATTCTTCAAATATGTGTTAACGTTTACGGTGAGAGGGATAAAATAAAACATTAAAAAAAATAAACACGTGAAAGGTAAATTTGTTTGTATGCTTAATTAAGTACTACGCCATGGAAACCTAGAGGGAGTAAAGGTGTGGCTCCACGTATTCTTTTGAACTTGGCACTGGATGGAGGTTAGTGACAGGCTTTACGGCCCAGCCGCTAAAAGGCTGGGTGGGCCTCAGAGTCCCTCTGGATATTCTGGGAAGAGATATATCTCTTGCCCCTGCTGGAAAGCGAACCCCGATTCCTCCGTCGTCCAGCCCATAGCCTCGTCAATACACCGACTGATCAAAGAAAAAAAATACACACACACACACACACACACACACGACGCGAGAACTTAAGCAAAAGGACACGAGACTGCTTGCCTACAGCCACGCCATGAATCTAGGGGCAAGAGGTGTCACAGATTAACTCACTCGTACAGATTAGCCATCTCACACTCCACAGAGCAAAGTCCTTAAGAAGCTGACAGTCGACCAGCTGGTAAATAAATTCGCTGTTTTTGTGGACCCACCACTGGACCCAATCTTGTGTCAAAGTGTTTTGATACTGCGTATATTTAACGAAATAATAAAGTCATGCAGTGTAGTACCGCTGTTGCCAGTTAGTTTTCATTAACAGAATCCATGAATCTAGGAAAGGTAGCATTGCCAATTAACTGCCAGAGAAAACATCATCATCATTCAGACGGACTGTTCGGTTACAGAACTATCTTACGGTGATTCATCGACGTTGTGTTTCAGATACTAAGATAAAAACCAACTTACAATCCGTCAAACACAACACACATTCTTTACATGTACAAACGGATACAAGCTTCGGCTAATTATATCATCACCATTATCGGTCTGTACACACAAGACGATAACAATTACAATTTCCAACCGCGATCGTGTCACGCCGAGATCTCTATCTTTACAATATTTAACCCTAGGCCAAATATAAAAACTTACAGCTTTAAAATTTTATATTTTATCTTCCTACCTGCACAACCCGATGACGGCTATCTGATAAGCCGAAACATGTAGCTGTTTGTACCTGTAAAGAATGCATGTTGCGCCTGAGGGATTGCAAGTTGGTTTCTCTTTTAGAACTAAAACTGTTCCATCCTTTCTTCGGACGTACGTAGAATCTTCTATCCCTCGGATTATGCTGATGGAGGGGGGCTCGGCTTTCGGTTTTCAGGCAGCCTTTCCACATGTTATACCCCCGTTTCGAGAGTGTCTTTCTCTAATGAACTGACAGCAGTTCTTCTCTAACATCTTCACTGCGTTTACGACATGCCACACTGTATTCTGCGGCCACTCTGAACAAACGAATTTCCGTCGTCTCCATTCTTCTAATTTGTTCTCTCGCCAGCGTCCAGCACTTGGATGCATGTAAAATTCCATATATATCTAGTATCTGTAGTATCAGCATCCAGACAACGAAGGATGCAATGCCAAAATGAATGCATAGAGGAAATACGCAAAGGTCCATCACGACTCGACTCAGAAAGCAGTGACATGGCATGAAATATGCTTCTCTTTGTGACAAGATACGCTGAGGTGTTGTATTGAGATTCAGTGTTGGGTAACAGAAGCGGGTACACTGCGGGTGTACCTATAAGCAGGGGGAATCCAACTGTCCTATATCTTGCTTGATACGTTGGAAGAGAGGTGGAACACGGAAGGGGGGAATAAGGAAAATTCCTGACGCGGTAATCACGCTATCTGCATCGGCACCCAACTCGAGCTGAGGCAAAATAGTAGCAGTTCGTGACCGCGAAGTACATGCCCCCTATGCAGCTCTGACGTCCGTGCTATCGCGTTACTCTGATCCGATACTTCGGCTGTGCTACGGTGCAGTCATTTTATAACCATACTCTTTGGAATTCTGAGTTTTCCAAAAGTTCACCACGTGGAAAAAAATAAACATGGAAAACTGTATGTAACCAGCACAGACAGTTTCTTTCTGATTCGAGAATCTCATAGTAATGGTAACGGAGATTCCAGTGTTCCCGGTGACGCCGTGTGCAGTGGTATATAGGTGTCAAATGTTGAGAAGAATGCACCATCCACCGTCACACGTCTTGGACTACCCTGAAGAAGGTAGCAGAAATTCTTACGAAACGTTCGTATTTATATACCAACCGACACAATGTGATATCCCAAAAGACACTTGTTCTCGTGCGGGAACCGGGATAACAGTCAGTACCCGGACTAGGCTCCGGGATCTTCAATCAGGGGTTCGAACCGCGGTAGGGGGTAAACTATTGCATAGTTATTAGCTTATGGAATCATAAAATTCGGGCCTCAGATTAAATGTTTATTTGCATTCTCGTGCAAATTACATTCCGTGTGTAAATGGCACTTCACTTATCTTATTCCTTCACACACAGTTCAATAACACTTCCTGTTTCATCCACACAACACGTAATCGAACTTCCGGCAGGTCCATAGCCCCTTCCAAAGCGACTTCCCCAGACACTGCGACATGGGGCTTCCTTCTTCAAGTTCTAACATCTTCTTGTTTACTTAACGTCATCTGGCAACTGCTTACGTCTTCTTCATCGTCTTCTCTTCCCACCTACCTCCCTTCCATAACGTGTTTTAGAAGGCAGTTCCTACGGAAGCTGTGACCAATCAAGTTGGGACTTCATTCGCTTTGTTGTATATAGGATGTTCCCTTCCTCCTTCACTCTACGTAATACTCATATGTTTTCATTTTTCCGAGATCAATCCAACTGATTGTCTCCATCTTTCTCCAGCATCACATTTCAAAACTTTCCAAATACGAACCATCTCTTTTATTATAGCAATTTAAAGAAACGTACAGAATAAGTAAAGAAAATTAACCCTTTAAAGACGAAACGTATCTGTTTTATATATGGACTCCGTGCGTACCGCGCTGTAAACACTCTCCACTTCGGTTATAAAAACCAGTCTCTTAATGTTTTATAAGGCAAAAGTTGCTGTTTGTTCTGAGATCCGTACAAAACACCTAAACGCAATGTGGGCACCACGTAGAATTTTTTAATGTTAAACCTGGTGGTACGTAAAGTTACCACTAGGCTTTAAAAGGTTAAAATAAAAACAGACCTAATATTGCGACGTGTAACAGCGTAACCATGGTGAATCCAAACTTATTAAGCAGCTACTTCTATAAAAACTGAACAAGGTCAATATTACTCACAGCTCATACACCAAAAGCTTTACCTGTGCAATATGCAAGCGCGATCACTGATTCAATTTAACTGTGCACTGTATATATACAGATGAGCTCATTTCCGGCGACTGATTCGGCACTCGGTGTAGCAAGAGCTTTTGGTGTCCCGCACGGATACAGTATTTCTGATTACGTCACCAATAATACACCTACCAACATGGCGGCAGCGCGAAATTATGAGGGGTTATCGATAGCCATATACGTAGAGCCCAAAAAGTCTTAACACGTCGTAAAGTAATAAAACCACGAAAGAAGTATACAATAACTCACTGGCTAATGATTATACAGTGTGTTTTAAATACGGGATAAAGCTAATTCGAAATGTGACTTCCAGCACCTGACACAGTCTATATGCCCTAAAAATTAGTATAACCAGGTTGTTATAATAGCGGCCGCGCGGTCTAACGCGTGGGACTGCGGCCGCTCGCTTGCTTGGATTGTGGGTTCGAATCCCACCGACAGCATGGACGTCTGTCTCTTGCGAGTGTTGTGTGTTGGCAGGCAGAGGTATCTGCAACGGGCTGATCACTCGTCCAGAGGAGACCTACCGGCTGCGTGTGCGTGTAATTGTGTGTGAGCTAGAAACCTCTACAGTGAGGCGGCCTAGGCCAGAGTTGGTCTGTTGCGCCACAGGAAAGGGCACGTTGTTATATGTCGATTTGTTGTTTCCACGAAAATCAAATGCAGAACTCATTTCGCTCAGGTAAGATGAGATAAGAGACGACAGGAAAAAACGTCAGTGTTTCAGTCGGTATTACAGTGTTGCTATTTGCCGGAAAACGTATATACGTATATACGTACCATTACTAATGCGTTTACACCACGGAGCCGTCTTTCCAGAACTTCTCGACTTCATCACATGCATATTCGTGACTTCAGTGTCCCTAAAGGGCTATAATGTGAATGAGTGGATCAATGATAAGATTGCCTGATGGGAAAAAATTAGGTACAGATTAACCCTTTAAAGACGAAGCGTATCTGTTTTATATAAGGACTCAGTGCGTATCGCGCTGTAAACACTCTCCACTTCGGTTATAAAAACCAGTCTCTTAATGTTTTATAAGGCAAAAGTTGCTGTTTGTTCTGAGATCCGTATAAAACCCATAAACGCAATGTGGGCACCAGGTAGAATTTTTTAATGTTAAACCTGGTGGTATGTAAAGTTACCGCTAGGCTTTAAAAGGTTAAAGTGTCGAACTTTTGCCGCTGAAATTTCAAAGGGCACGCCAATACTGATATAAAGTCTTCTGGCGCTGTTTAATATGCGTCGTCTTACTCAGGCAACAACAAAAATTCGTGGCGATACTCGTGTGTGTGTTTTTACGGATCACGCCTCACAAGACAAGAACGGAGTATAACCTTCCACGTAGGCCTGCGTATTTAGGCTACAGAAGCCGAGGAGTAACTAGTCTCACAACTGTGAGGTTACACAAAGTTCCCATACCACTAACATTTCGCAGGACTTTTTCCATCCATCGTCAATTAAAAACCACAACGTTTCGTACTTCTTCCGTCCTCAGGTGAAAACCACTGAAACCAAGAAACATACATGTTGGGTTCAGTGAGGACGGAAGGAGTTTTTTACGAAACGTTGTGATTTTTAATTGTTTGGCGATGGAAAGAGTCCTGCAATACGTTAGTGATACGAGTGTTGTTATACCATTGTCACGAACTTATGTGGTGTCATATAAAATTCCTTGAAATGTCAACACGAATATGTTACAGATCCAATACAAACCCACGACTTCGACAGATAAACCTTCCGCTGATCCACACCAGATGCAAAGTCGGTATCGTATCACCTGAATGATATTTATATTTAGTTACAAATAAAATTATATAAGAGGTCTTGTGTTTATTTGATGACAAAATGAATATCGACCTTATATAAAGCCCTAAATATATTTTAGGTAACTTGAAAAGGGTGGAGGGTGGAGACCTATTCTATTTAACAACGCTGCTCGTCACTAGTATACGTAGAAGTTTGCCATATTGCGTAAGTCAAAGTCGTGTAAAAAGATCTGATACATATGTAAAATTGTGGTATCCACACGTTCCGGTTAAAAGACTTCAAATTAATTTTCTTACCTTTTATCGGGCGTTCCTGTATCTTCAAGTCTTCGGTTTACGATTGAGTAGCTACAGAACTCCAGTGTTGGACACTACTTCCAAATACTCTACAATATGTTCACTACACTTGTGATCCAGCATTCTCTATGCATCCTGTGTCCGCCTTGATAATATGCCTCCCTGCTGTTTCTGCCCTTCTCATTTGCTATTTAGTTAACACTTATGATTCGGACCCACATAAAAACACACAGATTTGTAGCAATTTCAATTCCACCTGTATTATGCTACGGTTTTGTCTGTTAAAATGATTAAGCTTTTCTTTCCGCGAAGTTTACATCTGCAGCAATGTGTTTTCTTGTAAGTAATCCATCTGCAACTTCTTCCTTCATTTTCACGCTTCCTTAACCTTATCCTCCTCCTCCTCCTCCTCCTCCTCCTCCGCTTTCCTGTCACCATTCTTCTATCACGGATTAAGCTGTCTGGAGAGTTGGGTTTCTGAATTAAGACGGAAATTCCTTTGACATTTCTTAAGACCCGTCCGAAAGCGAATCGTATTACCCCAAGGCCTCTCTACCTGTACACGCTATCGGAACACCAACCAATGTCGACAAACAACTTTTCCCTGAGCGGAATTTGAACCAATAAGTCCTGAGTTCTAGCGGCCAACCTAACGTTAACGGACGTAGAATTTACAGGCCTACTTATCATTTAAACGGTTTATCGACTAGGTAAAAAAAACTGTAAAATGATGTACAGATCTTTAATCATGAGAACGTAGATGACCTGCACAGTGTGGGTACAGCCCCTTCACGCTGGCTAGGACGTTCTGGGGAAAATCCATACATTCTGTCGAAAACACGAATCTCTATCACTGCATGACGTAATTTATTTTCGTTTATAACAAACCTGAAGTCAAATTTATGCACATGTCTAACCATACAGAACACCACAGACAATAACCGTATGACATTACACGCAAAAAAGATGACTGCATTTTGAGTCCAATTTATTTTTAACTGGAATACGATCATACATTGATAACAAGCTGTTGTATGGTTCAGTCTAACATAAGTTTGTTTTTATTCAACAGCTACATGTTTCAGTTGAAGTCGACCACCATATCGAATATTTTAAACACAGCACGATCAATTCTATTAAGTTGGAATACGACTGGTACTGGTCAGAAGCAAAGGACGGTCGGTTTTGCACGGCGCAAACCAGTGCCAAGGTCGACTGCAAACTCCACAGTCACAGTCTGTACCTAAGCTCAAACTAATAATAGTTTCCAAATACGTTCCACGTTAAATAAGCATCTCTCGTCTGGAGGTTCATTCGCTCCACACACAACGGTACTGGCGACAAACAATCAACTGCACTGTGCTTCGAGTCGGATATCATATTTTGCAGAAGCGAATCAGCAGTAACGGTGTTAAGTATCACTGCGCAACAAATTATTCTCTTGCACTTTGGGGAACATGCATTGTAATGTACAGTCATGGAAACGCTTAAAACAGAAGATACATATCTTGACGATATACAGGGTGGTCTTACAGTCCCGATCCACGGTATATTGCAGGCAAACTGTGAGTCTAGTTTAGCCTCATTAGCAATTCATTTCAGAAATCTTATATAACTGAATATGAAGTTCATATTGCTCACTGAATGCAATACTGGCACATTTCAAAGACTGCCCATTTGTAGTTGCGCCACTATTGCATTCCATGAGCGAATTAACCATTTTATATTCACAGGTAATTAGGGTGTATACAGATGTCGGTTATGTCGTAGACTCAGTAGAAAATACATAAGAGGACGTTTCTCTGACCAATCTCTTGATTTTGAACAGTTGCAATCGAGGTAATGGATGGCAATTATATTTTGCAGGAGGTTGGGGTTATATCATTCACTGAACGTAACAGTGGCACAACTCCAAATGGGTAATTTTTTAAATGTGCCACGACTGCATTCAGTCAGCGATATAAGGCTCTCATACAGATGTTCAGAAAGACTCAAATCTTATGGGATGTTACGCCATACCGACGTTCGGAAAGCGTAATGCTATCGAAATGTCGGTAACTATTCACCATCAGACAAGCAGACGTGAATCTCCAAGTTCATGTAAAGCTAGAAGACGAACCAAACTGAAATTCTAATAATAAGTTTCTGTGCAGCCAGAATCGACCACACCATTACGCGCTCACTTTGTTTCGTCATAACATTCGAACACCATTAGTAGACTCTCCCGGTACAACGTGCGTCCTATCTTTCTATAACGTTCAACAAATTCAGTTTTACCGTTTTCTGGGTCGTGACATTGTGCAGTTTGAAAGGTATCAACGTTTCTGGGAAACCCACTGCTACGTCTTGCAATCTGAAGATCGAAGCAACGGTTTCCACCGAGACACTGGTACGTATCCAATTAACCAAATCCCAAAACAAAACCGTGCAGTTAATACAAGTCGCTGCTAGAGTACCAAATTTCAGCTGCAGTTTCATTTCTCCACGTCTACAGAACGGTTGAACTACACTGCCATTCTAAAAAGCCATCAACACGCAGTCCTAGCTACGCGCGCGGTTAAGTGCAAGTTGCCGTGAAAGGCGAGCTAATCCATCTATCCATCCATCCATCCATCCATCCATCCGCCACTGATCGAATGGGCCACAAATACTACCACGCCAGTACTACGAAGCGTCATTATTCCAAGCACGTACTCAGCGGCAAAGCGGAGCAACCTTATTGCGAACCGGCTGTCCTAACAGACGTGGTTTTACTTGGTCCCTCAACAACTCCTAGGCTGCTTTCACATGGGCCAGCACACGCACGAGCCACTAGTGTCCCAGCCACAGACCACATGAGTGGCCCAGCCCGACAAACGTCGCTCTGACTTCATAGGACGGGCCTGTAGCACTACAGCCAATCTTTTCACACTAAGTACAATGCCTTATATTCAGTCTGGGCACTGCTGTGGCTCGTGTGAACGCTCTCATCAGACTGTGTGTTACTCCAGTGGCCCAGCCGCTGGCGTGAAGGGTAACTGTTCGACCGCACTGGCTGTCGCAGTGTCGTCTGAAAGGTTCCGCTAAGACCCAACGTTCAACTGCGTGTCCGGCCAGTGAGTGACTCACAACAGAGCGGTCTCACGGGCCAGGCCCGTCCCTGAATCACTGCCCTCCTGTTTCTTGTGGATAACATCTCATAGCCAGGGACGTGAACCGACTTGTGTAAGCTGCTACAGGATCGTTATGTAACTTACAAACGCACAATACTTCAAACGTATTCCTCCTTCACTGCGCACAGACAATTAACAATACCCACAGTATCATCAATTGTACCCGTCCAAGTCTTAACAGCGTTAATCCCTGTCTTCTAAGCTGCTGTGCTGTATAACGCAGTTAACAGATTCCGACGTTTCAAAGACCTTCAAAGGTTGAGAGATCCTACAAGAATAAACTTTTGCAACTACACCTTTTTTAATCCCCCCGCAGCGGTACACGCCCTGTCTAATTCATCTTCCTTGAGCTAATGGCCCTAGTTGTTTGGTATCGGACACAAATGTGGGCCGGGATAGCGCAGACCGTATAGCGACTCGCTACGGGCTGGACGGTCTAGCCATTGAAACCCGGTGGGAGGCGAGATTTCCCGTACCCGTTCAGACCGGCTCTGGGGCCGATCCAGCCATCTGTGCAATGGGCACCGGCCCTTTACCGGAGCTGAAGCGGCCGGGGCGTAGCGTTCTCCGAACAAACACGTCAAAAAGTGTGACACTTGGCGGTAATCTACTCACAGTTTTGCCCCAGACTTCACCATGAACGCAGCTCTGGTTTGCTAATGTTTCACAAACTTTAGCATGAACATGAGGGCCTGTACATGTGATGTATACCATTCTTACTCGCAGTCTTGCGCCCGGAAAATAAGTACGATAAGGAGATGCGAGGTCTGTCATCCGCACTGTTAGCAGTCGATACAGAAACGATAAACAGCCTCAGATAATTCATAACGCATGTGAAAGAATGGCGGTCTAGGTGACATTATTCTGTTCTTAGTCTCCGCTGGAATAACGAAACCGGAATAAAACTTTGTTTTACACTTTATTTAATCAAACTTGAAATATCTACGCAGCGAACCAATTTTATATCATACACGGAGTTCCAGGAAGTGTCAATAGAAACTACATTTACAAATTACAAGAGAAGCACGCCTCTGCAAGGTCAAGATGTACACTACTCTAGCGTACCGCTATACGCTTTCTTCACGACTTTACCGCAATCCCCTTTGTCAACGTGCTCTTAGGGCAGATATTCCATTCGCTCGCAATCACGCAACTGAAGTAAACGTACATAACAATACACGCTACGGCACGTACGAGGCCACAGACTTTAAACAACGTCAATAAGATACGCCGTCCTTCAAGTACTCTGTATTGACGCCAGTTTATTAGGGCCACATAGCGGCCCCAATTTCCCCATCTCTTAATTTCTCCTTTAGAGCTTTGTAAAAATTATTTTTACATGGTAAACATTCGAAACCTGGCCCATCTGATACAAAAACATCCACGAAGCGGCCGAGTGGGTACCAAGAGATTTACCACAGAGTGTAAAGCAAGAAGTGGAATGTCGATTGGCCGTAAACAAAGCTACTAACAGCTGACTGTGGAAACTAGCGAAGGTACGTTAGAAACCACCTGACTTACACTTTAATTTTTTTCATTACAATTTCTTTAATATCTTTATAATTTCCCAAATTTTGCTCTCGAAACCCCACCACGCTTTTTCGGACAGCCGGTATAATGCTATCAGAGCAATCAACGGTAGATAAATGACACCTCATGAAAGCATCATCATCACCATCACCATCACCATCATCATTATCATCCATCATGAATTACGCCTTAATAGACCTGTCTCAGCCTCGTCCCATATTCTCTTCAAAGGCCTTCAAAGTTGTCTTGGTCCATTCGGTCTATAATTGAGCATTATTTTGGGCATCCTGTTGCTGTTCGCTCTCGTTACATGTTGTAGCCAATTTGATTTGTCTCTTCTTAGCTTCCCGTCATCTGGTTCTACTTTCTACTCTTCCAAAATTTGCTTCAGTCCTTTTGTGGTCAAACAGTGTCTATCCTGCCGTTCTGGAAAATCCCATCTCTTTTGATGTCAGGCGTTTTTTATCTTTTTGCCTGAGGGTCCAAATTTCTCTTCGATATAGAAGAATGGGGAAAGCCATTGCATAAATTATTTTTCATTCTGCCGACAAACAAAACCTAAATATATTTTCGTCTTCCGTTCGTGTGTCTTCAGAGTCCCGTAAGCCAGGCGGACAGTAAGGATGGCAAATGCGAGTCAGTAATCTTACCGGCATTTGTTTAGTCTGCTGTATTATTCATTAAGAGTAATATTTCATAGCTGGGGTGAGGTCTGCACCGAAGAACATACAGAACGATTTTATGATACCGCGAAAGATTAAACCCTTCAGATTATTCGTGAGGAATTATTGCAGCACCAACACTAACACACAACCAACCAAAGAAGCATACAGCAGACCAGCTTTGGCACGTACATTTACTTCTAGCGGAAACTGAATTCCATTTCATCTCTAAACCTCCAGGAGCTCAACCAGTTTCTTTGTTCTTCCATACCTATCAACAAAAAGTGCCTTCAGAAAGCTTCTGCACTCTGATAGAATCAGACCAAAGCCAATAACGCGAAATTGGTTCATGGCCAGGTAGTAGAGCTACAAACTTTCGGAAAGTTTGGAGACTTACGGAAAAGGATGAAGATTAAAACCTTCACTTGGAAACATCACACAGAAGGTCGCAAGTAACGTACATTCAATCCACAACACTCAAGCAACAACATACACAATGTTCTTTCTCAAATATTTACATTACCATACTGAGTGTTCGTACATGTTTCCATCCACAATGGATCATCATCAGTCAACAAGTATCAAATAATATTTCATGTAACTTACTTAAATATTTTTACACACAAATAACAATAAACAAATACGTGCACGTGCAGAAGTTTCTGCCTGTTTCAACATTCCTGTCTTCCAAATCTTACCCAACGGCCAGATTTTAACTTTATAAACTCAGGACAAACACTATGCCATTTTACGCCACCCCAACCGCGTAACTGCAGATCTCATACAGTACAAACAACATGGCGGATACGAGCATTTTTCCTGTGGAGGCTACACTACCGCCACTAAATAACTAATCTCACATGACGTACAGCAGTTTCTGTTACAAAGATATGCAACTTTTGTTAATGCATTTTGTTTGCAGAGTATAATATCAGAACAACGGAGGTCGTGTAAAGATTTCAATTCGCTTCCATTTTGATACTAACTAGCAGGGCTCAGCAAACGAAGCTACACGTACTGAGTTTAGAACGGAAATACTCTATAAATACGCCAACAAATTAAGCACAAAATAAAGTGTTAAGCCAACAATACAAGTAATGAGGGTTGTAAACACTATAGCTGAAACCGAAAAATTAACGCATAGGGCACATAGAGGCTGTCCCTACGTAATATACATATATAATATAATACAATATAATATAATGTAATATAATAAAATATTGGCTGTATGAAATAGAATACGTTCCTGGATCGATATTTCCTTACCATTCGATTCCGTTTGGGCATGCGTGCAGTGATTTTCGTTACCCAGGAAAGGGTATGATTAAGATTTTTGCCATGTTGCTCGTGCTTTGAGGGCCTGTATTCTCCCCCGTCTCTTTGTCTTTCGGTTGCTATACTCAGGTCTGCTCGCAGGTGATGTTTGGTAGGTATTTTATATTTGGATATGTTTTTAAGTTTCATTTGCCCTTTTTGTTGTTTTGCGTACCGGACCGTCTGTTCAGTAAAAATGGGATCTGGGTGTTTTTGGGCTCCAGACTGCGAGACGATAGCTACGTACGGGGAAGCTGCGTTACCCCAACGTATATGCAGCCGACATATTTAGGGTCTTCTTCGTTTCAAATAAGTTTCGTTTCGTAGTCCTTACTTCTTCTACCTACTTGTTCACAGCAGGTGTCGAGGTTGTTTATTTTCACTTGATCACACTCAGACACACACCACAGTCGGTAGGACTCCTCTGGACGAGGGGTCGGCCCGTCGCAGAGACCTCTACCTGACAAGAGAAACACTCACAAGAGAAAAACATCCCTGCCTCCGGTGAGATTCGAACCCACGATCTCAGCAAACCGCAGACCTACGCTTTAAGACCGCACGGCCACTAGGATGGGCCGTTTTAACCCTTTAAAGCCTAGCGGTAACTTTACATACGGCCAGGTTTAACATTAAAAAATTCTACGTGGTGCCAACATTGCGTTTATGTGTTTTGTACGGGTCTCAGAACAAACAGCAACTTTTACCTTATAAAACATTAACAGACTGGTTTTTATAACCGAAGTGGAGAGTGTTTACAGCGCGGTACGCACTGAGTCCTTATATAAAACAGATACGCTTCGTCTTTAAAGGGTTAAATAAGTAATAGTAGCAAATTGCTGAAGTTATAGTGGTGGGACTGAGTTAACTAGTTTATTTTGATGTGTAATTGAACTGGGCATCTATACCGTTTCTTACGAATCCCTGTTAATGTAATTTGAATAAACATGGATATGTTATGTATTTTGGTTAACGTAACTTGAATATTGTTGTTTGTTTATATTAATATATGCTCGGATACACTTAGTTTGAGAGAGTTCCGGTTGGTAATTTGCCCCACGGGGCGTGACATACCTGGGGGCTGTCTGCCCAAACGTCTGACTACATAATTAGTAAGTGTGAACACTTTGTGTTTCTAATATTATTCTACATAAGGACTTCAGGATTCGGGTGCATAGCAGCCGCACCACAGCAATATAAGTCACGCACAAAATTAAATGAAACAGCCATCTCTGCAGACATAATTATGTATAACAAAACGTCTATACGATAAGAAAGGTTTCATTAGCTCCGCTCACAACTTCTTGTCTGTCTTGTATTTATTACTGTAAATTACGTAAAGTGAGTTACGGGGCGCGACTGATCGATACCAAACTTCATTACGGCAAGACCGAACCTCGAGAGAGTAAAGCTGAAGGTACGGACTTGCGAGTAAACTTATTAACATATTGACCTGCTGGTATGTTCTTTGAATTAATTGCTAGTCATGAAACGAATTCATAACGAGGTCAACTCCGTCAGTCTGTCACGCTACCGAATATTTTAATATTCTTCGAGTAAACAACGGTACAAGCCGTGATATATATAAGCCAAAGGCGAAGAGAAGCGTCGGGCACCCGAGGAAAAGACGGAAGGACCAGCATCACCTTGACGGTTAAAGAGCAGGCATTACGCCTAACAGTTCATAGCTCATGATGATTATTATTATTATTATTATTATTATTATGACGACGACGACGACGACGACGATGATGATGATGATGATGATGATGATGATGATGATGATGGAAAAATTGTACATGCAGTTCATATTAACAGTTGTTTAGTAGGCCTACAAATAATTTTGGTCCACGTAAATTTGCTGCTGACTTCTACTGTACACGAAATCCACGTTTAACTTTATCGTAATTTCAAAACCTGCTTTTACATTAACGCAGCGTCACCCCCTTGTGTTAATGCGGCATCTCCAGACTGAGATGTAGCTGAGCAGAATGGGACTGAGTAGACAGGACATGAGCATGCATCGAGCGACACGACATACCTCTTTTTCGAAGTGACCTACGACTTGCATGGCCAAAAGGTTTTAAGTCGAAACACGAAATTCGTCCGAGCAATACACAAAACATTCAGCTCCTACTTCACAGAACAAGTACGCACCCTGAATTCTTCCTGGGGTAGGGGATGACCCTAAGGCTATATATAGATTGATTTTAAAGATTATGTTATAAATATCTTGCTGTGAGCACAACATAACAGTGACTGTAATTGCATTTATATACATACGAGTATAACTACATGTTCCATGACTCAATCACAGTGTCCTCTCTTCTTGGTTTTTTCATTCTATTAATTTATTTTTCAAATTTCTAATGTACTAGTCATCAGCCGATTTCGGTGGATGATATTAGCTGAAATCACGTAAAAGGTTTGACATAATACCCACAAAACCTTTGTTTTTTAAATTTCGGTTTTGGGTAGTTTTGGGGGCTGCAGCCCGGCAACCCCCCTTGGGTGTGCCCCTGTCACAAATAACATAACACTTCTGCATTACAAACAACAGCCGTTTAAAGCCGGTTAGATAGATAATCACCGTTTATTCTGAGAATCATGCCAAACACATAAATGCGTTCTGTTGTTAAAATAAAGCGCTATTTAATTTTAAAGAAGTCAGCACATACAACAACCACCGTGCTTTAAAGGGTTAAGATAACAGGAATGGGGGAAAGCATAGCACGCGAATACAGACGTCAGACTCTGGAGCAAAGCAGTGACAGGTCGCTATAGGTAAGTACGGGAACATCAGGCGATAATTACCGCGAGATTTATTGTCGCGTTGTCATGCACTATTATTGTAATGTTACCCCACTAGATTTACGACAGGCCGTAACCTCTCTTGTTCGTACGTCCAAACTTTTACCGTTTGCTTACTTTAGCATACGCGATACACACAATTGGTGTTATTAGGTTCGCTAAAATCACCACGTTAAACCCTCCATACTAGACGTCTCTCTTATGCAGCTGTAAAAGAAACGACCACAACAGTCCTAGAGCGGTGGGCCTGTGTTTGTGTGAGCTGACTGGACGGACAGAAGTTCCTGAGCAGCGAAAACTTGTCGGCATCCATAAAATAACAGGACTGCGCCAGCTATTACACCTCCCCCCCCCCTCCCCAGACCCTCCACTTTACCCATGGAGCCACCACCAGTACAGACACTTTATTAAAAGCTTGCCTTTGATATTAAAAATTCATAATTCATAAAATATTCCTTCATCTTTCTTTCCGAGAAGAGGATGAAGTTTTCAGCTTTCTTTGCCTCTAGCCAGCAATTCCACACATTTCCCGGTAGGGTCCTAACATTCTATCCTTCTCTTCACTGCATCTTTCCACAACGCTAATGACATTTTTAATGAGTAGGCCAACCCGTATTTTCTTTCCGTCTGGAGTCTCCAATGACTATGACTTTTTAAACCGGCGGCAGACTAATACAACAGAAATATTAGCATTTATATCCGTAACTAAATGATTTTAAAAAAGATCCTCGAAAGCTAACGGCACGAATGCCGAATTATACATATTTATAAAGTTATATTTTAATCTGAATACAGATACAGTGAAACCTGTACGCTCAGTAACAATATTTTCGTTGTACCGAGTCCAACCCATCAGACTAGAACACAAGGTGGTATACTTCGGATTTTCTCAAGAACAGAAACAAAGCACGCAGCATGCGTCGGTTAACGATATGCTATCAGCAGCGTTCTCGGCGAATTACTAATCTAGTTATTCTACGATAGAAGGCCTATATCAACTGAAGGCCGATACTGGTGGCCATGCGGTCTAAGGCGTAGGTTTGTGGCCTGTCGCTTGCTGGTATTACGGGTTCTAATCCCGCCGGAGACATGGTTGTCTGTCGCTTGTGAATGTTGTGTGTTGTGAGGTAGAGGTCTCTGCGACGGGGCGATCCCTCGTGCAGAGGAGTCCTACGGAGTGTGATATGCCTGTGCGTATTCTCGAAACCCCAACAATGAGGGTGCCTAGGCACGAGTAGGGGTGTTGCGCCACAAATAGAAAATCTACTGCAGAGTTTACATAGCGCCAGATGAGATGTGTGGATGACCAAGGGTGGAACAGAGTGGCTGATTTATTCCCGGGTCATTCAATGACACCTTCACGACTGACTGTGTAGCGTCGTACGACAGAGTAAATATAGACTATGAATTGCAGGAAGTGCTCGTACTGCCCCCGCGTGTTCCTGGAGGCACTGACACACAAACAGGAGGATCAAGATACCGGGTTTACAGGACGACACATGAGCCCAGAACGTCTGGAAAACGAGGCAGGATTATTACCAACGAGCCAAAAGTGACGACCAGTGGCAGTAAGTGGGGAAGAGCAAGCGAGGAATCGGCCGTAGCCTATTTTAAATATCTATCCTGTACTTTCTGCAATAACTGACGAAACTCATCAGAAACTTCAGTCACGGTATTCGGTTTACAGGCAGACATTCAAGTTATATCGTTACCAACCGACTAGTCACAGACTTTCCCACCAGACGACACTTAAATTGTGCCAATGAAGAAGTTTGCGCGAGCTAGATCTAATAATGTTTGTAATAAGGTTTAAACTAACAGTGTCACAGGCAGCCAACAGCATCAAACAAAATGATCGGGAGCCTTTCTAGCGGTAAAAAAAAAAACAAGCACCAAAACAAAGTATCAAAAACAGTACATTTCTCTGCAATAAAGTACCACAAAGTTTTAAATTAAATGAAGCAGATATTGAACCAATGAACTGCTTGGAACTCAGTGAGCCCGTACTGAAATCTGACAATCAAGAAACACCCCGGGTTTCGATGAACCGGGTTCGCAGGATCCAGTGATTTAATCTTAACCCCAGGACACCAAATCCAGTCTAAACCAACACCCTACTTGTTAACACGGGTGCGCGGCTCTATTATATTTTCATTATTACATACGAGTCTCATTTACATAACCACATTTTAGGTCAAAAGCGGGAAGGTACCCAGCAACATGCACAAATTACGAGACACTGTGCCTAGATTGCAATTTCGGCACAGAAAACGCAGTTAGTTACAACCGAACTATGGGAATTTAATAACATACAGCGGGTGTATACACGTTTTAGGATATCTGTTGTTCGTAATTTCATACAGTAAGCGTTATTCGGTTACGGCTGATACGAAGGTGGTAAAGTGCAGGCATCTGAATACAGACACGTCATATTATGTCACCGTATTTATTAACCCTTTAAAGACGAAGCGTATCTGTTTTATATAAGGACTCAGTGCGTACCGCGCTGTAAACACTCTCCACTTCGGTTATAAAAACCAGTCTCTTAATGTTTTATAAGGCAAAAGTTGCTGTTTGTTCTGAGATCCGTACAAAACACATAAACGCAATGTGGGCACCACGTACAATTTTTTAATGTTAAACCTGGCGGTACGTAAAGTTACCGCTAGGCTTTAAAAGGTTAACGTATATAACCGCACAGCCAGCGTCACAGCTACGACAGACGTCACGAAAACAACGGCTGCCTGTTTGTGAGTCTCACTGGGTTCTACCACCACTTTTTCCTTTACTCTCATTCCACACACGTCATCATTCGCCACAATCATTAGCAGTTTTGACAATAATCAGATCCTGACATAATCAACAATGCACTTTCTTAAATCTAAGTCTTTTATTTGGGCCACAGACCACGTTTTACAGCAAGGTAAAACAACACATAAGATACGCCTTTACTACACTTTAACCTTTTAAAGCCTAGCGGTAACTTTACGTACCACCAGGTTTAACATTAAAATATTCTACGCGGTGCCCACATTGCGTTTATGTGTTTTGTACGGATCTCAGAACAAACAGCAACTTTTGCCTTATAAAACATTAAGAGACTGGTTTTTATAACCGAAGTGGAGAGTGTTTACAGCGCGGTACACACTGAGTCCTTATATAAAACAGATACGCTTCGTCTTTAAAGGGTTAAAACTTAAATTTATACAAATGTATAAATAAATAAACCGTAAATAAATAAAATAAATAGAATATAAAAATAAATAAATAAATCGTAAATAAAATCCGGGAAAATGTCATTAAATGAGTGGCAGAAAAATGTACAGAGAGCGTAACAAACACCACAGTGCTCCTAACACAAAGTACACATTATTCACAAACACACTGCATTAGAATTTTATCTGAGACTACTGCAGAATACGAGTTGTATGTTTTTATCTCACACTGTATGCGTGGGACACATTTCACTGTGATATTAACGACAGTCGGCCTATAGCAGTCCGCACTTAGGTCTATTAACCTTTATGTACAGCCTATATAATGAAGCTCAACGGGATGGCAGAATGCCGCAATTGCTATTCATTTATACAACGCAATGTATCAACTGCCTACTGAGCTTGGAAGTCAGAAAACAGCCCACGTTTTTGTATCGTTGTATCTGCAACGACACTCACAATGATTTCTGTCCCGTGCAGAGAACAGAACGTAAGCAGAAATTAAACAAAGGGGACACACTGCGTACATTTCTGAACCTGTGCAAGAAGTTCAAGTCAAAACTGAACCCAGACGCACGGCAAGCTTAACGGTCTTAAATTTCGGCATATAGTATACACAACACATATAATCGCATGTTTAATGTTTCAGAAATGACATACAATCCTCAGACAGGCTTGATTTGGGAGAAACCGAAACACCGGGAAACTGTACTCTATAAAGTTCCCACGACATGTTTCAAACGAATTCTTCTTTATACAGCTTTCCACAACGAAAATCCTCTACATTAAACTGTACTGCATACTCACAGAAAAAACACATTACACTGTTCTTCACAAGTATGCGACACATAACAGATTAAATTAAACTGAGTGAATAATGTGAATCAATGTAACCGTACGCGAAACAGTGGCGGCGGCGGCGGCGGTGGTGGTGGTGGTGGTGGTGGCGGCGGCGGCGGCGGTGGTGGTGGCGGCGGCGGTGGCGGTGGTGGCGGCGGCGGTGGTGGTGGTGGTGATCACATAGTTCACGGATCATCTCGAGTGAAGAATGTTTGTCAGTTACACAACTTCAGTTAAATTTCTCACTTCAGCTACATTTTTCTTCCAAGTGATATGAATGTTAGGTAGCTCGCCACTCACAGCTTCTTCTACCGAATGCTATAAACCTTTACAACAGCATGCAACACTCAAAACTTTACACTCGTGTAGTTTTTAACACACCGCTGCACTAAACTACGACACACAATACTACGTTACAATAAGGTCTGATGGATAACTTCAATTACATTTCCTCCGAGCTACCATAAAATAATATAATTCCTCTCTCCGCATTTCATTTCCACTTCTCTTCCATTTCTATCTTTAATTTTCTCCTTTCTTCTTTCTTTTAACTTTTCTCTCCTCCTTTCCTAACACATTCGTTCACTCAACACTACAACATACAACATTGTATCTATTAATTCCATTTCTTTACAGTGCACTCGGCAGGTCACAGCAAACAACATAAAATGGCTGATTAACCATTTTAAGGACGAAACATAATCATTTCCGTTTAAAGAACCAGTTCGTACCGCACAGTAAACACTCCGCATCTCGGTTATAAAAACGATCCAGTTAATGACGTATACGGATATAACAGCTCTTTATTCTGAGATATAATCAAAACAAACACTCACTGGGCAGAATGTAGAATTGTTGAATTTTAAACCTGGTGTTACATAAAGTAACCATGAGGCTTTGAATAGCTAATTAATACTGAATTTGGAAATGTTATAGAATGAAGCAGTTGTAGCCCCATCTAAAGGCACTATGCCGCCATTTGCCTGGAATAAAATCAGGAACACCTCAGTCAGGACATCCGAGTACCTACCCTAGGTTTGAACCCAGGACTTCCAGAATAAGAAGCAGAGATGGTGTGACATGCATTATAATACTACACTTAAGATTTCTGCAACCGTACAAATGTTTAACACATGCTTCGATACGGTACGGACAAAAAAATGTTTGAAAAAGCACCAGAGACAGAATTAGAGGAAGCCGAGATAATGTAATTCACTTTCAGGGACGGAAATATGGTAGCAATTAACTAATTCGTGTTCGTATCACCACAGGCGGTACGGGTGGTTACCTCCCCTTATAAGTACACAAATCCCTCGCATTTCTCCCCTCGCAAGCCGTCCCCCCGACGACATTTTCATCTCTCTAGGGCATACCTGTCACTGTAACCATGGTAACAGATATTATTGCAAGGCAAAATCAGAACAAAACAAAAATTAACAGTTGTTCTGCGCCGGTATATGAAAGTGATACGTTTCACTCTTCCAACGAATACAAATTGAGAAATTTTTTCGTCCGTTCCCGGGTCTTAATTTATGCAATCAATTTATCAGACTCCCCTATAGGGCCATACATTGCAGACTGCGTGATAATAAAACGTACATCAAAAATACAGAATGTTTCCTTAATAACTTTACCAAGCGTGAAGACATACGAGCTGGCTTAGGCAAGCCCAGAGTATTCCGGGAGCACATCAGCGCTGGAATGTGACGCATGCCGCACTTGGTGTGTCTCATACTGGCAAGCGCGTGTTCGAAACGTTTTCTGTAGGAAAGTGTTCATCTGCAAAACTTGCGCAAAACATGTGCCCCCGAAAAAACGTCACGAAGAAGTCTTTGTAAAATAAAATCTGCTCCAACAGTGCCGCACAAAAAACTATATACCGGACAGTAGAAAAATTTCTAATCACAGGGTCACGCCGGGACGAAAAAAAAAGCGAAAATGTTATATTTTAACTTGGGGGGGCGGGGGACATCCGCAGCTCACTTGACAACAAAACCTCTAACACTACAGCCATATAAAACTTACAGCTGTACAACTCTTCTTCCAGATATTAACCCTTTAAAGACGAAGCGTATCTGTTTTATGTAAGGATTCAGTGCGTACTGCGCTGTAAACACTCTCCACTTCGGTTATAAAAACCAATCTCTTAATGTTTTATACGGCAAAAGTTGCTGTTTGTTCTGAGATCCGTACAAAACACATAAACGCAATGTGGGCACCACGTAGAATTGCTTAATGTTAAACCTGGTCGTATGTAAAGTTACCGCTAGGCTTTAAAAGGTTAAAGCTAGAAGCCGGCACTACAGGCGGCCTCATGGAGCGGTAGGGATGGACTTCTTGCTCCTGCACACGTATTTGTCAATGAAGAGTCATGATATGGCTTACATTGGATGAGAATGGTAGACAGCCAGAACATACATACATTTATGTTCCAAAAATCACCATGCAATTCATAATTTTCCTCTGCACAACCTTAAGGACGAGCGCGGTATACAGTCAGTGGGGGCAAAATCACGGGGCTGTGTCTTTCGAAAAAAATTACAAATTTATGTCGTTACGTTCTGCCAATCCTGACATTATTCTTTGGACAATCATAGCCTTCGAGATCTCCAGACTGAATCCATGGACTTATTATTTGTGGGGAACAATGAATGGCAGAGTTTATGCGAACAATCCCCATTCTTTTCACCAACTTGAAGACAATATTCAAAAAGAGAATGCCATACAACAGTTCTAGCCTGTGTCGAGAAATATTTTCACGAAGTGCGTTGCGTCCTCAGAAGCTGAAGGTAAGCACTTTGAGAATCTCCTATGAAGTACGGTAAGTTGAACTCCATGGGTAATACGGACCATAAACCCTCGGCGAGGGAAGGCTCTGTATATGAAAAAGACCCCGCGACAGCCATCGTGCTTGGAAGGGAGATGACCGACATGAACTGGCCTCTATTATCCTACCGGAGTCCTCCATTTACCTCCTCTCTTAAAAAGAATACCAGGCATCACTCCATTCGCTCGGCTGCATTACGCGCCACAACATGCGCAGATATGGCAAGAGTTGGAACTTTTATTTAACGGAATTCCGGTAAACGCATCATGCACCATCACATCACACAGCCAGTATATCGATTAACAAATGAATTTCTATGTTTCTGCCAAACGTTTATCAATTAGCCGCAACCACAAAACGGTTACTTTTCCAATCACTATTAACACTATTTAACAGCCGTGGAATGTGCGATGAAAATTCAGCATAATAATGTGTCAGTTCCCACACACAGCTACGGTTTCCAGATGGCCCCTCAATTGATTCCCCCTTACACATTATAGCTCTTCGGGGATACTTTTAAATCACGGTTTCACTGAATATGCACGCTATGAACTTGTAAATGTCATGGAATGACAGCTCGATTGAACAAACACAGGAATAACAGCCTGCAGCAGGAGTACCAAGCTCAAATGGTACGTGAACCAAGCGAATAATTTTGAAAAATGACAGAAGAGGAACGTCATTTGAAGTAAAATACGTATTAAAATATTTTGTTAAAAATTAAACACACTAAGATTAATGTTTCATCCTTCTCCACAACAAAACTGAACTACATTGCAATTATTTAATTTTAAATTTTACTCCTACGCTACCTCTTTGCCGCTGCCTGTTGCATATCACCACCCAGGGACAGTAAACCTATTTGATTCTTTAGGCCCGTGACTGAACATTTTTAATTCTGTAAATTAAAAACGTCAAATAATGAAAACAACTGCAGTCACCACAATCACCTTCTATTACAGAAACAAGTTCGTATACAAAGTACATTTTTCGAATAACAAAATATAGTTGTGTCGCCCAAAAGTGTCTTCATTATTTACTTACGAAACACAGTGGGATGTCTTCTCTAAAGACAGAAAATCTTCGACGCTGTGCCGGGTCACTTGGTAGTAAGATGAGCATAAAATAAACTGGAGGAAGTCGTAGACCCATAGTCTATAAGCAACTTTTCTCAGCAAAGCCCCACAATGTAATACTGACTGAAATACTGCCGCTGAATCCTGAAACGTTCTGTCCCTTTCCGGAACTCGTATTTGTTTTTCATTTGGCTTCCCTGGAAACGACGCAATACGGGGAAACAGCGCCCTGACAAGCCTCATGTGCCTACTGGACCACAACGAATGGTTGGTGCATGCGGTGGTATGCCGTTTGAGACCGATAGGGAAAATATTTCCGTGTTTTTATGCAACACGCGTACTGTCTTGCTACGGTACAGTCCTGTGATTAACAGTCATAAAACAAGAGCATAAGTCCCGCGCTTAAAGACTGTCAAGGCTACATGCAGCATGGTATCAAGCATAAACGGTAACGGGTCGAAACAAGTGTGGGTCTGCTGCCGCTAGCTTGCAGGGATTGCGGGGGCATGGATATCTGTCTCTTGTTAGTGTTCTGTCTTGCCGAGCAGAAGTCCCTCTGCGACAGGCCAATCCCCCGTCCAGAGGAGTCCTACCGTGCGTGCATGCGTGCGTGTGATGAAGAGCAACACTAACCCTTCTACACCTACAATGAGTAGGCAGAAGAGGTCAGACAAAGAAAGAAAGAAAGAAAGAAAGAAAGAAAGAAAGAAAGAAAGAAAGAAAGAAAGAAAGAAAGAACAGTGTAGACAATTTAATTAAAATCTCTTTACTAGCTAAAAACTTACTACGGGCAAACGGACAATAAACAAAAACACAAAGAAATGTGCTAGCCGAATTACAGTAGAACCATACACCATTCAATAACCTATGAAGCAGTCTTTACACATTGACCGATGCACATGGCCACACTTACACACAGAATTTATGCTCTTGATTTTTGAACGTTCTTTGAAAGACACTCGTAAAACAGACATCTAATTTGTGGGTCGTGCATATCCAACTGTGTATCGTGCATATCCAACTGTGTATCGTGCATATCCAACCGTGTATCGTGCATATCCAACCGTGTATCGTGCACATCCAACCGTGTATCGTGCATATCCAACCGTGTACCGTGCATATCCAACTGTGTATCGTGCATATCCAACTGTGTATCGTGCATATCCAACTGTGTATCGTGCATATCCAACTGTGTATCGTGCATATCCAACTGTGTACCGTGCCAGCAATTACTGAACAGATATAAACGGGGTGCTCACAGCCCACACTGGAACCGTCGGCCAACGTTAATTTCTGTTTATATAAATCCAACACAATCCCCCCCCCCCCCGGACTACACGGAGCCCGAACACATTCTCTCAAATACGAATCATCACACTGAACATTATTACAACATTTTGATTGGAGTCTGCAAAATTTATTTCACACATCTTTCGACAGGATTAGATTTTCAATAAATAACAATATCCAATCAGGTAACCAGAATAGCATAAAACGCATTTCGGATATTTATTTTTTGGAACAAATTCAAAACAAAAACTCTCACAAGTAAAATCCAGACATAATAAAAATGCAATTAGAATGTAAATGAAATTCTGTAGCATACAAGAGACATAAATATTTTGAGGTCGTTGCTTTCGGTATATGGTGCGGAATTCGAACGTTTGTTACATTAATTTCCACAAAGTCAACAGGCATACCAATGTAAATTACATACACCGCTGTGGCTTCAGCCTTTTCCCACATACCATGTATTCACAGTATAGGTTTGCCACTGTGGTAGAACATGGTATTGACATTCCATTCCACTCAAATGCCGTTACAGGCGTTCCGTTAATAATCCGAAGTACATTAAACCCCGACATTTCTGACGATACTTCGTGTCGCCTTATTTTTCTCTCTTTCAGGCTACTCAATCTTCAATACGCTGACGTAGAATTTCAGCCGCTTCTCAACCTATTACCAAACGGCGTGACGGAGTATCTGGAACTCAGGCATCGTTTTCGATAGGTCTCTAATACGTGTGGTGGCCCAGATGAAGGGTTAACACGATGCATGTCGCCTTAATCCATAATAACCGCACATTAGTGCCAGAGCAGTAAACTAAAATGCGCCATGACATCTTGCTTTCATCGTCACTAATTCACTCCCTCACTTGACGTTACACAACATGTGTAAAAGTAACAACTACGTTGAATAAGCTGTTGAATGTCACAGACCGTCCTTAAAGCAGCATAGAAATGAAGCCAAAATACACTAAGCCAAAAAACTACGACTCTTGAACGATACAGTAACTGGTTGAAATTCAGCCTTCCCATACATACATACATACATACATACATACATACATACATACATACATACAAACATACACACACATACACACATACATACATACATACATACATGCATACATACATACATACATACATACATACATACATACATACATACATACATACACACACACATACACACACACATACATACATACATACATACATACATACATACATACATACACACATACATACATACATACATACATACATACATACATACACACATACATACAGTAAATTCTGCGACATCCGGCACTGGATTATTCGGAAATCTCTATCAACGGGCGAACTGACAAAGAGTTTTAAGTTTAGTAAGGAGCGACTTACTCTGTTATGCTGTGCAAATGCCACTGCACCTTGTTATGTAAGCAGTGGTGAAAAGAACTAAAAAGTGCAGCACGGAAAACAGGACAGGATATCAAGGGACAAGTTAAATGGTTAGGTCTATCCCTGACGTTGCAGGATACACTAAGACACATATTGAGTGTAATATTCTGATATCCGGCAAACCTTTGGTCCAAGAGGTGCCGGATATCTCAGATTTTACTGTACATACGTACATACATACATACATACATACATACATACATACATACATACATACACACACACACACACATACACACATACATACATACATGCATACACACACACACATACACACACACATACATACAAAACTGGATCTAGGCATGCGAAATTTGGTACGAAGCTGGGCCCTGCATGTACGTACACATTGTGTGTGAACACTGCAAATAAATAAATCACCAGTTACAAAACATTAGGGTCACAATGGACTTTGGATTCACTTCCAATACACTATACGTATACAAGATGTGAACTTACGTAATTGGTTTCCCACAGAAAGTAAAAGCAACAAACGTGCTTGGTATCAATATTCTGTCTTCGCACGTGGGCGTCCGTCTGTATGTGTATGCGATTGCATGTATGTATGTCCATTCCAACTTTTGAATCAGTTTATCAGTTTTCCAGAAACCTGTTATGGGCATCACGCCGTTGGAAGACACCCAAAAGCCGCTGTTTTTATTTCCTACAATCAATAACGTGGCCAACGGAGGGACTAGTGAGGTTGGAGAGAATGCCGCCACTTAGTTGTAGACCCTGAAATGCTGTATGTCAGCATTTATTGGACAACAGTGTAACTTCACAGGGTAACCGTACCATACTTTTAAACTGTCAACGAAGAGGCTGGACGCCGCGCGTACACTTTTTAACCCACAGTTTGACAACAGTAACTAACTATCCGCTGGCAAACTGGTACGGATACAAACCATGAAAACACATATACTGCAGCTACCCATTATATAGTGCGTTGTCATACTGTATGTAAGCCAACAGTTTTAAATATGGCGGCTATGCGAAAATGTGGTTTACATCCAACAAACTTAAAACGTACAGATCCTCACCGACAATAATAATAATAATAATAATAATAATAATATAGACAGCATAGTGGAAAAAACAAAAGGAAGATGGCATGGGAAGAGGATGCATGGACAATTGCCACGTAATTTAGATGCAAAGCTGGTGGATATTGAACAGTCATATCACTGGCTAAAATCTGGCGACATCAAGGGAGAAACAGAAAGTGCAATAGTGGCAGCTCAAGACCAAGCAATTAGTACAAACTATTTTAAGAATAAAATTTTGAAGGAAGAAATTGAGAGTAAATGCCGGTTGTGTAAACAACATGAAGAAACTATTGACCACTTAACCTCAGGATGCCCCATTTTGGCAAAGAACGAATATTTAATGAGACATGATAAAGTCTGTTTACATTTACACTACTCAATATGTAAAGCCTTGGGCATTGAAACCACAGACAAATGGTATACACACATGCCCAACCCTGTGTGTGAAGAGGGAGATGTCACAGTGTTATGGAATCCAGCAGTACACACAGACAGAGAAATTACAGCAAATAGGCCAGATATAATAATTAAAAACAAAAAAGAGAAAACATGCACACTGATAGATGTGGCAATACCAGCAGACAAAAACGTTGTGCAAAAGGAAGCGGAAAAGAGGTTAAAATACAAGAGTTTATGTATAGAGATACAACGAATGTGGAACCTGAAGTGTACAATTGTACCAGTAATAATTGGAGCCACTGGAATAGTAACGAGAAGCTTAAAGAAAAACTTGGAAGCTATACCAGGAAAACATTCGATAGATTCACTACAAAAGACAGCTATACTTGGAAAATCACACATAATACGGAAAGTTCTGCAGTGTGAAGCTTGAAGCCTGAGCGGTGGGGATCACTGCTGGTTCAAGAGACGTACCAGGAAGAAAAGGCCTGTGACAAGAGACACACACATAATAATAATAATATCATAATCCGGGATATAGAAAAAGGGACATGTATGCTAATTGATGTAGCAATCCCGGGGAGACAGAAATGTGATAAAGAAAGAAGCAGAGAAGATTCTAAAATATAAAGACCTGATAATGGAAATACAGCGCATGTGGAATGTAAAAACAAAGGTGATGCCAGTTATAATAGGAGCAACTGGAACCATTTCAAAATCCTTTAGAAAATACTTGAGCAGCGTACGAGGAAAGCACGATATCAAGGAACTACAGAAAACAGCTATACTGGGCACAGCGCGCGCGCGCGCACACACACACACACACGCGCGCGCGCGCACACACACACTTCGGAAAGTGCTAATATAGAAGGACAAAACAGTGTAATATTGAAGACAGCGTTAAATGCACCATTAACAGTACCCGCAGAATAGCTGCGACACTGTATACCCTAGAAATATGGTTTGTTTCAGGTATATAAGTGTGAATACCCTGCATAAAGGAGATGATGATGATGATGATGATGATAATGATGATGATGATGATATGTAGGACTACAGCTTTATTGTGTACGGAAGTAGGATTCATGATTTCTGCTCCGAAATGTTTGAACAGCGCCGCCATTGCCGAAAACGCCTTTTACGTGTCCACTGTGCACCTTTGCAAACCAGTTGCAGCATTTTTACGAATATCGATTTTAGTTTTGTGTAAAAGACAGCTTATATCAGATGGACAGCGCCCAACACGAATCTTACCCAGTTTCTTACGACCCTCCCATAAAACGGTTTATGTTATTCGAACCCATGCCCGCAACCTGACAGACCATATACACCGAGGCACACACTTCCATGCACCGAACACAACACACATGCATTTCGACAGTAGTTCGGGGAATAATCACGTGAGCTTCATTGAATTTCGGCTGTCGACAATTACGGACGTGGCACCGTAACAGTACTGATTAATGCTATAACTATGGAGATAACATGCCGCCTTTCCCCTTCCCTCGGGAATGACGCTTGTACACAGCACACAAACAACGAAACTGAAAAAAAAACGTGAAAAGAGAAAAATCCAATCAATACGAGACAATGAACTGGCCTCGCCTGGCGTGCGTGTCTACAGTAAGAGAGAAAAAATGAAACGTCTGCCATCAGATTCACTAGAGATCAGACCTACCGCTAAACATCACGCATTCTTAATGCAAAGACACTAAATAAGAACGCAGGTTCGGTGCATACAAACATCATTAAGTATTCAGGCTTCGTACATACTAACCTACACCATTAAGTACGCAGACTTGGTTCACAGGAACACATAAATTAATGTAAGCTTGGTGCATACATGTAATTAAGTATGCAGGTTTCATGCATACGAACACATCACTGGCCATACAGGTTGTCATACAAAGATACACCATTAGGCATTCAGGCTCAATTCATACACACGACATTAAGCATGCGGGCTTGATGCATACAAGCAAACATAATTAAGTATGCAGGTTTGGTGCATGCAAACAGACGTAAATAACTGCTCAGGCTTGGTTCAAATAGCACGTATGATTAAGCATGCAGTAGGCCTACTGCTGCATACAAACACATATAATTAAGTACGTAGTACTGCTGCATACAAACACATATAATTAAGTAGGAAAACTCCAATTGCTCGTTCGTCTATTTAACGATTCTGAGGAACCTGAAAAGGCTATGAACACCTCCTAAGGAACTAACAGAAGATTATACAAATGACGAACCGGAAGAATGCGAGACACAGTGGTTTATTTTAGGCTAACATAGCGCAATTCGCCTTGACATGTGCGTCCATACACAGGGGTACCAACACCACAACATGGCACCCACAAGCACAAGCAGAGGCTAACAGTGAAGTTGTCGCTATGTCTAAGCACCAGGCATGAAGAAATGTGGGAACAGTGGATGTAAATTTCATGCATTCTTGACTTCCAACACTCTCGGATGGATATGTGTGATCAGCTTCACAATTCGGTCGCCTTAACAACCAGCAACAGCGACCTTGATGAACACGAGGACGGGTGCGACCCACAACGTGTCTGACATCGAAAGAGATTTACCGGCAGGAAATGGAAATATGGCCGTGCAGTTCAATGTCAGTCACTGCAGTGACACGGATAGCGCAACAGCATCACATGTCCTCCGGGAAATTGTACAAAAAAAAAAGGATTAAAAATCATTATTTAGTATCAGAAAATCATTACATGAGATCAGAAGTTCTCATGACTATCAACATGAATATAGATTTCATGTCAAAAGTAGCAAACATGACAGAATTTCAGCCACGAAAGAAACTCGGAAGTGCATTCAGAAGGCTGGTGCATCACCACCAAGAATACTCTAACAGGCAAAATAACTGTACCCTTTCTTGGCAGACGTGAAAGGGAAAGTAAAGTGAAGCCGTCCCTGTGCTCACCATAAAGGCATATAAGAAATTGGAGGTGTAGATCCACTCGATCTTAACCTCGACAGCAATAGCTAGAGGTCCGCTTCACGCAACGGCCACTTTTCCCCGGAGACTGAGTCCCGGTACCCATCCAGCAAAAGGCCGGGTGGAACCCAGGGCCGGCCTGGACGTTTTGGAGAAGGCAAAGCTTTCTTTCGCAAACAGGGAATCGAAACACGATTCCTCGGTTGTCCAGACCTTACGTAGCCCGGTCACTAGACTGAACACGCCATCCGGCAGCCCGTGAAAGTCGATAAAAGCAATGAGACTAAAACACCCAAAACAATTTGAGGTCATTAGAAGTCACGTTTATGGCCTTTCTACTTCACAGAGATGTCAACGGCTACATAGATTCATATCAATAAACCATTCCGTATAACATTCGTGCATGAATTTTTAAGACCACCAGTTACAGACACAAACACTTGTCGCAGCGTGATGGCATTTAGATGACTGCCAATCTTCACAGAGTTAATTTCATTATTCATCTTAGTCGGTTCACCTCACGCTTTTCTTTCCTGTGGCGCAACAGACCAACTCGGGCCTAGGTCGCCTCACTGTAGGTTTCTAGCTCACACACAATTAGACACACACACACACATCCGGTAGGACTCCTCTGAACGAGTGATCAGTCCGTCGCAGAGACCTCTACCTGACAACACACGACACTCACAAGAGATAGATATCCATGCCCCCGGCGGAATTCGAACCCACAATCCCAGCAAGCGAGCTGCCGCAGACCCACTCCTTAGACCGCGCGGCCACTGGGATCGGCTACCACATACTTACGGAATGATACCAACACATATTTCTGTGCATATCGCACCTGTTCTGTAAAAAGGGGCTAATTGCCACTTTGAGCTAAATTCAGTTATGTGTAGCAAATCATTCAACTAATGGTCCTCTATGATACGTAAAAAAATGACATCCATTTTCAAAAATAACCACGATAGGTGGGGTATATCCCACCTCTCTAAGCATTTGTCAAACGGAGCCACTTTCTTGCTTCTCCTGTAAAATTGACATTTTGTGGGTTCTCCCTTTTTATACAGTAGGGGTCACATTATTCTCATATACAAAAGATCTCTTACTTCTTAAACGCATAAGGTCACAATTTTACCCCTAATTTTAACCTCACAGTCAAAGCCGTTTATTCAAATCAACGATCAGTAATAACAATGAAATAACGCCCCCGATATCCAACTTGAATGAAATGTCAATACTTTTGGATTCTCAACATGCAAAGAGTCAAACGGATACGGTCTCACTTCGACCACGTTCTGAACAGCAAGAGTGATCACTCTACTTCAAAGCCATTCCAAAAAAAGAAACCTATGACGGTCAGTTTACAGCAATGTTACCACACCACGAAGATGTTTAGAGGCGTACGGGTGTACTTTGCACTGAATGAACCAAACTCTGGTTATCTTGTGCACGAGGAAATAACTCTCCGTTAATCCAATAAACAGAAGCAGGAAGGGCTTCCAGAGGCAATCTGGCCGTGGGGAAAAATTAAAACGCCTTCACAGAAATCTGTGATCTTTAGTCCAGCCCGCCACTTCGCATACAGCAGAAATCGTGGACAAAACAAGGAAGATACGACATTACATTTGGCTCGTTATCTTCAGAGTTCTGTCCAGCGTGTAGTTTGGTACGTACGTAGATGGTGTACGAAGTTTTGGAGGAATCAGCTGTCGCCATTTTTAAGGCACAAATGAGTATAAAGCGAGAAAACAAAATCTAATAATTAGAACAGCCAACGAGACAGACATGCCAAGTGTTGAGTACACAGAGCAAGCAAATCCGTGAGCACGCGCTGCCCTCGCTGGTTCCAATGTCCCAAGCCGAATCCCTGCCATAAAAAGCCGTATTACAGGTAAAAGAAAACAAAGCCTCAAACCTTATAAGAAAGCATCATCATGGTAATGTAATTATTATTTCATCTTTTGTTTCTCTAAAGCCGTTATAACGAAAGAATAAGTCATAAAAGTTAAATACGGAGCTTTCATTTAAAACAGAATTTCTCACAGCAAACCAATTGTTTCTAATGCTCAGAAAACTAATTAAGTTAATTAAAATGGAACGGAACAAAAACGTACAGAAAAGTTTGCGGATACAAACTTTGATATTTACCATTCAGAATCACCTTAAAAACTATATAATATTTATCTGCATATTATTTCCGCGAACTACGGCATAAAAACGTTAAGTGATAATTAGCAGATACTGGAACAGAATAAAACTTAACTGCTATCTGAAGCTATACGCTGGTGGCTACAATTTGTTAGACATCACAAACGCCATTAATCACAAGAATAAAACCCACTCTAAAGCCAGAAACGATTATAATTCGGTGCATCACAACACTGCAAATAGCCTACGCTGTTTTGTACTCTCGTGCAACTTGAAAGAAGTTCAGTTTCTCAGATCTACTGCCTCAACGTATTTATTACCTCGTTAAGCTGCATCCACAAAACGGTACGAAAATTGTTAATCATTCACTCGTTTCACAGAAAGTTTTGTTTCCCAAAAGAGCAATTAGGTATCTGCACCACTGCCGATAGCCGTGGAGAAGCCACTCCACTTCCCATGGCCTGTATTTTACAGAAGGGACAGTTACTCTGACATATACATTACAGGCTAAATTACATGGGACGTTATGCAATTATTCACCTAAGAATAAATGTATAGCACCTCAGGCTGAACACACGTTTAGAGAGGCCTGTTTCAAAAGATGGCAGCATACTGGACACGCATTGGACTTTTGGTCTGCAATGTTACCCAGGCAGACAGGATTACCCCACCTGGCTGACTGAATTAATGGAAACAGAGAAGCAACAACAGGAAATTAAAAATTTCATGCACTTTTCTGTCAAAAACTCTCACGGGAAGACATGAAAGACCAAAGCACAATCCAAGAAAAGCAGAATGGATCTTTATATGGGAACTGCATTCAACTGACTCGACATAGCGTCCAGTGCTGGGAAGAGCGGGGCTCTTTAAAGAGGACAGCAAAAATTCAGGTTCCTTAAAAACGGTAAATGTTTTGCGAGGCTCGGTATCTGTCAGATTTCAAACAAGAGATTCGACCGTTGAATCCGCTGGTTAAGTAATGCTTTGGAAAGCAGGTGGACGAAAAAGTAACACATTCTGAAGCGAAACAGCTACGATATGGCAAGACAAAACGACGTGTGATTACACATAATGACTGACGAGGCAACAATTCTTCCAGAAACACTTCGGTCATAAAACATAACGGCCAGGACATCGCATTCTTGACAATGACTTCCCTTACAATCACTCAACAAGATCAGATGTAGTTCAAAATCATGAAAGGAGCAAACATGCAACATAAAAGGCACAACATTAACATTACGGAGCACGAATCGTATGACTTAAGACGTAGTAAAATGTTAAACTGCACGGCACATTCTGAATTCGTGCGAGAAACCTGCGGAATGAACGCCCAACAGTAAACTCTTGTACAGAGCAACAATATGTACTCGAATTTGTGTCTATTATGCGATTGCTTTACACTGCGATGCGGTGAATATGGATTAAAATTACTCGCAGAATTCCCGCCCCCCCCCCCTCCCGCACCCTTATCAAATGCGATTACTCAGCCCTTAGCATTTCGCCTGCACGCATGCACGCACGCACACACACTGCTGTGAATGGCAGTATCAATACATTTTGCATAATGCTATTAACGCACACTGCCGGCATATGTAAGTTACTGGACATTAATCAAACATGCGCTTCGAGTGGCTAGCAATTCTGCTTAGTCACGGGGGTACTCGGCGCAGTTCTCGTCCCACAATTCGGGTATTCTGACATGGTTTTCCTGATATTCCTTTATAAAACTATTCAGCAGCTGAATGCTGTATTTAATGAGTATTACGGATGTAATCTGTTACATACCAGCAAGCTTTAAATTTGGTGTATGAGCCCCCAGAGGAAGGCACGGACGAACCGAAACATGTAGTAGTAGTGAAAGGCCATACCTTTAAATGCATTTGTAACGTGTGTGCCTTAAAGTGCTTCTATAAATTAATATTAAACAAAATGCACGGAATTTATAATTTTAAAACGTTTTTCGTGGTCTACATCAGCTCCGTCCAGCCAATTCCGGCACCAGATCCTTGAAATACGCCACAAATGCTCGTATCCACATCCTTCCAGACCATCACTCGCACTTGTGATACTTAGAAAATAACCTTTGCACCGCGACAGTTTTCCGATCCTTTGTGCAACCCTGCTTGCTTAAGCATTCAGCAGAGTCACCTGCTTTCAGAAAAGCTGGCCCAGGTGCCTACAGGCCGTCAGCAAGCCGTGTCACCCATCCAAGTACTAACAACGTCCATCGTTGCTTCACTGTACCTAGAACAGGCCTATAACCCACGCAACTAATAAGACGTGGCTGTAAGTGAATAACTGCGCAACGAAGCAATGACAAACTAGTGTAGTATTTTTCTGATACGTATTCCGCCGTGTATACCAGTCCCAACTAACAATATCCCCAACAAAGTATGCGTTATGAATCACAACAGTATACAGCAAATGTTCAACGAAGACACAACCTGGACCACGTTACGTGGCTACTCTGCTCAAACACTGGCATACATCGCCGAACACACCTCAGGGTTATGGCTCAAGGAGGCAGCAGTTCACGTTTCAACATCACTGAACAAGGAACTGTAATGTGGACGTCTGAATAAGACAATGCTGAAATTACAGTTAATCTATTTATATATACGTAGATTGTATCTGGACACATTCGTTTAGTTGTCCGTCCCTCTTTTACCTACTTGTTCACAGTAGGTGTAGACGCGTTTTACTTTCGCTTGATCACAAACACGCACCACAGTCAGTAGGACTCCTCTGGACAAGGGATCGGCCCGTCGCAGAGACCTCTCCCTGACAACACAAACATTGTACAAGACACAAACATCCATGACCCCGGTGGGATTCGAACTCACGATCCCCCAAAAGCGATCGACTGCAGACCTACGTCTTAGACCGCGCGGCCACTGGGATCGGCATATCTGCATACAGGAGTGACATAGATCCAGCATTTAATTAACACATATAAGACACAGTATGGAATACCCACATACTATTTAGTTTAATTTCAGTTAATAATTAAAATTACGAAATCACGCAACAGGGTATTTTAGTATATTTTAAATTTAGAAAGCCAGCCTACAGTAATGTACGTAAGGATATACCTTTATGGTACTTCAAAAAATTTGAAAGCCTTCGAGTAACATCTGAAGTAACCTCACTGAAGCTGGCCCCGTTGCAAAAGCCAATTAATAAACATATTTGTGATCCATAATATGTGTACCTTGTTACATTATGAGCTCACAAAGACTTCCTAATCCATAGCGATCATTTCAGAGCCGCATATACGTGCGTGCCGACTAATAGCCCGCCAGGCAGGATCGGCAACTTCTCTGACTCTTCCGTTTGGTAGGTAGTCTAAACAACAAGCTACAGGCGCCTCAATAAACCGGTCGAATTAGACTCAGTTCTCGCACACAAAACGCGTATCTATCCCAGCTTCCCAACCATTCTGTCTGCCAGGTACAAACCGCACGCTCTACCCCACTCAGAACTTCGAGTCTTCAAGTGTCTCCACCATTTTAATTTTATAAGGACAATAAACTACAGAGTCAAAGAGTCAAAATCTTTTATAAATCATTAAAAGCGAGTTTGTGTGTCTCCGGTTATGTTTATTTTTCCACTCCACACATTTCACATCCACGGCAAAAGCGACATTGCATAAGAAGAATAATCATTTCGCCAGAACACCAGACTTCAATTTAAGCAAGAAACTACTGTAATGCTACATTTGCAACACGTTCCTAAACAAACACTCCTCTGTCTGTACGTCTGCCTGTCTGTCTCTGCCTGCCTGCCGGTCTGTGTCTGTCTGTCTCTCTCTCTGCCTGTCTGTCTGTTCATCTACCTATCTACCTATCTATCTGTCTATCTATCTATCTATCTATCTATCTATCTATCTATCTATCTACCTGCCTATCTACCTACCTATCTATTTATCTACCTATCTGCCTGCCTACCTACCTACCTATCTATCTATATATCTATCTACGTATCTATCGACCTATCTATCTACCTACCTACCTATCTATCTATCTATCTATCTATCTATCTATCTATCTGTCTATCTATCTATCTACCTGTCTATCTACCTATCTATCTACCTATCAACCTACCTACCTATCTATCTATATATCTATCTATCTACCCATCTATCTATCTATCTACTTATCTATACATCTATCTATCTATCTACCTATCTATCTATCTATCTATCTACCTACCTATCTATCTATCTATCTATCTATCTACCTATCTCTCTATCTATCTATCTATCTACCTATCTATCTATCTACCTATCTATCTATCTACCTATCTCTCTATCTATCTATCTATCTATCTACCTATCTGTGTATCTATCTATCTGATATATCTCACGAATATGACAAGAACCGATACAGCCACCACGACACGCATCGGACAGCAACTAACCCTTAGGAGGCTGTCAAGATTACAGATAAGTACTAATCTACGAGAGAATCTGTTAGCATCTAAGTAGAGTCGAACTCGGTTATAACGTTACGAAGGAGACTAAATATTTTGTGTCGCTATAAACCAGTGTTGTTACAACCGAGGAGTATCATATTACGGTAAACAACGAGGAATTAATTCGTACCACAGAATATCTGACACTATACACGAGGTGTCTTACAAAGCGACGTTGTTATAACCGGATTTATCTGTAATTGTTCGTTACTCTGATACACTGTATTAGAAGGTCATCTGAGTGACCACTGGTTCGTAATGAGTCCTCAGGGGTCAAGTACATGTCAAGTCTGACGAAAGACCATGTCAGTAGCCAGTAACGTGAGCTTTAGTTTATTTTGAGTCTCCCGTTCAGAATCTTCTGTCGTTCTCACACTTATAAAAACGTTCAGTGCTCAACACACACAAAGAGCTACAATGTTTTATATGTGTGTGTCAAACTTGGTCTCTCCGTTCCCTTTTCCAAATGCGCCCTGACTTGATCTAGGGTCCACTTAGGCTGATACTCAACGAGTAACGGGGCTTCGCACCCGGATATAGCGACCGGCGGGTGAAGCAGGTCACTTGGTTCTGTCTAGTACCGAGGATAAGGACACATGGAGTTATACCTCCACTTCGCCATGTCTTCATGGTGTGGTGCACAATTATGAACAAGGGCAAACTTGCCCCTTACCAGAGATACAAACATACGGGAAGGTATACATGTCTTGAAACTTTCGCGGCGACAAAATTCAATAAAATCTTCTCGGACAGACAGTCGCGTAAAAGTGTGAAATTCTTCGAAGGTTTCAGGGACTGACTCTGTCCCCACCTGCACCCTGAAGATGGACACAAGAGTCAGTCCCTGAAACGTTCGAAGAATTTCACATTTTGAAGCGCCTGTCTGCCCGACAAGATTTTATTGAATAAGGGAAGAACAATGATTGCTGGTGATTTACAGCATGAACATCTGAAGCTAAGCGACAGCGAACGACACAAGAAGAGCTGGAAAGAAACTACAAAATGAGAAGCATCAAAATTTGGAGAACAAAAAGTATTAATAGGGCGCTTAAATCGAGTAAGATCAGATGACAGCGGCATGCAACGTACATGAAAAACACAAAAAATTCAAACAACATAAAGAAAACCTGAAGAAATGGGACGATTTGCGAAGAGAGTGTGTGTGGAGTGAGTACCAGTGGACGATACCAGGCTCTTGTGAATACGGGAATGGAAGGCATTCCGGATTCTATAGAAAGCGGAGACCGTCTTGACCAGTGAAGGGACTGCCAGTTTCTTAAGGAGGCATCTGCTCCGTGGAGTTAGTTCCTCTCATTACCTTGGCAAGTACTGATTTCAGGAACTTTTACCATTAATGATTATTACATCACGATTTACTGGTTGACCTGAGACTCGCGGAAACCGAATAAGTTTTGAGTCTGGATACTTAAGAATGGAATGAAGAAACATAAGTGTGCTGTGTCTAGGTCTAGTTACGCTACAGTTAGTTTTGACCGCCGAAATAATTTGTTATAAACACACACACACATACATATACCATTATATATATATTCAGATAACGAGTTCTTCGCAGACACTGAAAAAACACACGACTTGTCAATATAATATTTTGAAAGGGCTTAAATCAAGAAATGCACAAAGGGTACGAGGGTATCGAAAAAAAGTGGAGGGGTATTAACGCAGTTAAAGTACAACAATGCGGGAACATTCAAGCATAGTGAGCTAGTCTACGGACGGGATGGGTTTGGGTGCTGTAGGCCCTGATGTCTGCAAAGGGAGGGGCAGACAGACCCGTCCGACCGGCGGGGGCCTCTAATGGGGGTCAAAGAGGGGCGGGGAGACACACGGGACGGACGCCGCGGCGATCAATATTATACACACACCCCAGGCCGGCGCTCCAGTGCCCCGGTATGCGTACTCGGCCCTAAACCCAAAGTCAAATTCCTGATTATTTTGCCTCTCCGTCGCCCAAGGTGTCACTAGGTTCTATCAACATTGTGCTTTTCTGCTTTATAACTTCCCCAAGAGTCAATATTCCGCGCTGAATGCAACGTCACTGTCCTTCAGTGTCTATCGGATTGGCGCTGACCTGGAGTGCCTGACAGCTACAGCCTCGACAAGCCGAAGCTCTGTTTGTTCCTTATCCCTTAATACCTACTTACTGTGAATGACAGTGTACTCTGACAGTCACCTCCACTAGTATCTTGCAGAAACAAAACACAGCGGTAGACAACTGACGAGGCAGTGTTCTACAGGAATTTCCACAACGCTTCAGCCGCAAATGAATAAAAGTGTGTAGAACGTATTGATACAGTTGCTTTCATTAGATTCGACTGGTGCATATAAATGGAAGGAGTCTAACTAAAAATGCAGAGCGATTTCATGTACACAGAAGTGTTAAAATTAGATTTTGAAAATGAAAAACACCACTTGCGAGGCTTCAAGCGGCTTCACAGTACCAAAATTACCATTAGCAACTAATGACCCCCATCAGCCACCCTTCAACAGAAGATACAGTACTACTAGCTAAGGCCCGTTTCGTTTCAAAGGGCATAATATTAACACTTAATAAGTTTTCACTGCTGCTTTATTTGTACAATTATTTCTTCCATGCAAACATTTTTATATAATGTGTAAAGCCTAGCGGTGACTTTACGTACCACCAGGTTTAACATTCAGAAATTCTACATGGTGCTCACACAGCGTATGTTGTGTATGGATCTCAGAACAAACAGCGGCTTCTACATTATACAACATTAACAGACTGGTATTTTATAACCGAAATGGCGAGTGTTTTCTGCGCGGTACGCACCAAGTCCTTATATAAAACAGACTCGTTTCGTCTTTAAAGGTTAAAAAACATTGCAACTTTCACGTCACATCAACCAACCAAATAGTTCCCTGCAAATTCATACACAATTCGCGAAAAAGTACTCGTACTGCATATTAGTTTTGTCATCTGTGTTAATTATAATTCAGTGCACTGCATTTATTCGAACTTTGCGCCAGGAAGTGACTGTTCCTCCCAGCTCTATCAGAACGAACTGAGTGGATGAGTTATTTGGGTGACAAAATGATCCGAATATTTAAATTCTCAATGTGTGTGAAATATTCAAGGATTTAGGTCAGGTATGAACTAAAAACGCCCTGAAATTTCGCCTAAAATTAATACCCAGCGAGTCGTAAGCGCAAGAGTAGAACGGAGCTCACAGGAGCTAAACTAACCTCTACGACTGTTATGAAGGGGAACATTTTATATCGAATTTCCAAAAGTCTCGAGTCGAGCCCAGTTACCTACAGAAAGTCCAGAGCACCGTTACGTTCCATGCACCTATTGTTTGCAACAACCTCCACCACATAATGGAATATATTAATATAATCGCCGATGTTGTACACTATATGAAATACCCACTGAAAACAAACGCACATATAACCACACAGCACTGCCTTTCGTATAATACAGTTAACGCATACAGACACTAACCAAGATGCCCGTTCATCGCCCAAGCCACTTCTTAAAATAAACCGTATGTAAATAATAAAGTTTAAGTTCTGCAGGGTTGTGATGACGGTCGAGGCTTACTACAATTCAGAATACCTAGTTCTGGGAATGTGGATCCGTTTCTGTCGCCATGTAAAAAGATGTGGAGGCATCTATTAAGAAGTGACCGGTGATTACGAGTAGTTAGTTCAATCTAAGGGACCAAACTCAGAGACTCCCCTTCATATGAGGACGGAAACATCCAGCTTCTGAAACGATGTATTTATTTTCTGTATTTTTGGAAATCTAAACGACGGACAGCCGATCCCGGTGGGCGTGCAGTCTATGGCGTAGGTCTACGGCCGCTCGATTCCTGGAAATGCGGTTCGAATCTCGATTATGGCATGCATATCCGTCTCTTTATTTGTTGAGCAGGTAAAGGCCTCTGCAACGAGGGGATTACTCGTTGAGACGGGTCCTACCGGGTACGCGCGCGCGTGTGCGTGCGTGCGCGCGCGCGCGTGTCTGAATGTGTGATCTAGAAACCTCAACTATGAAGCGCCCTAGGCCCACGTAGGGCTATCACCACAGAAAAAAAAATACAAAATACAGGAACCAGTAAGTTCTGACTTGCTTCCCATTTATTACGGCAATATTGTAACCAGTTTCAGATTTCGCTTGACCATACTCTTACTACTGAACGTCTCTTCTACAGAACTGTCCTTAAGGTAATTAATTAATTATTTTGGTATAATGTAGAAACAACACTGTGGACGTTCGTAAAGTGTGTTTCGCTTCCTATTGAGCTCCAGGTAAGTAAAGTTACATTTGGTGATACATCATAAGAAAACCCACCAGTTTTGTACGATTTTACATATTAGACATCACAAACACGGCCAGCGGGGAAAACATTTGAAGTTCTTGAAAACATTAATGTAATAAGAATTTGCACTAAAGGAACTCAAGAAAACAAATGTAACATAACTCTCAAAATTATGGGGTCATAATTCCTTCCGCGAGCAGTATCAATCTCGGAACATAAGCTGGTACAATCTTAATTTGTCTTAATTATCACTGTATAAGATGATTCATTTTGAAGAAAGTCAGAATCTGTCTTGTTGAGGCCTGAGGCTATATAGAAATAAAACAAAGGCAATGAAAACCTTCAATCACAAACTACCTTACTCGAATAAGCCTATATAATGTGCAGATGTGTTACACCCGACGTAGGGAATAAACAATACATGTATCTACGATGGCAAAAGCAACCGCTAAGAGCAACCAGCTTCAATCCAGAGCTCTCAAAACAAACCCCAAGGCCCAAAGTAACTAATACGAAGAAGATTACCATTTCAGGAAAACTTCATGGATTACTGTACATATTAAATTGGAACTGTAATGAACATTGAGTTAACTCACCCTTGTATAAACTGCGGGTTCCACTGCCGTGAAAATACAATACTAAAGTGTGCCTTAAGTATCAATATAAACCGCCTACCATCTGTATTTAAAACCAGGGCTGTGCAGTCGGTACACAAAAACTCCGGCTCCGACTCTGAATCCGACTCCTAGATTTTTAAAACTCCGACTCATTCATAAAAGCCCAATATGTATTAATAACGGTAACCCTGTAAGACATTTCATCGCCACCACGTGAATCATCGGGCTACTTTTTTGTCTTATAACCTATATTTAAGTATAAGTCTAATGGTTACTGTAGCTATCAGGGCTCTGGAGTTCTAGTTAAGATTTTAGACTGAGGTCGGAGTAAGAGTCGGTACATTTTTACCGACGACGATTCCACCTAAAAATTCCTTCCGACTCCGACTCCACCTAAAATTCCTTCTGATTCCGACTCCGACTTCACAGCCCTGTTTAAAACTATAGTTTTTATACATATCCTATCATCTTACACAGCTTTTCTGTATTTTAACACAAGTTTTATGGTGTATATTCTAAGGGAATGAGATCTCAAATCCCACTGTAGGGATAATTTTATTATATGGCCCTTGATATTGAACAGGTGTGACGATGGCTTAACTGAAAACCCGCAACTAGTAACCTGAAGATTTGTAAATTGTGTCGCGCATGACGGTGTTTTAAATATATATAAACAACCAGCTGTATAAACATATTTATTAGGGGATCAATAAAAAAGCCAGACTTATCGCAGAAAGGACATGTTTCCAACAGGAAATCCAATGTTGGTGCAGACACGGCATATTTGCGACAGGAAATAACTCCTCTGCGCACTGCGTGTTTGTCTTTGTGTCATTCACGGACAGGCAGCACAGCATTGCCCTGTACACACGACTGAAGCAACCCACAACATGCCATCCACAGTTAACAAGCGTTCTCCAACCTACTGTACACCTCTATCACACTGAGTTCCCCTGTCAGCAATATATGACTTGCCTTCACTCGTTTTAAGCTATTTCTTTCAGATACTCCATCTCCTGTCGACGTAACTAAGCAACCCACAACGTCATAAATTACCATCAGCACCCACTCCTTTCTTTATGAGGAAAGACGTAATCGTAAATGTTAACGTCATGTCAGCGTGTCCGATGATTGAGCGTTCCAACCACTTCACAAGGTGCTCGTGTTATGTGGTTTTCTCTTGTACCACTCTACCCTGCTTTTGTAACTATTCCACAGTACAACAGGGCGGGAGCAAACAAACCACCACAAGAAACCACTAACAACAAAAAGTAAACAATAAATATAATGATACCAAGAGAGCGAGAAAAAATACACAGCGTGTAAGACTATAGTCCAGGGACAATAAGACTAAAGGATATCGGCAAATCCATCAACGCATGAATACACAATAAGAGACTAATGAATAATATATCAACAGGATGTGTACGGTGAAAGTGAAACACGTACAAACAGCTATGCGGCACTACAAAACGCGGGAAGCAAGCAGAAGAGTAATGTGTTTGTGATCAGTGACTGATAATCACAGCACAAATATATTAATACGCTCATATGTATGGAGTATACAACCGCGTCTTTTCTTCTTCTTCTTCTTCTTCTTCTTTTCTTCTTCTTCGTCTTCTTCTTTTTTCTTCTTTTCTTCTTCTTTTTCTTCTTTTTTCTTCTTCTTTTTTCTTCTTCTTCGTCTTCTTCTTTTCTTCTTCTTCGTCTTCTTCTTTTTTCTTCTTTTCTTCTTCTTTTTCTTCTTTTTTCTTCTTCTTTTTTCTTCTTCTTCGTCTTCTTTTTTTCTTCTTCTTCGTCTTCTTCTTTTCTTCTTCTTCTTTTTCTTCTTCTTTTTCTTCTTCTGCTTCTTTTTTCTTCTTTTTCTTCTTCTTCTTTTTTCTTCTTCGTCTTCTTCTTCTTCGTCTTCTTTTCTTCTTGTTTTTCTTCTTCTTCTTCTTCTTCTTCTGTGGCGTTTCGGCCCGTTTTCGCGACATGTCCCACCCCATCTTGTCCCTCCAAGCTTTTCTCTTCCTTGCTGCCGCCTTCCATCCACAGTACATTTACTTGGTTTACACCAGGCCAGCAAACATGCGGCCTGCCTGAGTTTTATACCGTGGTCCGCTCAGATTTCGATATTTTGAGGATTTTACTGTCATAATGTTCAATTCACAGTACACCCAAGAAATAATTCAAAATCAAATACCTCCTTAACTTATTACACATTGGAAAACTTACAAATGAAGCAAGACGAGGGCACGTGGCTCTACATTTTCCGGGCCAATACGTCAAGTTCGCTTACAGATTTGGTTCACAACGTGTTCTGAGTCTGGCAGGCGTGTGGTCTGTACAATCAACTTAAAGTACTTTGAATAACAAGTTCTTAAACTGGCAATTAAAACGTTTTACGTGCAAGACAGACACGCTCGTGTAAGCACAGACACGAGCCGAATGTAAGCACTGGTAGCAGAACTGAAGATGACGTCATATGGGTTGAAGCGTGTATGCAACGAACCTTCTCAGTTCTGCAACAACAGTTGGCTCGCAGTGACAATTCCAAGCCTCCATTTGTTCCTGCTCTTTCCTTAAGCACAGGGACACAGCATTTCTTTCGATCGTCACCATCATTATTGAATATACCTTCCACGATATGGCACCTGCGACATACGTCCCTACATACTCGCGAACTCTCTATCGGCCGCGAAACTCCGAGGCAAGAGTACGCCGTCAAGCGTCCTGTCCGATGTTCTCCGTGGAGCATTTTAGCAAGCTTCAGGCAGCTTCTCAGCTCGGCTGTACGTTTTTTAACTCAGGCGCTTTAAGACACGGTGAGTGGAGAAGGCGCTACGGACTTACCGCAGCCTTACGGCTTCTTGTGCAACCCTATGATGATGATGATGATGATGATGATGATGATAATGATGATGATGATGATGATGATGATGATGATGATTTTTTTTCCTTTTCCAAGTAATGGCGCACCGGCGGAATGAAACTGACAGGGGAAAACCGAAGTACTCGGGGCGAAACCTGTCCCAATGCCAGTTAGTCTATCATAAATCCCACACAAAGGCACGATTAGTCTCCGTCCGCGCCTCACTGTTTTACCGGGAACAACTCACGTAATGTTACTATACGGCTGTACCTTAACGGGCAACCCTGTATCCAGGAAGATGAATAACTGACGGTGATAGAGCGGCGGAACATGCAGAAGAAGTACAAGAGGCAGCTCTGATCAGCCTCAGAAGATCACTTACTACTGTTCTACAAAGAGACACCTGCTTGCCATCAACACAGCCTTGTTGATATAAACGTCAACGGGTCATATTAGTAACGTAGCATGTTTCGACCAATCATGGTCATCTTCACGCCATCCAGTATAATTCAATGTAATTATATTACAATTGCATTAAAATGTGAGTTAAGCAGACTGAGCTCGAAACCTCACAATCTATATAATACACGTTATCAACCGCAATATCGCAATATCAGTCTATTTAGCACACACTTTAATGCTGTCGTAATACTTTTACTTTTAATGACGCTGAGTGGCCTGAAGATGATCACGATTGGTTAAACACGTTGCCTTATTAACCCTTTAAAGACGAAGCGTATCTGTTTTATATAAGGACACAGTGCGTACCGCGCTGTAAACACTCTCCACTTCGGTTATAAAAACCAATCTCTTAATGTTTTATAAGGCAAAAGTTGCTGTTTGTTCTGAGATCCGTACAAAACACATAAACGCAATGTGGGCACCACGTAGAATTTTTTAATGTTAAACCTGGTGGTATGGAAAGTTACCACTGGCTTTAAAAGGTTAATATGACTCATTAGTATAAATATCACTAAAGCTGTGTTAACGATAAACAGTCTTACATAACAGAACGGGACGCGTAACATTACAAATCAGCATTGCTCAGCTATCTAGCGCTATTGTGTTATCTTATTTCTGTAAGCAGCTTACTACGCAGGCACAGATTCTGTCGCTGTCTCTCAGACATAACCTTGAGGAGACAAAACGTACCCGTGCTTGCATTCTTTCCATTAGAAACAATACTTCGCGCACAAGGTACCACTGTCCAGGTGATCTGAGTATAACACCTCACACAGCTAATGCTAATGGCCTTTGCTAACCGAAAACACCATCAGCTAATCCCCCTCCCCCAAGACCTATTATCATACGACATTTCAAACCGCTAAGTAACTGTTACTTAGCCGCCGGCCTCCCACCGTAGAGGCCTGGGTTCGATTCCGGGTCAGTCCATATGGGATTTGTGTTGGACAAAGTGGCACTGGGACAGGTTTTTCTCCGAGTACTTCGGTTTTCCCCTGTCACTTTCATTCCACCGGTGCTCCACTACTAGGAAAAGGACAAAAAATAATCATCATCATCATCGTCGTCATCTTCATCATAGGGTTGCACAATAAGCCTCAAGGCTGCGGTGCGTCCGTAGCGTCTGCTGCGGGGCCCTTCACCACTAAAAAAAAACTGTTAGTAGCACCGCACAAAACTCGTAAGTTAGCGCGTCCGCCATCTTGTTACTACTAAACGTACAAAATTAAAATGGAGTTGGGGTGCCCTCTAATGGCATAATATTCGGACTATATTCTGTCAATACCGGTGTACAGACAAACAGCATGAAGACACAAAAGCCTAAACATTTCTTTTCTAAAAAACGTAACGTAAGGTTGAAAGTGCGAAGACAGAGATGAATGAATACACACAAATCGTTAAGACAGAACATACGTCATTTACACTTAAAAAAGGATCCATGAGTTTACAGTATTTGAGGATATTGTTGTTCTCCATGTCAGGAACACATCCCTGGTGAATACGACGGCATACCTGTGCCTGTAATCTGATAAGCAGACACAGCAACAGTACTTGCAATGAAACTTGTGCGACCACTCTCGTTACCAGTTGCGTCCAGTTCTATAACTGCGGTTTGAAACTACATCGTTGTGTCATAGGTCAAGAACGTTTTCAAACAGTAAACACGTTTTGAGACCTTCAACTCAAGTGCACGAATTCTTCACAGATTACTTGTAGTTTAACTACAAATGATAACCACTATGCCTTAAGATAACGCAGACAGAACGTCAAACTGACCATTCTCCTACAGCCACAACCGGGTCGACACGTTTGAACGGTGAAGACTTCCACCTTAACCTTTTAAAGCCTAGCGGTAACTTTACATACAACCAGGTTTAACATTAAAAAATTCTACGTGGTGCCCACGTTGCGTTTATGTGTTTTGTACGGATCTCAGAACAAACAGCAACTTTTGCCGTATAAAACATAAAGAGACTGGTTTTTATAACCGAAGTGGAGAGTGTTTACAGCGCGGTACGCACTGAGTCCTTATATAAAACAGATACGCTTCGTCTTTAAAGGGTTAATAGTTGTTACGACTGAAACAACCCTTAGAAAGCCTTCTTCCTATTGCATGAATCCTCGGCGTCACAAATTTATACTGACGCCACACTTAGTTAATGTAATTTTATTATCGAACAACAGCAAAAAAGAAGTAGGGATGGCGTAGTCGGTACACTACGAGCTGTATGACCGAGAGATCGTGGCTCGATTCCTGGCAGCCAATAGATTTGTCTGTTCTCCAAAGTGTCCAGAAGGGCTCTGGGGCCAATCCAGCCTCGCACGCAATGAGTACCGGAAATGAAGTGGCCGAGGAGGGGAGCTGACCACTCACCCCCCTACTGTCGAGGTGAAAGAACAAGTGGAGCCATGCCCGCAAACTGCCACAAGCCATCATGGCGAGCACACGGAAAACCTGGTCTTTACTTAGAATGACAGAATATTGCAACCCACTGGACAGTGTACCAACTCTCTGACATATGATCACATAATGAAACCCAAATCGAGTCAGAATTCTTTACACCTTCAAACTGTAGTACACATGTCACGAATCGTTATTCGCTTTGATAGTTGTACTGTCCTTACGTATAGATGTTTACAGAATAATGTGTCGGACACAGCGGCATAGGTTCGCACAGTCACCTCGTCTGTAACCATCAAACAAAAAACACCACTTCTTTGAATATTCCCAGCTACCCTTGCAATCTATTCTCATGCCAAATTTCACATCCTCAGCTTCAGTAGTCCACAGTTACCGTCATAAAACCTAAAACTTCTTTCAGACGCCGACTGCAGTTTAACATTCTATAATAAAATACTTTTCCAAAATTTGAACACATTTTATAATACCTGTTGCAGTGCCTCTATTAACAATCTTGAACTAAGTGTCGCTCTAACACCGTCAGTACACTGTGGGTCCGTTATGCTTTATCTGTTAATTAACTATCAGTCTATTCGCAGAATTCAAAGGTTCAGCACCACTAATATGAAACCCCACCACTGGAAACGACCTTAAGCCAGTTATAACCAGCCCCTTCAATCTTGCTTGCCTACTGCCCGCCGTAATGCTACCCCCATCTCCTCGGTCTCCCAAGTGATAAATGTGCACACAACTATTATTCATTTTCACTAATCTCCATCCTAGCCAAATTTCAGCCCACCGTAACATGCTGTTTGTACTACAACAGCAGCAGCAAATTCAGTCGTGTAAATTATATAACATATTAAATTTCTCATGTACTCTACTCCTCGCAGCCTAAATTATGTATTTATAATGTATCGCCTTCCCTCAAAATGTGACTTACCTTCACTTACGTAACCATTTGAATCATAATTCATTCATTCATCCATCCATCATTCATTCCGCAGTCTGTCTTACGACAGGGCCACAGCCTCTTCCAAAGCCAGTTCCCCACACGGTGCGATCTAGTGCTTCCTCTCTCAATTTCCAGTAACATCTCGTTTCCTCAACAGCCTCCAGGACCTGCTTAAGTCTTCACCCTCGTCTTCCCGTCACTTCTACTCTTCCGTCTATCTTTCCTTCAAGAACGCGTTTTAGAAGGCACTTCCTGCGAAAGGTGCGACACATCCAATTACCCTTCCTTCTTTATATTGTATGCAGGATATTTGTAAGTGGGCCCGGATAGCATAGTCGGTATAGCGAATCACTACGGCCTGGCCGGTCCGGAGATTGAGTCCCGGTGACGGCGAGATTTTCCGCACGCGTCCAGAAAGCCCCTGGGGCCCACCCAGCCCCCTGTACAGTGGGTGCCGGATCTCTTTCTCCGGGGTAATGCGGCTGGGGCGTGGCGTTGAAAACTCACTTCCATCAAACTCAGAAGTTAAAGAAAGACTAAACCTACAACTTCCCTCACCGTCTGGCCCTTCATGGCCTGTTCGACGGTGAGCTTTACCTTTACATTTTGGGATATTCATACAATTTCATAAAATTTAATACGTCCACGACGGCCGTGATTACATAAAGTTTCAAACGACAAACAATTTAACTTAGCAAACTCTGTCATAACTCGATGGACTATTTTAGCTTATAGCTCTCAGTGTTAACTAAGAAAAACCTACAGCAGAATATGAGATTGTGCGTAGTGTGATGTATGCGTGTAGGCTAATTATACGCATATGCACACACGAAATACATACAGAATCTCAGTCTTTGATCACATCCATCGAAATATAGCCGCATCATTGCAGGCATATTACTGTTTCTTAAATTGTTTATCGTCAAATCCGTTCCATGAAGAAAAATACTGAAGTAACTGCATAACAAAAAGAAAAGAAAGAACCCTGCAGCTACAATAAGAAACGCAAGACAACATGTCCGTGTTTGTAACTGTAGGAAAATAAACAATACAGAATTATGCCACTTATTACCCTAGGATAAAGTACAGACAACTGAAGGTCAAAAATTACATCGTCAAAACAACATGTAAGTCCAGCAGACGACAGGACAAAAAATTTAGAGACCACTTTTTTACATTTTGTGGCAAAGCTATCCTACTTAAGACAGATCCTTCTGAAAGGCGCCTTTCTAGAATGCATTTCATACTACGTCACACAAATTTTTATAATTCCAGAAGAATGACTGGCATTTTTAGGTTGCACCACAAGCCGTCGTCTTCCAAGACCGACGTTACTACACCAGGAGGTTTCATTTGTTCATTGTTCCCGGACACGCTTACTGGTCAGCTCCGACACATATTAGGGAGTCCACGTCAATCCAAAACGCCAGCCATCAATCGCACAACTCAGACTATTTGTGAGTTCCTACAATCAATGCAGAACAGAACCGTCATTCTTCAGCATCCACTCGGTTTTCACACCCTCTGATAACAAACTGATCAGAGATCAATGCCCGGTGCAATCTATCAGTGCTGTACGTGACACTTGCCAAAGAATTACAACTGCTCAGAAGGCAGTACAAAGCAAATAGACGCAACTGAGAAACTGATAACAGCAGAGTTAAAATACTTCGCGACTCCTCCAGTTTCGTTAAACACGCACAATAAGCCTACAGAAAACGTTTCAGTTACGCACATTATCAAATACGCATTCTAGACGCGGCATCTGCAATACCAACCTTCATCAAAATTTATTACACGGCTACAAAAACTAAACATTCAAATAGAAACGTATTTCCCCACAGCGAATGCTATGAAAAAAATATATGCCTAATACAGGACTGTAAATGACGTATTCCGTGACGCAGTAAACGGACTTCTCCAAGCCGTTCTTTGCTTTCAGAATGTCACGGCACACGTGCAAATGTAATTTTATTTAGAGCCATAAGAAACCCACGACCTTACCTGGACCGATTTTCACGAAACTCCACAGAGCTGAACAGTAATTAAGTTTGTGCGTATCTCTCATACCGAATTTCATTCAAATCGGACAACAAATTCGGGTAGTAAGCACAAAAAAAAATTCATTTGCGCCCTTCAGAAAAGCATAGCTTTCATTGCACCGATTCTCACGCAACTCACAATCACTCAGTACATTTTTTTTAATCTCCCGTGCCGAATTTTACACAACTCGGATGAAACGGTACAAAATAGGCCCTTTAAGTAGGCTATGGCTTTCACTGCGCCGACTTCCACTGAACTCGGGAACGCTCAGCGGCATTACTTGGAGCTCTATATCGAATTCTACCCAGATCGTCAACATACAGGCGTATCGCAAGGTCATGTACTCCCCTAAGCAAAGTATGGCTGACACCCAGCTGATTTTCACGTAAAATACGCTTGGTCCAAGGCCTTTTTAAAGAACACCTACACCGAATTACATAAAAACCTGACCAATGGTTTATTTCAGGTGCGTCCAACCTCATTTTGGCAAAGGGCCTCAACCTTTACTGTGAGCTCGTTCAAGGACCGCAAATGTAAAATATCACAAAAAGTGGTTTATATAACCGACTAAATTAATGTGTAATTTTTACAAATATATATATATACTCCCTATATATATTTTTTTTTCGAACTCTGTTATAACGTCACAAAAAGGACACAATATTTCGTGTCGTTATAACCGAGGAGTACAAAGTTATGACCAACAATGAGGAATTAATTGGTACCACAGGATATCTGGCGCTACAGGCGAGGTGTCGTATAAACCGATGTCGTCATAACCGGGTTCGACTGTACATACACTAGGTCACAGACGGATGGGGGGAAGGGCGTAGCCTCGACCTAAGATGCTGCTAATGAAGAGTTGTTCTATTTCGAGCATCAGTCTGAAAAAAGAAAAATTTGGTACACAGATTTTCACGTCTCATACACTGCATCCGCAATGTCTGCTACCAAAAATCGTTTCCTAACCAGGTACTTCGATTGAAATTCACTGTGCTATGACGCAAGCTGTATACTCTAGCAAATGGCATACCGGCACAGCGTGACAATAACAAAAACAGATATATCACACACTGAAAAACACAGTGCTACAAATCCGATTAAACCAGCCAACTGACTAGCATCGATCGCTGGTTTAATCACCGCGTAAACTAGAAATTGATTACTCAGTTCAATTACATCTAACGAACACAACACATGGTTGTGCACGGCCACTGCAGAAAGAGTTCCGCGCGGCACTGACTGCAATATATAAAGCATGTAGTGGGTGCTTCAGAAGTCGTTAGCCTTGAAATATGAACACTACTTCCACATATGAAGCTCCATTAGATCCAATATACTTCGAATATAAAAACAGCTGGACCCCAACTTTGGGCTAGGACGCTGAGTTCCCAAACGTTAAACCTCGACTCGAACGACAGTCCACTACGATGACCATTTTCTTTAATACAAGCCACCTTGAGCACCAAACTATTTCTAGTTTTTACTTTCTCTCTCTCTCTCTCTCTCTCTCTCTCTCTCTCTCTCTCCCCCCCCCCCCCCCCCGTGTGCTATACTATGTATGATCTTTCCTGTTACAACCCCCACAATTCCTGTTTTGGACACAAAGGACTGTAAACACCAATAAATAAATATCAGTAACTATGACATAGAGAGACTAACATGACGCCTAACCTAAGCCCCTCAGGTGACGAATGGTGGGCTTATAAAAAGAAAATTCCGAAGTCTGGTTCAACACCACCAGGTGCCATAGACCGTCCCCGGACATGGTACCGCATTAATTGCATCTATGACATGTCTTCCTGACATCTGTCATTAAGATCACATATCCTGCCGTCTACATGTCAACTTCCAAAGTACTTGTTTCAAAAGATGCTTACCCAACAAAATTTTTACAGTTTCGTTGTCCTCTCTGAACTAGCCAGATATACCGTTTATCACAGCCCCCTAACCTAATATTAGAGCAACGTAAATACCATTAACTTCCTCGCTTCGTAATCCTGTAACTTCAGGACTTCAGTCTGTTTCATCCTTCTCAGACACAAACACTTGGAGCATCACCTTCTGTTCGGACACTTCACATTTATGCACGTACATCAACATTAAGAGGTAAAGTTTTACGCGCATAAAGGAAGCTGACAAAGTAGCAGTTTAATAGTGTACACTCATCTTCAGCATTGTGGAAGGAGACCAGGATAATATAATAACAGCGTTAGAACGACATGCGCTGACCTTTACCTCTTGACTGGCTTCGTAAACATTAGATTTTGTGTTTGCAGTGTCTAAGTAACTAGGCCTATAGCAACGAACGCATCTGACAACTCGGATGAGTACACCAGACTGGAACACATGTTTTCATCACACTGAATTTCTGGTTGCGTCTCAAATACAATTTTACGTTTCGCTGTTCATCTTAAACCCTGATCGCTGATCACTTAGAATCTCAACTGTTCCCACTCTTTTCCTCCTAATCTCATTCCTCTTTATCAATGTTCCCACACATTTAAATATTGAAAAATATTACACAATTCAAAAGATTTTTAAAACATGATGTAATATTCCAAACATATTGGTGAATGTTCGAAATACAGATAATATTGTGGAGCAGGCTTATTCAAACTTCATCATTAGGGAGCTTATGCCACACACCGTGTGGCTGTTATGATGCGTTATTCTGGTCACCTGCATTGCGCTTAACACTTCTGTGTCTGCATACAGGTTTCGACGCTAACCTACGTCATCGTCAGGTCAACGTCTAAATGCGTATGTATATACAAAATAGTGGTAAGTGCAAGGCAGTTAATACTGTACATCGTAGGGGCAATACACATGCAGAGGGACATAATGTACACATCGTGCATCTAATGTACAGAAATCGAAAGCGCTGTACCCGAAGTTCATAGCAAGTAAGTCAAATTAACTTCTAAACCTCCAAAGAGACTTAAAATAGTCCAATTACTGGACTTTCCAAAAAAAAAGTACAAGTAGACAACAAATAAATGAACTCAGAGGTCAATTTTTCGTACTAGAAAGTTCAAATTGCCGTTGTAATTGTCCAAATGTAGAACATAAACCATTTCAGTTCCAAACCCTCTTCGCTCACATCCTCCCTCTCCAACTGCATTTCATTTCATTTCATTTCATTTTCGCCATCCACCTTTCGTAAACAAGTATCATCGTCAATACGGCACTGAAATAGAGGCGCATGAGCAGAGCAATAGGTCACAAACACAAGCCAATTTCTATCCACCCACCAGCGATGACGAATTGACTGGTAACCAATAAATCATCTTTGATAAAAATGGCGGTCGCTCGACCTACGTAAAAGGAACAAAGTCGATGTAATTCATAACAGACAAATTGGAATCTGGCAGGAGCGAAGCGAACGATGAAAATGAAAGTGAGAAGAATAGGGGGTCATTACAATTTTGCAGGAGCAAGGGGGGAGAGACGGTACATAACGATAAGCCATCAAACTATGTGCATTTTGCCACGAAACCCGATTATTCTGACAATAATATTGTGTATTCTCTTCAGCATTTAACCACTTCCACGCTACGAGCGAGACACAGCGGTCATAAATTCCCGTCAGTTCTACGCTAAACTCATTTGTACTTTTATGAACCACAAATTACGTTCAGCAATTTGACAGCACAGGAAATGAAATTTCAGGTTCCATCCATTGAAATTAAAATACGAATCGAAACCTACTAACAACTAACAGCTTCTTTTTCTAGATTAAATTCAGAACTAATGTTCACTCACCCAAGTGCTTGTTAATGAACTAAAACTTTTAGATCCAGCACAGTACTGCAAAGCACCTAAGTAAAAGTATGACAGTTATTCACCATTTGCGCAGTTCCTTTCAGGGTTACAAAGGATACGGCCTTACAACTGTTCTGGAGATTAACAATGTGATGTTACGTCAAAACTCAAACACAAGCCACTTTCAGAATTTCACAGTTCCACACTATATGACGATACAAGCTAACAGCAAACACAGTTATCTTCGGCAAAAATACAGACGTCCAGTTCCTGGTTATGTAGACAAAAAAGAGAAACAAACAACGGCCTGCCAAAAAGCATAGTACGCAGTCGGATTTTAACAAGCCTAACATACCGACCACTTCTATTAACATGACAGATATCACTACGACAGTACAGTTCCGCCTAAATCCTGCCAGGCAAGTTCTCATCCATTCGCTGAGTCTTCGTAATGTGGACGATCCTACGAGCACAAGCAATGCGAGCAAATGGAGCCGTGGGCTAGGACGGTTTGCTACGGTGCCTGTACTTCCTAAGAGAGACTCGGAAAGGTGAACTGCAGGTTGGGCACATCAACCCTCTAAATTAAGAATCCTCACGCCGTCAGCAACAACCCCGAAGAGCACACGATATGTGCGGAGGCACCTTAAAACGAACACAGAATTTCAATCTTGTTCGGCATTTTAAGCGCACAGCTTACGAGTATATGATAACCTTCAGGGATCGCCAACCAGGAGATTAAGTTAGGCGATATTGGCAAACATGGAATGCTACCACCACGACCAATCCATCTGCATGAAAATGTTGAAAGAAATAACGTATAGCGGGGAAGAAATGTTGGGAAAGCGCCTTCAAACACACTCTAACTACAACAAACGTAATCGTCACAGATTTTACGCTCTTAATTGGAAATTATTTCGAAAGGCGATAAATTTACAATTATTTGCGTATCAAACCACAAGTAAAAAGCGCAGTATTAATTGCAACAAATCACATCAAGGTCAACTGTATTAAACATAACGCCACAAAATGTCTCAGTTAAGATACTGTACCATACTGCCAGTCAAGCTTGGGCCAGCAGGGTTGGAAAAGCAATCAGGCTTACTTGGTATTAGCGAGATAACAACCTCGCAAGCCAAAGAAATGTTCCAATCGTCATGTCTAAGTTAATTACTGCGCTTTAAGTTCTGGATATCAGTTCATAAACTACCAACGTAACTTGACGTAAGGCCGGCCCCTGGAGGACAGCAGTACTAACCAGAGCTGTGGAGTCGGAGTCGGTAGACATGTACCAACTCCGACTCCGACCTCAGTCTAAAATCTTAACTAGATACTCCAACCCCAGAGCCCTGATAGCTACAGTAACCATTAGATTTATACTTATATAGGTTATAAGTCAAAAAAGTAGCCTGATGATTCACGTGGTGGCGATGAAATGTCTTATACATTTACCATTATTAACCCTTTCAAGACGAATCCCATCTGTTTTATACGTCTTATACATTTACCATTAGTAACCCTTTCAAGACGAATCCCATCTGTTTTATACACGGACTCAGTACGTACCGCGCTGTAAACACTCTCCACTTCGGTTATAAAAACCAATCTCTTAATGTTTTAAGGAAAAAGTTGCTGTTTGTTCTGAGATCCGTACAAAACACATAAACGCAATGTGGGCACCACGTAGAATTTTTTAATGTTAAACCTGGTGGTACGTAAAGTTACCGCTAGGCTTTAAAAGATTAATACATATTCAGCTTTTAGGAAGGAGTCGGAGTCGGAAGTTTTAAAAATCGAGGAGTCGGAGTAGGAGCTTTTGTGCACCCACTCCACAGCCGTGGTACTAACAAGCTTTCTACAACGGGCACGACTATGTGCGTGTTTTCTATGCCACTTCCTTCTTTTACTTGCACCGACATGCAACTCGCCAGCTGCTTCAGACTACAACGCGTTGGACTTGATTTCGGCAGTTTCTAGCGCTTTCGATCTCGGTCGAACGACCAATCGTTCTGCCTTAAAACTATCTTGGTTTTCGTCTGTCTCTCCAGTAAAATTACTGGGACACTACCTGGAATCAAATCAGAACCGCTTACCCCACATCCTCTCCACTTCGGGGCTGATTACGATCATCCGACGCTACAGAACTACAGTCTCACGCAAGCCATAAATCTATTTATAGGCCTACATAAGAGTACAAATCGCAGTGTTCGTCCGTCCGACGTCATTCGCGCCTTTTTATCTCTAAACGTAATAATAACAGCGTAACAATGGAATTACGAAAGATGTTCCACTCAGAGACAACCCGGGTAAAATGTTTCCTTTGCCGAAATCAGGTACAGAAACATCCCATAAACTGGTACATATACAAACTGGTATATACGGTACCCAAACTCTAATTTTGAGCATTACGCTTGCAGCTGCAGTAAAATAATAGCAATCAGTCCTCGTGGACAGAACCCATCAACAGTAGGAAAAATAAAACTAGGAACGAATAGCAGGAACCGATGCAATCACCATATTACCGATCGAAACATAAACATATCACGTTTTGACCCAGCACGAGCTCACTACAAGTATGGCTTATAAACACGAATAATACTTGCAATTATAGCAGGATTTATTCCATAAGCTCCCCTGTACACGGTATTACCCCAAAACAGAAACGGATTACATTTCAAATTCATAGTAATACCACATATTACAATTCACGGCACTTCCGATCCCGGTGGCCGCGCGGTCTAAGGCGTGGGTCTGCGGCCGTAGGCTTGCTGGGACTGCGGTTTCGAATCCCGCCGAGGTGATGGATGTCTGTCTCTTGTGAGTGTTATGTGTCGTCAGGCAGAGGTCTCTGCGACGGGCCGATCACTCGTCCAGAGCAGTCATACCAAGTGTGGTGTGTCTGAGAGTGATACTCAAACCTCAACGACGGTATGCCCACACACACAAAATCAAATACGCCTATCACGGTCCGTGGTTGCACACAGTACCCGAAATACAGGCTCAGAGTGCCCCCCCCCCCCCAAAAAAGCCAAACTCAGTCATTACGAAAGAAAACCCACACAGTGTAATTTAAAAGCTACACTAGTCACAGAGGAAATTGCAAGCATCATTCTTGTGTGTTGCACAGCGTCAAAAATTAGGCATACATTGCCCCCAAACCATATATCGTACATCAAAATCAGGGAATACGTATCGCTTAGAAAATCTCAACGCTCAGGAAAACCAGCGCACTATAAATCACGAACTGTCTTAACGCCATATGGTGGAGAAACAACACGATACCGTCGGGTCTGGGACGATAGCGGTTTTAACTTCCACCCAGGGATGGGCAAATGAAGCACTGCAATACAGTTTTAACCACCTTCTGACATATCAGTTTACTGGATACAATGTCACAAGACAGTGCAATCCGTAGCTGGGATCTGTAAATATGTAACCATCTGCACACACACACAGACTAAACCTCATTTCCGGAGTTTCGTGGTAAAGAAACTGTCGATATTGAGCAGGCAACTGAGCCGCTCCGGGGAAATCTGATGCTCGATTACACGGCACAGGGAATTGACGTTAGTGAATTAATAATAAAACCCCGTTACGTGAATCAGATGTTACTAACGACCACAACATCGATATTGTCAGTTGTTTAATGACAAGCTACAAAATGTTTCGGCCTAAATAAGACCTTCATCACGTACAATAATACAAAGTACTTGGGGAAAATTACGTACGACAAAGTTCAAAATAAAAGGAGACCTCACTGTTTACACGGAAAATAAGATTTCATATAATTTAATGTTGATACTGAAGATTCAGTACGATTCATGAATATTTACCCTTCAGTACTCCGCTAACTTCCATAGGGTGCAGATGTACCTTACCACCTATAAATCTTTTCTCCGAAGTACATGTAAGTTATACCTTTTCACCTTTATACTTGTAACAACTTTTACCTTCCCATTTGAAGAATTAATTTCACATTATTTTAATCTCAGATTCTGACATTTGTTTCAAAACACAATGCATCTACGACATAAAAACCCAAGAGAAAACTTCCATATGTAACAATTTTTACATGCAGCTCATGCAACAGGAGGCTGTCCTGACCCACCGATACACAATTTCACAGAAAACAGAAAAAATTCCACAGATCCTTAACAGACCAACAGGCAACCATCTTACGTTTGTACGAATATATAAGAAGAATCATTTTTGGTGGACACAACATTTTGACAGAAGGTGTGCTGGCGGTAACCCAAAGAAGACAAATTTCACGTCCATGTCGGTGCGTATGCACATAAATTACTCGTATATGTACACACAGCAGTATTCTCGTAAACAATACATGCGTAACACGCATAAAGGCGACAAACCAATAACATTCTTCTCCTTCTTATTCTCCTCCTCCTCCTCCTCCTCCCCCTCTTACATCATCATCATCATCATCATCATCGTCGTCGTCCAGTTCTCCAGTTTCTTTCTCTCTTCTTGTCCTCAGACGGTCCGTGGCGTGTCCTCCCACCACTCCTCATGTCCCCTGCTTTTCTGCTCCACCTTCCACATCGTTCCGTCGCCTTCTGCTGTGAGTCTCCTTCTATTTTCTTTCTGCTTCGTTTCGCTCTCTTTTATTGCCGTTCTCCGTCCTCTTGATGATGATGAGGATGATAGTAATAATAGTATCTCAACCTGCATTATGCGCGTCAAGGGTATTAAAGCTGATGCTTCAATTGTCGCATTTCTTTATGTTTTAAAAGCCGAAGACTGAACCATAAAAGGGGGTTCCGTCACCTCAACAAAGGAAACACCTCTTCCGTCTTTTCAAACCGTTCACTTCGGCACGGCGTATCGCTTTCCTATAACTAGAACCTGAGGCGACGTATGTAGCAGGAGCAAATCCTAATCACACGTCCCTTCCAATCCGTGAACATTCGCAGCACTACATCTGAAACTTCTACCTCACAATGCTGCTAGTTACCAGCTATCAGCCAAATACGCTTCAAACAGATCAGCTTCAAACAGAAAGAAGTAAGAGCAGAGCTTGCCTGTCGCACTGCATATTGCTAGTCGTTACTGTTCTAACGCTTTCAGACCCGGAACACAGAAGTATGTGCGTCAGAACATTGAAGAAAAGAAGAGAGACGAGAAATGGAAGAATAAGAAAAGCAATAAGCCGATGAAGCTTAAGAAGGAATTGGGGGAAAAAAAGGTCTAAAGGATAGGGGATGAGTGGAACGGGAAGATAAAAAAAAAGTGGACCAATTATTGGTACAAGAAGATAAAACGTTTCTCTGTCATTTCTGTATTGTTCAGGAAACAATTACACCCACACAAACTGATTTACTCCTGGCAACTTGGGTCAGAAAGCCCCTTTCGTGCATTCCATATAATTGACTGTGGTAATATGGTACGGGTGTATGACGCCTCGGAAGTTAGCATGGCTACTTTCGTATGACGTTATAAGCGAAAAACGCAACGTAACACAGCTTTCAAGAAATAAATTCTGTCATAAAGCTTAAATGCGATGTTCACAACGTATAAGTCCACAGCACATTACCAACATCAGACTGTCTTTAATAAAACGTACAGCACAAATTCCAGTACATTATGTCTTCACATTTAGGCAACATGAACGCCGGACAGTTGGTAACCTTTCCTTCGACTTCCATTAATTACTAGCAAGCATAGCAGAGTTGGTCATCTTAACCGATCCATTTTAAACTAAAATATATAGAACGGTAAGAGACCGACAGCTACAAACAGACTAATAACTCTAATGGTAAAGCCCTGTAGGCGGTGCAGGCGCACTCCTTTTCAAAACTGAATTCCACTTAGACTAATGCTATTTACACATTGTAAACTCACCTCATTGGTGTTCCACCGATGCCGCTGCGTGGGGAAATGATCTGCTTTCGGAAGGCTCTCCAGGTTTTCTGGTAGCTTGATGGGTTCCCCGTCTGCAAAACAAATTTTCATTTGTAAGATTTAAAATCCTGGTTCCGTTGCTGTACGTTATGGTCTGTTTAGCGCGACTGAATCTCGCTAAAAGAAATCAGGTGAAAACAACAGATGTTTACTGAAGGGGAGTTGAGTAGAAGTTGGGTAGATACATGCTGGCGACATATAAAATATACAGTAGAACCCTGTTACAACGACATCAGTTTATGCGACACCTCGTCTATAGCGTCAGATATTTTGTGGTACCAATTACCTCCTGAGCGTGAACCATAACACAATGCTCCTCGGTTATAACAACCAACGTTTATAACGACACAAAATATTCAGTCCCCTTCTTGACGTTATAACCGAGTTCGAATGTGTAATATACAATACGCAATACACACGCGGATCGTCAGAAAACGTCCACTCGTGTGGACTAACGAACGCACGCTGATTGCGATTGTATCACAGGGATTGCCGCCGCGTTATAAATAGGCTAATGGCGGTCACAGATTCAAAGATATGCTCGAGGTTGAAACACCTGTGACAAGATGGGCGCCCGGACAAGGACTGATATCAACAGGGAACGGAGAATGTCATCCCCACGATATGACGAATACTTCAATTATGGCGAGGAGTGTGTGGAAGGGTAGTGTGGTAGTGGTAAAATTAAGCCTGAACTGATCTTTTTGAGTTATGACAATAAAGAACGCAAAATACACGAACTGTAACCTAATTTTCTGTTAGATCCTCGTATATAAAATAAAAGTTTCGCTGAACACCTTGCAATCACAGCCAAACAACAGCGGTGTCAAAATTACCCTACGTCATACTGTAACACTACTGACTATAACATTTATTCACAGCTACCCCAGAAATAAAAATAATTTTTTCAGTCATCACGCACCCTAATATAATGAGACACAAATAAGGGCGGCAGTCCCACAAGGGTAAATACTATATCCCATCATGTTTACGAATCATACAAATAGCATTCCGTTCGATTATACACTGAATACCAAGTCGCAAATCTGTTCAGACAATACACGCATTTCGGCCAAAGCTTGATAAAAGTACCTTGGGATAAATGTCAGAAAATTATACAGACCTAAAGTTACGTTTGAACAAATGGTGAATCCCAATGCCTAGGAACGAGTATCACGTAATCAAAACAATACACCATAATCACTGTCCTCCAAGCGAACGTCAAGTCTTCAAACACCATGCTATGGAATGTGTAACACCGAGGTCAAATATATTGGAGACAGAATATACCAAGAGAACTTCATATCACATCTAGTCTGTGATGAAGAAACGCAAAGAATACTACGACAGGTACACCCTGTCACAGTTTAAGATCTGCGGTTAATATCAAGGCTTCGTGAACACGATACAAAATGCTCGGCCGATGTTAGGCAGCAGCCCCTATATATCTCAAGCCTAAATCTTTCAAAACAAATTTATCAAAACAATACCTAAAACTGCCATCGAACACAGCTGCAAAGAAGCTATTTAGACGCCTGACCATCCGAACGTACCCCGAAGTCTGGAGAACATCACTATGATAAACAGGGAAACATGAACCGACACCAGACAAAGGCACACAAAACACGAATAATGGTCCTTATTGAGGAGTACAGATAGGGCCTTCAGAGCGTCAGTGGGGAAAATTATATGCAGGCGAAGATTGCACACAAAACGTACAGCCTGTCAAAAACATGACGCTATCGCTTTCCACTGCTCGCCATCCGCTGTGTCCAGTTTACATCAAGCACAGTCAAATTACGCACAGCTCTAACCAGACAAAAGAAACACAAAATACAGTCTCACGTAACAGAATTAACTTTCCCCCACAACACACAATTGCACTTCAACCCAACTTATATCAACTGCCATACATCGGTTACTGATCACAAACATCTCACGGTCTGGCTTCCCCTGCGAAACCACTGTCACGGTCAACGTCGAACTCCTGAATAACAAACAGTACGTGCCTCGCCCGCACTTACACGCCTAACCACTTCCGGAGTACTGCATCGTAGATCTTAGCTCCAAAGAGATTCGTCTTCAGAGATGGATCTGTCCTGGAATCGTGTGTCGGTTTTCCGAAGGATACAACCCATAAGAGGCAACAAGGCCAATCACTTAGGCTGCATCAAATCGACAATCCATGCGACAGCCTGATAGCTGTCATAACAGCAGACAACGGGAAACACAACTCACACGGACCATACAGCATTCAATGAATGAGAAAACAACACAACATTATTTGAAGCCACAGGCATGCCACGTCGCGCCTTATCAGCGTCTTCATGGATAACCGTCTGATATCACCGTGCATTTAAATGAGTTCCCACCGTGAAATGTTCGGGTGAAGCTGTTCTTATCTTATCCATTTCAGAAACAACGCACTGTTATGATAAAACGGTTACGCACTTTGAAACGTGATGTATCTTAACATCAACAGAGCAACAGCATGCATGCTGGGAAAACATCAGAGGACGTTGCTGTCGCACAAGTTCCTCCATTCAGTCCCGCTACAAAATGAACTCTGTTCAACAAACAATAATTACTCTGTCACTGAACACGATGGCCTACCACCCAATAACCTTCAAGCACAAAATATCTGCAGGGAAAAATACTCTCTATCATAATTTTCAAAAACACATGAAATTTGCATAATTTTTCTTTACTGCCAAGCATACGGCCAAATCTGATTGGGCCAGAGGGAGGGGCACTCAAGCGCTGGGACATAGTAGTAGTCCGGCTAGACATCTCGCTGGGGATCAGAAGAGAGACGGCAGTGTCCTACCAGCGCCATCGATTTACCAATCTAGCAAATAAAGCGAAAAGACCTGCACACGCACACGCAATTTCCAGCATCAACAGTCCGTATGTAGAAAACGGTTGAGTGTCCATTCAATTAAACGTTCCCTGAGCAATTAAGTTACTCAGCCGTTCACCAAATTACGTTTTGTTATGGATACGAAAGCCTACCACATTTATACTGCAGGGATAACATAGCCGATATAATGAGTAGGCTACGGACTGGACGACCCAAGGCTCGAATCCCATTAAGGGTCAAGAGTTTCTCCTGTTCTCTAAAACGTCCAGGCCATTTCCGAGGCCAAAACAGCCTCCTAGCCAATAGGTACCGGGTTTCCTTCCCGGCAGCAGAGCGGCCGGGACGTGAAGTTGGCAACTCACCTCCATCCACCGCCGAGGTTACGGACTGAGACTACATCTCTGCTCTCCTCCTTACGCCTTAATGGGGTGGAGAGGAACAACTGAACCGTTTACCTACCACGTCCGTAGCCTAAAAACGACTCAAACTGAATACGACCCTGAGTCAAATAACTATTAACCTCTAAACTATCAAGCGTGTTGGGTTAAGCTTTGCTGCGATTTATACAGAGATCCATTACTAAGGAGGAGTACAGAAAAAGGGTTTTAATGTTCTCCCAAAGCCGTAACAATTCACAAAGCAGCACAAAACTTACAGTCTCCTACCCACAGTCACTGAAACATAACATGAACATTACAGGGCAAATAAAACAAATAACTGAATACGGTCTTCAACATTTGCGACTGTGCATATCGTATGTAACGAAAGACGTGATATTATGAGTAAACTTACCAAAAATGTAAGATAAATAAGCAGTTCAGTGACTATATTTCAGAGCAGTTTACATGAATTTACCAGCAGAAACTACGAAAACCCAAGGAAACAGCGAGGACAGCCGATGTTACAGCCGAGATTCGAACAGAGAGCCTTTGGCATATTAATCATAAGTATGCTCGCTATGGCTAAACTCAAATGACATTTCGGGCACAATACCACGTCACCTTCCCTCAGGAGAGGCCCACAGCAAGAATGAGGACACGAGGCTTTCGCCTTTATTTATATTTTACACCATCATAAATCACCCTGACTTGCATTTAAGTCCTAGCCCATTCTCTTATATTAGTTTCCAAAACACTGATTTTCGGTTAAGTGGCGGTGAATGTGGTGCGTTGGGAGAGATATTAATTATTTGTAGGGTGGCAAATGTTAAAAACACAGCTCCGTTAAGTTGAATTGCTGAAAAGTTTACGTAGTCTCTCCTAGTTCTAACGAATCAGTCACTCTGAGGATGACAAATTGCCCGCAGACTTCATGCAGCTTTTCAGTTTACATTCACAACAGCCACGGTTTAACTTAGACATTTCGTGTCTAAGTTTCTACGTTATTTAAACATTACGCAACTGGCTCCTTGCAATGTAACATTGGATTCTTCGCATACCTAACACAACAACAAAATAATGTCAACTCCTTACTTTATTTAACGACGTTTTCAACAGCTTAGACTGCAGGCCTGCATAGAATTTTTTAACACCATCCATCCCGCTGTGCGAATATAATCAAATAAACAACACAATAAGTTCAGTTCAGCACAAATCACATTTAATATATAATGTGTACTCAGTACATAACACGTTTCGGTCCTAGGACCCTCATCGGGTGTCCCACATAACATGACATTTTTTATCTTGTACACAGTCTTATGTGGGACAGCTTATGATGGTCCTATATATAATTTACGTTTGCTTTTAAAAATTGTTAAAAAAATCATGTAAGTATAACTAAGCACGGTTTGCAACTGCATGTACGTCGTATATACATACGAATATAATTGCCGATCCCGGAGACCGCGCGATCTAAGGCATGGGTCTGCAAACGACCGCTTGCTGGGATCGTGGGTTCGAATCCCACCGCAGCCATGGATGTTTGTCTCTTATGAGAGTTTGTGTTGTCAGGTAGAGGTCTCGGCGACGGGCCGATCCCTCGTCCAGAGGAGTCCTACCGACTGTGGCGCGTGTCTGAGTGAGATCACGTGAAAATAAACAACCTCGACACCTACCGTGAGTGGGTAGAAGAGGTAAGGTCTGCGAAACTAAGCAATTATAACATCTTCCATGACTCAAACAGAGCGTCATAGCCTCTTGTCTTTTTTTAATTTTATTAATTTATTTTTCAAAATTCTGATGTACTAGTCATCAGCTGATTTCAGTGGCAGATTTCGGCTGAAGGGTAAATCACGTAAAACTCCTGAAATCATAATACCTAAAAAAAAATCTGTTTTTTTTTATTTCGGTTTTGAGGGTTTGGCGGGCTGCAGCCCAGCAGCCTTCCCCCCCCCCCCTTGGATGCGCCCCTGAATCATTAGGTCGCTACAAGGAGGTAACTAATAACAGAAGTCAGAAATGTCAATTCGCACTTCCGACACCTCTTTACATTTTTCTGGCCAATATAAATAAACGTATATTCATAACCCAGTATGTAGTACGCAGGGTCATCCTTCCAATACAGTTCATTTTAAGAAAGAGCCGAGGAAGAATGCACACGTGCTTATCTAAAAGATCACATTCAGTCTGAAGACCCCACACTACGTGGCGCTAGTGTTGCTCCCACCTGGAACCTTGAAACCGCCGCCAGGTTGGTACGATTAATAGCAGGAAATTACACAAATTCATATAAAATTGTGTTGATATACAGGCCCACATAATGGCATCTGTGCCGAAATAATATGAAGGTCAATTTTATGCTGCACGTGCAGACCGGACACAATGTACGGCACACGCAAACTCACGTTAGTGTATGAACACACTCCGACCGGCAGAGCAAACATCTTGAGGAAGGAAACAACTGAGAGACCAGCACCCGTAAAGACGGACAATGCCTGGAATGGTTTATACGCTGTAGCTTGTCGTCGTCGTCGTCATTATCATCATCATCATCATAATCAAGGCTGGGCACCGGTGAAGATATTGAGAACGTTTCCTGCTTTCTATTCGAATACTTGCTGACAGTAAAGCGCACATAATACTGGCTGTTGCTCTTCGTTCCTGCTACGAAAGCATACGAACAGAGCAGAATCACTGATGGAATTTGGAAGAGTCAAAGAGAGCAGATAATTGCAGAAATTACGAAACTAAAACTAGAAACCTAAGAAAAATACACGTCTGGGGACATAAAGCATTCACTTTCGAGGGGGGCATATCACACGCTCACCAAGAAAAGTGAGACTAAGGCACCAAGACAAAGCCTTCAGTCAATCAACGACGTAAATACTTCTCTTAAGTCAATGTGAAAGTCAGTTATTGATACAGAAAATTATTCATTGTCCTATAAACCCCTAACGGTCTACAAAAGTTAACTTATTGAGGAAAGCAGGGTAAAAATCAATACCGGTTCTCTAAACATCGTATGTTGCTGAAACTTATGAAAAAGTCGGGAAATAACAAACGGGCCCTTTTGTTGCTTGTATTGAAACCAAAACAATGATGAACAATCTAAAAAATTGATTGAAATATGAGTCACATACACAGGGCACGCACTCCGACATCCTAGCACGACATTAACACACATGATACATTTACATAGTTCACACCACACAAGATATTCGTGCACATTCCAGCTGTGTAGCTATTTCAACAAGATGCATACGAACTGCCAACTGCTGAGATTATATAGAGTCGGTAATGAATGAATGAATGAATGAATGAATGAATGAATGAATGAATGAATGGACGAACGAACGAATGGAATGAATGAATGAATGCATGAATGAATGAACGAACGAACGAATGAATGGACGAACGAATGGAATGAATGAATGAATGAATGAATGAATGAATAGAGCATGGAGCGCCGACGGAATGATACTGTCAAGAAAAAAGCGAGAGAAAATCCCGTCACTTTGCCCAACACAAATCCCCCAGGGCTAGGAATGGAATCGAGCCCGGGCCTCCACGGTGAATGGCCGGCGACTAACCACCATGGCGCAGCCCGAAATACATTGAGCAAAAGTTTAAAAAAGAGGTACGTCTTAGCGTAGAACTGAAAATATTCTTCGCGTAAGTTTAAAGTAAAATGCATAAACGTTCGGTGCAGAATTTGGGCAACTTAACATTACTCATTAAGAGAAAGAAGGCAGAAATAAAAGATCCAGGACAAACATGACTGAGTTATTTAATAATAAAGGATAACAGTGCATGTTGAGGAGAAGCTAGGGAAGCGCTTTCAACTGACGAATAGAAGATTAATGGCGCTGTATGTTAGGCAACTGGAATGCAAACAGAGTTAAAGATGGCGAATTGGAAAGACCTGGCAAAGAAGTGGCTGTGACCTCCATCATACATGAACATAAAATCTATTCACAGAGAAAAACTTTACTTGTTATGTTCCTAAATTTACGAATAAGATAAAAGAGATTCTACTTAAAATTTACAAAAAGCATAAGAATTTTTCAAAATCTAGAGATAACTTAACACAAAATGAAAAGTTTAGTGTCCCAAAAGCATGTACAACCCTGCAGATGGTAACGTATAAAAGGGCTTTTCACACTGTCTCTTGTTGTAAGACATTCTACACAGCACCGGATTTTCTACTTATTGACATGCAGATACGCACCAACGTACATGTGACAACACAGATATCTACAGCTACAACACACTCTGAGGCAAACGGCAGGAGCGCTGTATCTGAACTACAGTCGCGGCCACAGCAAATGAAGCTTGACGTAAAACGTAACATTGCCAGATACAGGGCCATGCTACACACACCACAAACGACGTCACTCGTTCGTTAGGTTTGTTGCGTTCTCCTAAGTTGACATTGAAAATAAAATAATAAATCAATTGACACAAGTCTACCTTCACAGCCATATGCTACAATCTTACGTATCTCTGTTTAAGGTTGGTTTCTGTAACTTCTGTTTTTTACTGCTGTTACACTCTGTGCAGGATGCGGCAACAATGCGACGATTTTTAGATAGCTGTTGGGACGAATTGGGTTGAATACAAGAAACAAGAAAAAAAAAGGAGTTTCGGAAATAAAATGCCATTTAATGAACGCTTTTTAGTTTTTAAAAATTACATTTCCTAAGTGGTCTTACTGGTGTGCAGTACATTCTTGTAACTAACCATAGCTTCGCAGCAGACGTTTATCAATGGCGCTGATTTCGACCCTGATATGCTCCTTCGTTCCTTAACGTGCCAGAACTCAGATGTAACTAACGTACTGCGAAGTCGGGGGAAAGTTGTGTGCTCTTGTGCAAGTACAGTTAATTTCCGATGCATGAAAGGAAGAGCAATTAGGAAAAGCAATTTTAAAAAAGTAAACAGCGTATATTAAATGGCATCTTACTGCTAATACTCCGTAATAACAGTATTAATAACAGTCTGCATTATTAACCTTTTAAAGCCTAGCGGTAACTTTACATACCACCAGGTTTAACATTAAAAAATTCTAAGTGGTGCCCACATTGCGTTTATGTGTTTTGTACGGATCTCAGAACAAACAGCAACTTTTGCCTTATAAAACATTAACAGATTGGTTTTTATAACCGAAGTGGAGAGTGTTTACAGCGCGGTACGCACTGACTCCTTATATAAAACAGATAGGCTTCATCTTTAAAGGGTTAACATGACACTCCGTATCTTCTTGTGTTTCTTATATTCAACCCAGCTTATCAAAACTCCTATCTAAAATCTACACATTCTACTGCCGCACCCTACAGAATGTACGTCTCTGTGCAGATCTGGCAGTGACGTGGCATCAGCCCAAGCTTCAACTGCTGTGGTCACGGATATAGTTAACTGCGTTCCCAGAAAAGGCGTGGTAACTCTAAAGTCAATTACTCTTTTGGATTCGCTCACTGTTTTTAAACTTCATCGAAAAAAAAAAACCTTTCCGTCTAACAATGAAATTAAACGCCATTCGTTTTACACGTTTACGAATCATAGTAATATTACTTTATACAACTACTTTCTTAGCATTTCAGTCTTTATTGAACAAACTGAATTATAAAATTCATATGAACATAATAAATGCACAATTCGCACAAGTTGGACGACACTGGCATAGCACTTCTCCACTGATTGTGCAACCAATACGGATGGTAAATACAAGTATCAGTGAGAGAACACACAGCAAGAGAAAAGTGCACTTCACTGAATCAGATTGACAACCTCAAAGACAAAGCAATACTGAAGGCGGAACTATAAAAATCCTGAATTCAGAGCAAGACCAATATAGGGCACCTGATGGGGAATCGCGAGGAAGAACAAACGAATACGTCTCCTGGGGGATGAAACCAGAAGGAAAAGACAGCAAAGAATGAAGACTATGGGCTCCCGTCTCTTTCAGTAGACAAAAGAATATTTGGAAGTAAAGGAACTAAAAAAGTAGAGGAAAGTCTGAATTAAATAAAATTGTTCTCGATGAAGCTCAAAACTTGTTTATGTTGTATCGATAAATATTTTAGGAGGATCAGTTTTCTAATCAGGATTTGATGAGGCGCGATCCACAACTGTGGGTGAACAAAGTGGTGCAATCAAGTGCATAATTCCACACAGTTACTACAATACCACGTATTCTGTATTCTAACGCAACAGGCTCCAATTCTACATTCAGTTTGCTGTGTCTGTAACTGAACCGCTGGCGGGACACAGCGCTCAGCAGCAACATATCTGCCTACACTTCACAACCAAATCCATTTCTAAGGATTGATAACCTTCTAAACATTATACAAAATGAAACGACATGAAACATTACTGTCTTCTATCCCTGTCCTCCTTGCTTTTCCTACTGCACTCTTCCTTTCCTCCTCCCTCGAACTTTCCTTGCCCTTCTCTCATTCCACTCAGCCCTCTTCCTATTCGTCTCCTGCTTCTTCAATGTCCTGATCAACTTGATCAGGCTACATGTTTAGAGTCTAGAATGGTCGCCAGCGACAGTGAATAGGCATACGGTGGCACTGCACCATTTCCTCAAAACGTAATAACCTATCTATGGGTCCAATTCAAGCTGAGATTATTCTCTGCATTGAATTCGATACCAAATTCCAGCTGGTACAAAGGAGATAGGATTTCTGAAAACTTCTAATATACCAAGATTTTACAGACGGACTGAGCACCGGCTATATAAGGGAACACAATATCGGATGCAATTTACAGGATAAATGATCGTGTACATTGATGGAAATGCCTTCATTCCTGCTTCATATAATCACTGGGTCTGTTCATTTAAACAGGCAGAAAAAAATAAGAGCACCCAGTTCGAATCCCAATTCAGACTATGATGTTGGTGGGTTTTCTCGTTCTTCCAGTCTAAGGCTGCGAAGAAGGCTTGCACACCCTGTACGCTAACATGCAAAATCTTCATAAACCACAGACATTACTAAAACGACTAACTTCAGTATTTAATGACGTGTTTCAGCCTATACGGTCATCTTCGGGTAACAAGCCACTCTGAAGATGAACGCAGTAGATTCCGCCGAATTGTGCGGTAAGCGCCCGCCAGAGTATAAGGAGCACAACCCCGGAAGCAATGTTCTCCAACGGCACAGACATAACAAGCTCAAACCTGACTAGGTTTATGTGATTCATTCTGAAATGCGTCAAAAATCTTAAACTTCAATTTGGTGTGACGCTGACGCTTTTAAAGTTATTTAATGTATGTCTGTATGTATATACGTATACACACATCACAATAACAACGGAACATAACAAATCAGCATGCGTCGGATGATAAGGGCCAAATTAATACTTTGATATTAAAACCATCTTGCTTCAACGAATAATCAGTAGCGCACAATTTATTTCCTGAAATATGTTTCTGCCTTCTACTAAGTAATGCTTCTAGCGTACTGCTCCACTACGCGACACCAGTTCTCTGTGCCCCACATGATTCTCGAGGAAGCCGCCGACTGCGCCCTTGTGCATCTCTTCACGGCGATATCAGCAAACGTCGCCCATGGCCTCTCTTTTTCCACATTTCTATATCTTACCTGTAGACATTTGGTAGGGGTCGGACGAACGATCGGCCCGTCGCAAGGCATGTAATTATTGTACGATTATATTCATGAAGTCCCCAGCGTCTGGTCAGCAAGCCAGATCTGACATCACAAGAGCCTGCAAGTCGCATGCGTGTAAATCAGTGTCGTTCTGTAATCATAACGTAGACTGCGGTAGCGTTTGCCGTTTTAAACGCATAAGCAGTAATCACATAACAAGCAGGAGGAATGTAAAGCCAGGTAAGACTCGCATTGTAGGTCGTTATGCAAAATTACAGGGACTTTTCAGAAGTAATCAGTATATACAGAAGACAACTCACAGAGATAAACGTAGAAATACACGCAACCCCACAGTGATATTCCATCCCTTGATCCAAATATACGATGGAAATATGACCTCACACACCGCACATTGCGCGGCAGGGAAATTGGCACATCTGCACAGACTTCGCCTAACTTATAAGCAAAGACAGGCTTAAAGGTAAAATATATCCCTGTCTTTCTGTCTCCTCTAATCATGTTTAAACCAAGTGACATGCTCACGGAACTTGGTATGAACATCACACCAACAGAAGGCGCCTAAAATTTGTATACTTTAATGTACTAGCAGCCATAATAACACTACCATGGCAACCAGTTAAACATCCGATGTGTCGGGCAGCGACGTGTGTGGTGACAGGAAGAAATATGTAACTTTTCATCAGGTGGTTTGCATGTATTAGCAATAGGTTACAAAAAATGCACCTATTTTCCCAACCACGCCTCTCTGTCCGGAAGGAAAGAAGAACAGAAGAATGATGTCCTAGAGGTAATCAAACATTAGGGAATTTTCTGCTCACTAGTGACAGTAACTTCCGGTTGTCTAACACTATGGGGAAAACAGACTCAGAATGTCCGAGAAAGGGAGCTGATGAAAATATCTGGACCTAAGAAGAAGAATAACACGAGGCTGGAGAAATCTGCTAATGAGGAGCTTCATGATACTCTTTGCTGAATGTTATTCATAACCAAACAAAACAAGATAAGATAGGCGAGGCATGTGACATGAATGGAAGAGATCAGGAAACACTTCAGGGTTTTGGCAGGAAAACCGGAAGGGAAGAAGACAATTTGCAAGGCCTTGGCTACTGAAAGATAATATTAAAATTGATCTTAAAGAAACAGACTTGTTTTGGACTAGATTATCTGGTTCAGAATATGGACCCGTAGCGTGCTCCTACAGGCGTGGTAATGATTCTCTGAATTCCAAAATGATGGTGGGCAATGTCTTGACTGCACGAATAGCTACCAGCATCTCAGCGAATCTGCTCCATGGCCTTCGCTGGACAATACCCAAGTAAATGAACCGTGAATGTTACACTAGGAGTGAATTTTCTAAACTTCTTTTAAAAGTTAATCAACAGCATGACAAGCGGCACTAGATTTGTGTCCAGCTGTCTGTCTGATGGCAATAACTAATGAAGCAATGTAGCTACTGACATGTGTGGATATGTATGGCTGCTGTGAACATGTCTGTGCAAGGCAGACTTATCGTGTTATATAATGCAGCTTACTCATTCAGTTTGTGAATGATTTATAGTGAGATACAGCGCGTGCCAGGTTTGTTTAATCAATACTGGAATATTATCACGCTACTCTGTTGCGGAAGGCGGATTTATATCACAGGCTTCTTGATATAAAATTGCAACTCGGTGTAAGTATGAGGGAGGGGCTCTACAAGGCTCGCCTTACACACCCCCTGAAGTATTCTCCGTTACGAAAATAGAAAACATCAAAAGCAAGAATCACTTATCTGATACCACGCATGAGCCTTCACGAACGTGCACTGCCGTCACAGATAAATAAGTGCCAATTAAACGTACACAGCTTAAAGGATAGACAACTTCACCACAATTTTGTTAAATATGTGCCTCTTGAAATAACCTTTACAACCACAGTTATATACCTAACATGGGGTACATCAGAAGGCTCCGGAAATGGAGCATTTCTTTTTACAGGGGCTCCATAAGAGGAACCTACAGATGTTTAGCAAAGGACAGCCCGGCCAATATGTTTACCGGGCCGGAACCTGTACTTGATTTTTTGTTATTTGTGGCTTAGATGGGTTGTGGCCTTACATTGAGCCACAACATTCTACGAAAGCATTTGCCTTTTATGGGGCACAAAGGGCCTGTTTAAACACGTCTATGTGCATCGGGCCTTTAAGGGTTCGAAACCATTATATATTCTATTCTATTCTATTCTATTCTATTCTACTCTATCCTATTCTATTCTATTCTATTCTATTCTATTCTATTCTATTCTATTCTATTCTATTCTACGGAGTAGACCTACATCAAGGGGCCGTGCCATGGCTCAGGCGGTTAGTCGCCGGCCTCCCACTGCGGAGGCCAGGGTTCGATCCCGGGTCAGTCCATGTGGGATTTGCGGTGGACAAAGTAGCACTGGGACAGGTTTCTCCCCGAGTACTTCGGTTTTCCCCTGTCAGTTTCATTCCACCGGTGCTCTATCACTTGCAAAAGGACAAAAATAATAATAATCATCATCTTCATCACAGGGTTGCAAAAGAAGCCTTAAGGCTACGGTGTGCCCGTAGCGTCTGCTGCAGGGCCTTTCATCACAAAGAAAAAGCCCTACATCAAGTGGCACATAACGACCAATATTTCGACCGGTTCTGAGAAAAATTATAAACGTCATTTGGCCTTATGTAATAAAAGAACAACTAAAGAGACGTAAAGGTAAAGTTCACCCTAGAACAGGCCATGAAGGCCCACAGGGGGAGCAGAGGTATAGTTCTACTCTTCTTTAACCTCGGCGCTAGATGAAGGTGAGTGGTCAACGCCATGCCCCGGCCGCTTTACCACCAGGAAAGACACCTGGTACCCATTGTACAGGAGGCTGGGTGAGGCCCGGGGCCAGTCTGCACGGGTGCGAAAAATCTCGCCCCCACCGGGATTTGATCCCGGGACCGTCCAGCCCGCAGCGAGTCGCTATACCGGCTACGCTATTCCTGGCCACAAAGGAAGATCGGGTCGAAAGAAAACCAGATGAACTGGTCTGATTTCGTCACGATACAGTGAATTTGGTTGGTGCGACAAAGGCGAGCGAGTATACGTTGTAACCGATTAGTATGTGGTTTCTGTCTTCCAGACGCATTCTTCACCTCTGGCCAGAAGTCTTACACGCCTATAAAGGGAGTAACGCGACACCTTCCGCTCTACGCTTCGCTGACAATGTCGCTCTTGCCCTTTCATGTCACAAACTCTCTCTCTCTCCACCTATCTACCTACCTACCTACCTACCTACCTACCTACCTACCTACCCACCCACCTACCTACCCACCCACCTACCTTCCTACCTACCTACCCGCCCACCTACCTACCTACCTACCCACCCACCCACTACCCACCTACCTACCTACCTACCTACCTACCTACCCACCTACCTACCTACCCACCTACTCACCCACCTACCTACCCACCTACCTACTACCCACCCACCCATCTACCTACCTACCTACCTACCTACCTACCTACCTACCCACCTACCTACCCACCTACCTACCTATCTATCTATCTATCTATCTACCTCACCTGCTCTCAGTTACACCGGCCAGCTTCCAGAAGCTGCAAACAAACATAACCTTCACAACCCCTCAAACACAACTGCCAGTGTTTTTCCACACCTGGATCCACTGCAAGCAAACACACCGGGGATCTCCATTCTTCTGGGATGTGTACCCGCGTCACTGAGTGATTGGGTGTCCGGCTGAGGACCCCACATCCACCGTATCACTCCCCGTGACGTTTCTAGCGACAGACACCTTGCCACAAGTCACCGTCTTTACTTTAAACAGTCCCTCAAACGCCAGGAAGTTCCAGACTAACTAAATGCAGCAGTACACTGTCCAGCGTTGTGGCCACATAAAAGTCCACTGCAGACCCCAATATGTCTAACGCGGTGACAGTCATCGCCACAGTACGTCCTGAGAAGGACAATGGAGCCACGAAACCAAATTTCTGCAACTGCGGGGCGCAGTTTGCCAGTAGCTATAGTGAGGTGCAGCCCTGCCAAGGAGAGCCAGTGGTGGAAGATACACAACTGTCCCTCCCTAACCGCCAGTCAAATTTCAAAGTGGTTACTCCATACCTGACGAACTCTTGTGTTCCACCAGCAGCGGCCCCAGTCCAGAGACCAACACAACCAGAGACCAGAAAACAAAGCACGCACGAAGCCCATCCACAACAGCAGTGATGGGAACATGCTTATATTAACCCTTTAAAGACGAAGCGTATCTGTTTTATACAAGGACTCAGTGCGTACCGCGCTGTAAACACTCTCCACTTCGGTTATAAAAACCAGTCTCTTAATGTTTTATAAGGCAAAAGTTGCTGTTTGTTCTGAGATCCGCACAGAACACATAAACGCAATGTGGGCACCACGTAGAATTTTTGAATGTTAAACCTGGTGGTACGTAAAGTTACCGCTAGGCTTTAAAAGGTTAATAACTGCAACGCAGCAGATCATGACTTGACTACGGTGGGCGGAAAAGATGACTGCTTTGCCATCATCACAAAAGGTGTCCATTCCCTCGTCATGAGAAAGTACGTACCACACGTTGCGCATCCAAACACCACTCACTCCTCTCACCTTAAGCGAGGAAGCTCAGACAGGAAAAACATTGTTGTTTCGTTGTACATCCAATGTGGCCACGGGCCCAAACCAGACCCGAGAACAGGAAAATATGAATGGGCTGAGGGTGCCGACCAAAACACAGGTGGTTTAACTGTCAGTACCTTATCATTTCGACACTAGGAGGAGTAGCATACACTCCGAAACACTGGTACACAACACCACGGTGTCAAAACGCCGAGGACCAGACTGAATAGAAATTACACCGTACCGTAAAAATGCATTAAAAGAAAAGGCCTATGCATCAAATCGGTATCGAAAGGATTAATTCACAGCATGTCTTGGAACGTGAGGAAACTAACGAACGTCATTTGCCCTTCATGTCTTCCCACACCATGAGACAGTTACCACTTTGACACATAGGCAAATATTTGCTTAGTAATCACAGAAGGGATTTCGAACACCCAGTATCCTGAATTGCTGACACCAATACAAGTTACACAGGACACTTCGGCAAACTAAGTTCATAACACTGCGAGTCCATTAAGGTCGCAGCTTTGAAGCCTTCCTGCCCTTCATTGAAGATGGGTCGTACCGGAACGATTTAACACGTAAACCCGATATGAGGTCTGTTGATAAAATTCACCAGCGCTCTCGAAGGGAAGCAAAAATGGGTGGACGATTATAATAAAGTACAATAGGAAGGCATACAGCAGGAGATGGTATTACGCGATACTATATTTGCCTGCGTATACTAAAAGCAAGAAAAAGTATTCGTAACAGCACGTCTTACAACCAAGATCCAAACCAGGTAATTCTGTTGCACTATACTGATGTACAGTAAGCGTGCTTGAAATTTTAACATCAAAGTTACAACGAAATTTTACTGGCCTGATGGCCCATCATCGTTACAAGTTCTAAGGCTATGTGACAAGTGGAATGAGCAAACAGACCACTTGCGATAGCAACACTATATCAGAGAATATTATCCTCATACAGTGAACACTGTCTACAACGGAACCGCAAGGGACCTAATTTTCTTCCGTTGCGGGCAGGTTCCGTTTGGAACCTCCGGACTCCAGGGACTGTAAAGGTTTTCCGTTAAAGACATGTTTCCGTTACGCCCAGCTTCCGTTTAAGACAGGTTTAATTGTACACTTAAGACACATATTGTGGCGACTGCGAAATGGTTCAAATACCTAAGGACAGGAACCAATGGCGGGTATTTGTGCAAGCGATGATAAATTGTCGGGTTCGATAAAGCATGGAATTTCGTGACCATCGAAGCATACACATACATGTGGCTACGTAATATGGGAACACTGAATGACAGGGTCTCTCCCACAACAACAGCACAACATAGGACTATTCCTACGACATACAATAACTGTTCAACGGTATGCTTATCAGTGCGTGGTTAAGCAATGCTACGAGTAGATTCGAAATTCACCTGTCATATGCAACACTCTTGAAAAGCTCACAGTTCTTCAAATGGCAAAATACACTCACGCAAATACTGGAAGCACAGGACTTACTACCATGTAAAAAAAGCGCGTCAGTGGACTTCCCCGTCAGCAAATGAATCCAGTCCTCTCCATCACAATTTCCCTCTTACAATTACACTTCCACCCACTCCCAGTCCATCAAACAGTGTCATTACTAATGTTTTCCGACTAAAATTATGTACATATTTATCGTCCCCCCAGTGCGTGCTACGGGTCCAACCCACTTATCTTCCTTGATTTATGACAGCAATAATATCCGGCAAAGAGGACGAATTATTAATCTCCACACTGTAATGCAATTTTCATCATACGCCCTCTTGTAGGTTCAAATTTTCTACTCTGCGCCCTTTTTTAATCCACATTTGAAAACCAATTATTAAAAACTTTACATAATAGTCAAAAACACCACAGAAGACACATCCACTGTCCAGCGGAAGAGAAACACAATTTAGTTTAGACAACGACCCGTCGTGTAGAGAGACTATAGATTTCAAAGATCCGCGTTAAAACGTTGTCTGAACCTTTTCACGCGTAGTTACAACCAAAGAATAGCACCACAGTTACGACCGATACAATTTCTGGGAATGTGTCAACAGAAGGATTTTACAGTACCAATTTACGCTCTCAAAAAACAACAGAATCACAACGAACATTGTAACCGTCCTCGATTCCAAAGACAACAAAAAGCTAGGTGACAAAATGAAACAGCTTTTCAGCAGCGAAGAACAGGATGGGGCGTCCAGTTAATACCTGCGATAAGGCAAGTAGCCGGGGCAGATCTGCGCGGTAGATACGTTCCATTTTCCGACTGCAGGAGACTGAAATTCGTGTTGTAGAAGTGACGTTCCTCCCTTACGTGTGAGATAAGGCTCATGTAATAAAAATGTGTCCGAAGGATCAGAGAACAACTCAACGGTTCTGCTGAAAAGCAGATATACTTCTCAAAACGATTGTCGTTTGTGACTTTCACGCACGAGAAGTAAAGCTATAAGCATATGAAGCGTTACAGCCTACGTTAACAGCGTAACAGAATATTCCACATAAGAACAATAAAGCACACACCAGATTTCTTTTAACTGATGCATCATTATTCACTGAGCAATTTTCTCTAGGCCTATCTGTACAACACAACTTGGTAGTTGTTCTCCACAGCACACGGCGGAGCTGTTGCTGGTCTTTAATGTATAACTACGAACACCACTTATTTCGGTATCACTTCTAAATAAATCACATACATGATGCAGGCTTCAGTGCATCAAATCACGTGAGAATGTCCTCACTACTGTACTGAAAAGCTTCATAATTTTACTCCCAGCCCAATACTACAAGGGTCATCAACTCAGCCAGGACAATGCGGTGGAATTTTGTACTAATAGGACAAAAAAGTAATGCCTACAGGGTTCTTGGTTAAAAAAATAGAAGGAAAAGACAGCTCGAAAGACCTAGGCGTAGGTAGGATAATATTAAAAAGGGCGATATAGAAATACAATGGCAGGGAGTGGACTGTAGACATCCGGCTCAGGATATGAATCAGCGGCGACGTGCTGTGATCACGCTAATGAACATGAGGATTCCGGTGATGCGGGCAATTTGCTACTAGCTGAGAATCTATTACTTTCCCAAGAATAACTTCAATGCATGGAGTTAGTAAGTTACAAGCCATTACTAAGGTTACACTCCTAACGACACATTATCTACAATATTGCCACTTCCTCTCGTTTGCGGAAAATTTAAGAACGCCTTAAAACACACACATGACAAAAAATGGTACCACCACAATATCAAATGCAAAGAGAATACCTGTGCGTTAAGAATTTCACAAGTCTGGCTAAACCTTCCTGGTTATTTTGTCGTTTCTTCTACGATATCGACGCAACCACATGGAGCAGGGTCCTTCTATGGAACCCGATTGTTCATTACCGCGTTCACAACAGCCCACACTTTTCCCTATCTTGAGCCAGATCAATATAGTTCGCGCCTTCGCATCCTATTAATATTATCTTCCCATCTAAGCCTAGGCCTACCGAGTTATCTTTTCCCCCAGGTTCCCCCACCAAATCCCTGTATGCATCTCTACTCCCCCCCCCCCCATACGTGTTGCACTGATTTATGTTGAAATAAATTAAATGTAGACAGGCATATCCACACTTACTGAATAGAAGAAATATATCATGCCGACTGACCAGGTGACGCACGGCTTCGTGGCCTTTAACATCAACGTTCAATGCTGAACACGTCTCTGAATGAGTTGCCTTAGATCTGTCGGATCCTTGCCGGTATTCTACAAAGCCAGACATCAAATTACAAAGTTCAACGTGACGTAGTGCCTTCACCTTGCATACGTCAGGCGGTTAGAAACCAAATTCTCACCGTAGGGGCCGGGATTAAATCGCAAGGCTCTCCAAAGTGCCTCAGCGAATGAAGAGACAATAACACGGTTAACTTTAAAATCACAGACCTGTCTTCAGTAACCGTTCACTTAATCTGTGTTAATATTTACTGGTTAATATTGCAACCCAACATGTTTCAACACCTGTCTGGAGTAATTCTCAACGATTGTATTGTACATAAACACAGAAAACTAGGAAATACGCTACAATACATCGGATTTAATTCTAGTAACAACATTAGTCAATTACTTAACAAACTAAGTTGACGTTACGTGTAACGTAACGTCAACGTTGTTATACGGCACATAGCAAATATTACACATAGCCAACATCAGCAAGAAGAAGATAAGGCATCGCAGGGACTGCAACATTTATGAGAACAGTACAGACTAGAAACGGACTGAACAAGGATCAGTCGCAAACATCGGTCCATGATATGGCTCAGGCGTTTAATCGCCAGTCCCTCACCGCAGGCCAAGGTTCGATCCCAGGCTAGACTATGTCGGATATCTGCTGGGGAAAGGAGTAGTGAAAGAACTTTCTCTCACACTACTTCGATTTTCCCCTGTCAGTATCATTCCCCCACTGTTCAGGTGCCATCGATCTTGCACGTTCTTAGCAATTGACAGCGTCATTACACGAAAGACACGCTGCCCGAAATCACCCGACGAAGCAAATATTAGAAAGTTTTTAAAAGTTTTCTTTAACGACAAATTTCTTGCAGCTCAATTTCCAGTAAGTTTATTCAGAAAGTCGGATAAAGTAATTACTCGAATCAAATAAAAAACAGCATAGTGTAATAAATATATTTGTGTAGTTATACGTCGTAAGTAAGCCATGACAAGGCCGTGCCATGGCTCAGGCGGTTAGTCAGCGGCCCCTCACCGCGGAGGCCCCGGTTCGTTCCCGGGTCAGTCCATGTGGGATTTGTGGTGGACAAAGTGGTACAGGAATAGGTTTTTCGCGTGTTCTTCGGTTTTCCCCAACGAAAAAACCAATCAGCTTCATCACAGCCTCGCACAATAAGCCTCAAGCCTGCGGTGCGTCCGTAGCATCTGCTGCAGTGCCCTTCACCACACAAAAAAAAAAACATGACAGAGCCAAAAATATGTTGGGCCGGAACACCAAGTAATAAATACTACCTCGTTACATTCGACGGTTATTACAACACCCTTATGGAGCACTTATTTGAGTATTTCGCTTTCCACCAACTCACAAACAACACAGACGTACCGAACGGTTTGGGCAAAAACAAGAATAAAGACTGATATTAAGTTACTTTTCGCTTTACATGTTGTCTGAATTGGGTACAAAATCTAAAAGGATGGATATCTTGAAACTGTTCCGGAATGAAACAGGATATAAGGAACATGAACTGTGAAACCTGAGGGGGTATGAGACGTGGATAGACATGCAGAGGGCAATCACGACAGGAAAGGTCTTATTTGCAGCCACGGGCATAAGAATTCTGCAAAAGATACAATGATCAATATCTTCGGAGGGCGTTTTCTCATAACTCGCTTCTGCAAGTCCCCACTTTCTTGCGACGCCTAAATTATACCTACTCATCCATCACCATCCACATCATTAGAAGGGGGTATAATAGACGTATCTGTGGCAGCAGCACCACCAGCAGACTCATTTCCATTCCACTACAGTCATAGTCTCATACTATATCTAATATCCTGCACTTTCCAATTCAGCTGTCAGGTCGAAATATTTTACATGATGAAGTTAATTATATAAGGCTACATATAATGTACAGTGGATGCTACTATTGTACTTTAACCTTTTAAAGCCTAGCGGTAACTTTACGTACCACCAGGTTTAACATTAAACAATTCTACGTGGTGCCCACATTGCGTTTATGTGTTTTGTACGGATCTCAGAACAAACAGCGACTTTTGCCTTATAAAACATTAAGAGATTGGTTTTTATAACCCAAGTGGAGAGTGTTTACAGCGCGGTACGCACTGAGTCCTTATATAAAACACATACGCTTCGTCTTTAAAGGGTTAAATTATTACAGTACAGCCTCGAGCAAAAAAAACGTAGGCTAGTGTGCACAGTACCAGCCACAATTCCACAGATGAGGTAACAAATCATCGTCTCACAGCAGACCCTGTTACAAGCGACCCGTCGCATTTAGAACCACGACCGTTACTACCCGGTCGCCTAACACCAGCACCATTTCCATCCATGCTGGAAAAAGTGTCACACAGTATACCCGCTTAAGGGCTTAAAAATGTACGTCATCAGCGTTTTAGAACGCAGCTGTTTACAGACTTGATGAAAACGTGCTAACATGATCAAATGTAATACTAGCGGCAGCTGACAGACAATTTAACTTCTCTTCCACTCTCGTCAATGAATCTGAGTGACAGGATCTGAAACAGTGCCTGGAGCACATCCACGTCAATTCAAATTGTTCAAAAACAGTACCAAAAACACCGCCATACAATGGGCAATACGGCGGAGGGTGGCTCACTACAAAAACTGCCTATGTGCTGGCGGACAGGGTTCGATTTTCTGCACGGATAGCGATATTTTATCCCAACTGTCACGTCTAAATTGGCTCTGGATATCAAACAGCTTCCTATTCAACGGCATCGTGGATTTCCCCTGAGACTAAGGCGGCCGGAGCGTTAAAACAGCCATACTTATCCATGTAGCGTTGAGGATATATTCAGAGTAACCCCTGCCATTGCGCCACTGCGTGTTCATTGAAATTTGTGGTGGTATATCGAGGGTGGTGGTACGCTGAATACCGTACTATAGGGAATTTCTGTTCACAGATTTTCACCAACTTTAGGTGAAGCTAGTGCCATATCGGGGGACACTGTACAGGGTTTGACAGTACCTCACTTGTTTCGCGCTGGTCCACTATAACTGGTTCCTATTCTATACGAAGCTACAACCAGACTCTACCAAACCTACCAAAACCAAACTGTTGCAAAATCAAGAACAGGCAAGTTCAGTCTTGATGAAGAGGCGTTAAGAAAGTACAGTCGAACTCGGTTATAACGTCATGAAAGGGATCGAATATTTTGTGTCGTTATATACGAGTGTCGTTATAACCGCGTATAACGTTATGGTTAACAGCGATGAATTAAGACGTACCACAGGATATCTGGCGCTACAGGCGAGATGTCGTTATAACCGGGTTAGACTGTAGTTCTTATTTTTTGGAAACTATGTCAGGCACACCGTGGTGATATTGGATAATGTTCAGTAAATCAGATAACGACACCACAACTTATACAGATGTCCGTTTTATTGTAATTCAATTACAATAAAGACAACTATAGATATCTTATTAATTGTAATTAAGGCTACATGTTTCGACTGCTTTTTACAGTCATCATCAGGCCTTCCATATACAAAATGTAAAAGTTAAACTAGTCAGCAATTGAGCTCTCAATTATTAACAATTTTACCTCTTACATTCTGTATATGAAAGGCCTGATGATGACTGTAAAAAAGCAGTCGAAACATGTAGCCTTAATTACAATAAATAAGACATCTATATAAGCTGTCGTGACGGTATTTCATTTACTGAACAAAGTACATTTTATTTCCGCTGTCAGGTAACGCCAAGTTTTGCGTACTACAAGCACGGGCCATCTTATCTACACTGATTCCATGACCCCAGTGACACGGAGTGAAGAGTAAGAACTACAAAGCCACTCATTATGTACTTCTCTCCATCCTCCTGGTACTTCCTGTCTCTTAAGCTCAAATACTCTCCTCAGAACACTGTTCTCAAACGTACTAAAGCTCTGTTCTTCCCTAAGCGTGACAGGCAAAAGTTCCGACAACGCCACTGTCATCCGCAGTTGCTGGAGGTAACTCACGGATTCGCATTATTAATACAGTACCTTATACGTTTCGCCACCGACTCTGTACAAATTCAAGAATTCAAAATCAGATATCGCACGTTATTCTCAGAACTTCTACTGTCTTCCTCACTCTATAACACGCTCCGGTGCTGAAACGCCATTTAAATACATCCTGTCTTGCATAATCTTCACATTACTGATACATTACATAGTTACGTAACTTATCCTTTCTAATTCCCAGTTCCTATAGCTTCCCTGAATTAACTCGCACAACCCGGCAGGCTTCACCCACAGTCAGACAAAACAGCCAATATTTTACTAAGTATTTTTTTCATCATTTCAGGGCCGCTTTACTCTATTCGTCTCGCTGCCAGAACACACAGATATATTACAAGGGAAAACAGCATAAAATAATACAGTTTTCCAGGAATATCACGCTGTAGCGAGTGGTGTATGGTGTCAGACGTTTCGAAGGAGCGTAGATCTTCGAAACAGAGGTATTTACCGTGTCCAATGAAGAGTTCTTCATGGACATTACACTCTTGAAAATGATACCACAATGCTCTATCGAAACGTTGGGCATCAATCACTCAGTGGCGTAGCATCACATCCCAGAATAACGAAAACTTCAATTTCAGTGCTGCAAAACAATAAAATTCCGCATGCCCTAAACACTTGGCAAAAACCACATCAGGGAAAAAAGATAGTGCAGGCCTACATTGCTGTGTTCTAGAATATTACACATAATTACAGGTTGTAGCGAACAGTGATACTGCAAGAACGCGGAATCATAAAATTCATTGGCTGAAATAGAATGTATTAGCATTTTCTAAAACAGTTCCACATACAATACCACAGCCCACCAATAAGCACGTCCATCAGCAAACATCCTTTCACTACCCCTACGACCTATTTTAAACGTACTTACATCCTTCCATCTTCTTGTTGACGTTCCAATTGACCGCCTTCTTAATACTTTTCCATACAGGAGCGAAGCCACGAGGTGGCGGGAGCGGGTAGGGAGTGGCGCGGCCGCCCTTGGCGGAAAAATGGGCGGCAGAATGAATATTTTAAATTCAAAACAAAAACTGATCTCCTTCGCTGAACAAATTTTAGCTTATTCAGCCAAACAGAACGAAATTCAGTATATACCCTTATGCTGCAGTTCACCACTTCTGTTATAGGGGCGGCCATCGTGATCACCCCCCCCCCCCCGGCCACAAGACATCGCAACGCCACTGTTTCCACAACATTTCTTGTATACGCTCCTTTTATTTCCTATCCCAGCTACACTCCCAGCCCACTGCAGCATTTCAAATTTCAATAATTCTGAGTGTAGACCACGAAACTCCTTCATATAACATTCTAAACAGCTCAGCCACATTAGCTTCATGGACGCAAACATCTTCCCCAACCCTTACCTTTAAACGTCTCTAATGTATGACGTGTCTATTCACTGTTTCGAACTAAATCTGTACCCACAGCAAGTAATTCATTTTTGAATCATGTTTACAACCGCCGCTTGTCCATGGCACCCCACCGTAGAGAGAATTGAGATGTATGTAAATGAGAAGTTCCAGTCAGCTGCCTGTGGCACGCAGATTTAAACTGAGCCAGCTCTTGCGTGGAAATGGCAACGTAATATTCCATTCATCAGTATGATGTGGGACTTTCACTAAACTACGATAAACCGTGACAGCAAAGGACGTACAGAAGATGTAAAAACTATAAAAATTGGATGCATTAACAGAATCATATCACAGGAGGATCAAGAGAGTGTTACACTGTTACCCTCTGTCTCTCTCTCTCTCTCTCTCTCTCTCACACACACACACACACACACACACACACACAAAGAACTTTACTTGTGAATTAGGTCTCTATTTACATTCAGTGGCACATAATGTCAGTGTAAGCTGGACCGCATCCCGCAACACTGTCTGAAGGACGCAAGTATAAAGTGTTACAGGACTATATAAAGTGAGCTATTTGAAAAAGTTACATAAAATACAGTACTTACAAGAAGAATTATATAAAGTTCGTTATTTACAAGAACTGTTACATGAAATATCTCAAGGGCGAACTGCTTTGTATAACAGCCTGTTGATTACTGCAGAATATGTAGGGTGGTAATGGTCTGGGTATCATAAAATACGAATTTACATTTATTGTCTATCTCACACCACGCAATACTCTGTCTACTCAAGCAGAACTTCCCCATCATATATCACTAGCGATACACCTACAATGTTCTTCCTTTGAAAATGTGAAACACATTTATGAACAGAATCTATAACTTTATAAATAATATATAGAACATATTTTACCCCTGGTGTATTTTTCCGTTCCTTTTTTCAATTGTCAGCTTGTAACATTTCCTTTTGGGCAGATAATATTCTGCATTCGTTTTCCTTTCCTTTTATCGATGTTCGCCTATTCTACGTGTCTACAATATGCAGCGAGATGTGAAACATTTGTCTCAGCAGAACCTACAGTATCAACAATTCCAACTCAGGGAGTCTTTTGAAAAATTACAAAACAAATACACCTCATTACACAGATTCTCGAACCAACTACCCAATGATGTGATGACTCTGTTACCACTCCGAATCTTACGGGTTAAAAAATATTCCAAACACTACTTCAATTCCTCTAGAATAATACCGGGATGCTGTATTAACTTCAAACCCTAAAACCAGAAGTACACGTGAAGTCATTTCAATCACAAAAACATTCAGCAAAAAACATGAAATTGTAAAAATAAATAACGAAACGGAAAAATACGCAATGAAGGAGAAGTAAAGAAAAGATAGAAGAATGAGAGGAGGAGGATAGTAAAACATAAGAAGAAAATGATATCTTCGGGAAGACAAAATAAAACACAGAAACAAACAAGTTGACTTTCCCTTGCCACCTTCGCATTCCTAGAGATCAAGAAAGAATGGTCTCTACATAGTTCCTCACTCCCACTTTTTCAGTCGCAAGTCAATACAAATAAGCCAGAGCCACTTCGTTTTGTACAGTTTGAAGTTCAATGTTCACCATTCATTCATCTACGCACCCACAACAGTTTCCAAAATAATGCTTTTCACACAGCTTTTCACGAATATCAGTAAATTAATGCCTATAATAAGCCACGGGCTAAGAAAATTTACTAGCAACAATTTCTTACTTGCATTCGTGGACAAATCCAAACTGCACTGATCAGGCTACGAACTAAAGATAAAACAGCAGACTGTTAAGAGTTCATTTCAGAATTTCTCTACTTTTCCCCGCGAGGCGGGGCAATATACAAGAACGGACGTCGCCGTAACGAATTAGCATCACCACACTAGCAGACGTTGCCATGAAAACTGCTCTTATAAACATTTGCTGCTAGGACGCAGTTGTAAATGAATCGGACAAGTTAATTGAATCGCTCGTTAACGGCACGCATATCGTCTGTAGCGCGTTACTGTATGAAGCAATGTGTAGCTTGAATGTCTTACAGGTCCGCAGAGCTGCATACCAACCAGTAATTTTTTATCATGCCGCTGCAACCCCTACTGGACCAGCGCCTTCTCATTATCGACGCTTCACCATCACACTCAGACATGCCACAGCCAGTAGGACTACTCTGGACGAGGGATCAGCGCGACGCAGGGACTTCCACTTCACAACACAAAACACTCACAAGAGACAGGCATGAATACCCCGGGCGAGATTCAAACCCACAATCCCAGCAAGCGAGTGACCGCTGACCCACGCCTTAGCGCGGCCACTTGCATCGGCCCAAACAGTAAATAGTTCGTTAAAATGCCTCCGATTAACGAAATCTATAAAGGCTCGACATTGCGTAAGAAAAATAACACAGTTTTCTAATCAAAACAGAACACTTTCTCTTCATTATTTAACAGAGAGGTAAACACAGCCGTTCGAATTAATGTGTTCCGTCCGCCTTCTATAAGCATTCCCTCAGTCTCGGCGTCCTGTAGCGAATGTAGCGACGTTCTTTCGTCAGTTCTTCTATTCAAACAGTTCATTCAGTTTCGTCTGTTACCACCTACTTCATTTTGTTCTGACTGTGCTTGCACGTCGTCCCTCACAACTTCATTCTTAAATCCGTCAAGTCTTTTTTCTTTTCTGTGGTGCCGCTTCACTGTTGAGGGTTCCAGACAACACACAAATGGACACACACACAACCGGTAGGACTCCTCTAAACGAGTGACAGCTCGTCGCAGAGGCCGCTACCTACACAACAAACAAACACAAGGGACGAACATTCATGTCTTTGGCGGGATTCGAACCCGCGATCGCAGCAATCGAGCGGCCGCAGACAACCTTAGACAGCATAGCCAGCGGTACTATACCGGCACCGTCCAGTCTACGGCAACACAAAGAGCATGCATAAAGTGAGCACAGTACTGCCGTCATTTGTCTGTTCGTTCAAGTAATCCTTCACCCACTCAGACTCTCCATAGCACTCCCAGATTAGTTCTCCAAATCGCTTCTCTCCCACCGGCATCCACCCACACCCAGTCCTCCACCACAATCGACTACGCATTCAAGATAAGCTTAGACACAGCTGAAAATTGCCATTAGTAAGTGGTTCTTGATTACAGCATCACAGCAGAATCGAGTCAATCATGGAACTTGAGGGCAAAATCAAGAACTTGACAACAGAGAAATTCCAGCTACCATTACAAGCAACTAAACAAAATGTTATCTTGCATTACACAAATAGTTTGTCACGTATTTAAGACTGTGACAGGATTTTCGTCTGACCATTTTATTATATTAGGAACAACTGACAGATTACCGCAACTCTTTGTACCAATAGCATACCAGTTGGGACCAAACCATAGTCGCACATATAAATGTCCTGTCGCCTACGATATTAACACAGCGACCGCGCGAAACTGTGAAGTTCGTAACGACACAACCAAACGTCGGGTCACGGAAGGAACTTGCTGTTTACATACAACAAACCTTGAACAAATACGCATCGTTTATTACGGGAGCATTATAAGAATATCAACACCATGACAACAGTACGATATGACTTGTTATATCAACGTTAACACGTTAACTCTTGCATGCTTCCTCTACGTGCTTGCTAACGCAGTACCGAATGCAGGCCTGTCCTTCGTAACCTTAAAAAGCGCCATGCCAACGGCTACAAGGTTCATGCAATTCACCTATATACAAGAAGAAAGCATAGAAGGCTCAAACAACCTAAGGCTGGGCAGATTCACTATCAGTAATTTATTACAAGTCTTCCTTAACATGCCAAAATTGCACTTACGACGAAATTAACAAAATATTAAATTCTGGTACCATGCATCTGAACACCGTTTTATCTTTCCGTATCCTATCTCAATATTTAAACATTAAAATTTATAAAAGTGTACCCGTATCCACTGTACATGTAGACGTGCAGGGACAAACGTAGATTAAGGGTGGTTCTCAACAAGACAATTAGCGTTTTGGTCCTAAAACATAAAAGAGGAAACAGTGTGATTCAAAAATTACGCATATGATAACAACGTGGAATGTAGGACGCCTGGAGGGATGACAAATTTGTAAAAATATTAGTTGGATATCCTCAAGGAGAAGAACCACACCAGAAGCATATGCTTAGGTTGGGAAACAATACTTGTGGATACTAGAAGCAATATCCTGAAGGTGTCAGGATGGGTTCAATATGGACTGAGTAAGTACCTCTGCCCCTCACAAAAGGCTGAGAATATATTTACCAGCTCAGCAACTATCAGCTGCTCAAGATGTTACGAGTACTAGCTCCACAGTTCAAGGCACCGTGAGATCCTTACGAAAACTCTCAACTCCAAAAAATGCACAGGCATTCAGACCGAAGTAGTTAAGTGCACCTTCCTCTGAGCTCGACGCAAAATTCTTCAATCGACACGCGCAGGTCTGACGGTTCATACATAGTGCAATTAATGAAAATTTTCTGAATATTTCCGGTTAATATTCTGCGTATTCCACGCATAAAATGCACACTCAACGGACTTAAAATCCTGCAATTCCCTTTACACAAGGCGGTATATTTTATTCCGGTTTCCATTTTCTCAGAGTGCTAAAATGTACAGACAATGAATGCATGCAAAATCCTCACAAGTTCTTGAAGTACGTGCTTCCAGCTCTGTAGTTGGGCCAGGGGAAACTACAAATCATGATCAGACTTACAACTTACTGGCCTAGTTCTACGAATAGGTTAATTTACGCTAACGTACATCCAAGCTACTTATATAGGCAAGTGCAGAACCTCAGAATGTGTTAAGCCTCGTTTTTTATAATTCTTAACGCACAGAAAAGCTCCAACAATATTTCTACGCATCTTTATGATCAACAGCAATAATACAGATGGTCTGCATCATAACAGTTACAGTTACTTCAGTCTGAGACGATGGCATTTTTAGGACAAGACCCAGTAAGAAGTAAAATTATTGTGGATAACAAATGTTTACAACAAGTAACGAAATTTAAATATCTCCGCTGTGAAATTTCTTATGAAAATGACAAAGATTTTCAACAAAATGTAGCAAAATTTGCTCAAAAAATGGGAATCCTAAACAACACGTTTAAACCAACTTTCGTCCAGAAATCTTCAAGAATAAAAATATATAATACACTGGCATTCCCCATTCTTCTACATGGAAGCGACATTTGGACCCTCAGGCAAAAGGATAAAAACTGACTGACGTCAACTGAGATTAAATTTTTCAGAAGAACAGCAGAATACACACCTTTTGGCCACAAAAGGAATGAAGAAATTTTAGACGAGTTGAAACTAGAACCAGCTGCCGAGAAACTAAGAAGGTACAAATCAAATTGGCTACAACATGTAACAAGAATGAACAACAACAGGATGCCCAAAATAATGCTGAATTATAGACCGAATGGACGAAGACGATTTGGAAGACCTTTGAAGAGACTAGACGAGGATGAAACAGGTCTATTAAGGCGTAACTCGTGATGGATGATGATGGCGGCGGCGGCGGCGGCGGCGACGACAACGACGACGAATAATAGCAGTCAGCTGTAAGAGAAAATAAATTTCAAGCATACGTTAAAGGTAAGTTACCTCTTTTTTATTCTACGCGAAAATTAAAGAACTCAATATATTGTCGAGACTCTGTTAGTACTCGTATATTGGAAACATAACGGGGCCTCACTTTTACCACTCTGAAGTGACATACAAATTAAATTTGGAAATTTAGTTAGTGGATTCTTTGGTAACGAATTTAAGTAGGCTGACCCGTCAGATGCGGCAGGATTTTTACAAGGTGGTGCACACTACCTACCTGTAAACTGACCAGAATTGTTAACCACGAATTGCAGAGAAGCCGAGAAGAATGCTAGTCGTATTTGAACATTGCAAGATCCTATCTTTAAATAACACTCTCAGTCAACGGATGACTTATCTAGTCGCTGTCAGTAACTAGGCAAGCTGGCCTTTGGCTGAAACTGTAGGAGCAGTACGAAATTTAGTTTTGTACTTGTATAATTCTTACTGTTTTACTTAATAAATTACTAAACATAAAGAAGTAATTTACGTCAAAGTCCCAGCCCCTTGCTGCCGGAGCCCCTGGGATGATCAGTGGCACTTTCGAATAGCAGCTGGCCGCATTAACATACATAATGACCTGTTTCGGGTGCAGATTTATTTTTCAAAAGTTATAAAATTCAACGGTGAGAGACGCTTCAATTTCACTAAGTTCATGCTGGAGGTATGAAACTGACTCAGCAAGGCAATTACAGGCACTCTCCGTCTTGCAAGAATTCCGTTCCGCGCCATAGGTTTACGTACCTCGGATTTTACGTTATTTCGGAATTCAACTCACTAGCCACACCACAAACACCAACACCACGCTCCCACGCGCATACATACAAAATTATACATTGAATATATGCGCAATGCGCTACAAGCCAGAAGGTCGCGGGTTCGATTCCCGATGGTGTCACTGGAATATTTCTTTGACATAATCCTGCCGGCCGCAATATGGACCTCGGGTCGGCTCAGTCTCTAACAGATATGAATACCAGGAATATTTTCTGGGGGTAAAGGTGGCCGATGCGTAGGGCTGACCTTACCATCTTCATGTGCCGATTGCCTTGAAATACGGGAGTCTCAACCTCAGGGTCTGTCCAGACCTGTAGAGGGATTGCTTTACCTTTATATAACCTATCAAAAACAATGCATTAAAATCATATATAATATTATTTTAATTAATAAATATGATTATAGTGAGTTGTTTTTACCGATACTGAAGACTTAAAATTTTAACACAGTTTCGGCCAACACAGTAAACCTGATTGAATATCTGTAAGCATGCAAACTCAATCCCCGTTTTAATAACAATGTGTTAACCAAGTGCTTGTTTTCTCTCTCATATTTTTAAGCCTGTGCCTTGCATCATGCGTGAAATGTATTCTTGTGTGAAGATTACGAAAGATCGATCAGCGTATCCGCGACGACCAACCAATCAACATCCATGAAACTGCATCTGAAACAAGCATTAGCAGTACCGCTCCCATTCCCCGTCGTGTCACTTCATTCTTAAATATGTGGGGCATAAACGGACCTCTCCATGAAGTGAGTAAACACTACTTTCATTATGAATACCACACCGACCGCGTTCCCATTACAACAGTTTGGACAAGCGATTCTGTCTCTCAACTGCAAACAGGATAAACAAGATCGCAACGTACGGTTAATGTGTATGCACAGGCCAGAGAATGTACACAGAAACAAACGACGCGCATGTCGTGGATAAAGTTACGTTGTCTACAACAAGCTTCAAATAAGCTTTAATACGATCTGTCGAACGAGATTACTCATAGCCCGCAAATCTAAAGAGCCACGAAGTCTTTACGTCTCGTCCACAACCTCATCACTTACGTGTAGCCCGGGCCCTACTACAGTGAGACCAATGGCGAAATAGCCAAGATATCGCTGACGGCCAATTGGGTGATACAATTCCTGTCCAGTACTTGGTTACTGTAAAGAATGTCCGGCATTTCTACGGTCTGAGCACCGTGGAACAGGCAGGTTATCTGTGCTGTAAGCCCCGCCGTTCGTCGGACTTCCCGCACAGCAATATGGATATCGTCGAAAGCCGGTTCAGAGATGCACTATCTCGAGATTTACATTCCAGTAAAACGTACTTTTGAACAAAAGTGCAGCACGACGTGCAAAGGCTCAGGCGGCTAGTCCCAAGCCTCTTACCGCGAAGGCTCGTGTTCTGTCCCAGACAAGTCCATGTGGAATTTGAAGTCGACAACGTGGTACGGGGACAATTTTCCGAGTAATTCAGTTTCCCCAGTAACATTCCACCAGTGCCCCATAGCCATTCACTATCTATCGCTACATAATGTTAGCAACTGATGAAGTCGTAAGTCATGTGCATAAAAGTGTGCACCCAACAAATAAATATCAGCACAGAACATAGAGCTAGAGGATCTCAAATTTCCTGACCACTATAATTAAGCATTCCAAAGCGGGGATTAGCATCCTATGTCTAACAGCGGGCCACACTGTCAAGAAATGCAGCATAAATGGGTGATACAGGTTTTACATCTCACTGAAAGCAGCAAAACAATCAGTCCGTTCTTCGTCAAATATAATATTAAAAATTTTCCAAAAGCCTATAGAAACAGAAAAATTTGTAACCGCCACAAAAGTAATTATTTGATTAGTCAGTTAACTAATTAAATACAAAATTTTTGTCTATTGCACAAAAAACGAGATATTTATAAATGCACTCAGATTCAATTTTGTAATGTTTCATTGTTAACAACAACACAGACAGCTTATAAATCCAAAAATTCAAAATAACCCGCAGTGTAACACATTAAAAACCCTGACAATCCATCTCCACTTTAATCGGAGAACCGCAGCGGAATTTTAGCTGCAAAAAACTGACGTCTGTTGGAAAGTTCGTGACAGATACACTAAAAACAGTGATAAAAATCGTCATCGATCACATTTCAGCGAAATTTTGAATTCTCAGATTTCATTCTTAACAACGATGCATTGGGCCGGATGAAACTGACGTGAGAGCCCTACGTTGCCAACCGTTGTTCCAAAACTAGCTTCAGAGGAATGTCAGGAAAGGATCTCCTAGTTTCAGACAATTCTCAACAAGAAACATAGGCCTATCAGTCAAATGTTTACTTATACGAACTTTATTGTAGGTTTCATTGAGATACATGCTAATTAACCCATCACAGCTACATGAGAACACTGTACAAACTTCCCCCCTATCCAAATCGTTGGCTGTCATGAAGTCTACAAATAGCTGACGTACTTTGGTACTGAATTCCCATGCACAGTCTGACATATACAGAATACCTGCCCAGTGGTTACCTATTACGTCAAAATCCACACTGATGATCTCCTATCATTTCGTTTGCATATGGAATTCACCGTGACAGAAGGATACTACATAAAATTTTGTATGTAGTTGATAACAGTGACATGCCTCGATAATCACTAGTCATTTTTATTATCCCTTTCATGAACATATAAAATGACAGATACCTTCCAATGTTGAGACAATCCTTTCTCATTCCAAACCGAATTAATAAGTTAAAGGATTACAGAATGTACTTACAGTCGATAGGAATCGAAACCTCACAGGCACAAATCCCACGCACATTCCCTCACTCCCTGAGAGAAGTCGATCTTCCACCTACTCACCTTACTGTAGGAAAATGCATGCATTTTACACTTCTCTTCCTTTACCATGTTAGTTCTAGACTGGAAACCCTTTTATATCCACTTATGCCTCTATGTAAGACTCTGTTATTCTTCCACCGATTTGATGCAAGTTCATTAATTTTATCTTCTGCAAATTCCTCGTTTTTCTTCCTGTGGAGTCAACTATTTTCCCGTCATGCATTGCTCAGATTATCACCACTGAGATAACCTGTATCCTGTAACTACTGTAATTTCGACTGGCGCCCTAGATATAAAAAATTGAAGATTTTTTAACGGAAACCAGTTTTCGAAATATATTATTGGCGACCTGAAAATCGTGTATCAACAACGAAAAGCATTGTAGCACGAAAGACCTAAGCATTAACGTGTACTGAAATTTTATAATTTAAGACAACGCTAGACAAGACTGGGAAGATTTTGACAAAGTGATTATAGGAAAACAATAAATTTTTAGGACTTCAACGAACACCGTGCAATCTCCACAGTTCATTGAGCACGCCAATTTAATTTCTCTCTCTAAGGGATTGCGATTTTATTTACGGCCATTTCATCCTATTATCATCATAGCCTACACTGAAAGTTCAACTGTGCTCTACTTGGACTGCTGCCAAATTAGTAATACCCCCTCTGCGCCCCTTGCGAAGGAATGAACTGTAATTGGACCCTGATTTACAAAAGGGACATTGCGAACAACCAATGAGAGAGCTGTTTACTACGCTAGTTGGAAACCGATCATACTCCCGTATCCTTAAGGCGAAATCCTCCTTGATGGTGGTAGTTCGCTGGAGCTTAGACTCCCTCTGTTCTAGAGGATTTCTAGAACAAGAGTGCCAACGGCCCATTACGGCACAAGACAGGAGTCGCTGAACTAGAGACCACAATACAACACACCTACCTACATAGAAGAAGGAAAGAAACTTCCCTCAGCTGGCTGGAACAGGCGACAAAAGTGCGAGAACAACCAAAATTACGTGCGCTTTGGACATCACTGCTACCACAGTCGGCAGCCTAGTTAATATTTCAGAAGAGGGACTGTGTTTAGAGAGACACCCCGCTGTGTTTCATAAACGACATATTAAAGAAATTTTAATCTACACGCCTATCTTTTATTATGAAAACAATACCTCGGGCGAAAAAAATGCATTTTGTAAAGGCAAGTATTGCTTTCTTAATAGAATATGGCTGTGTCGACTAAAACTGTCTTTCACATTTAGAAGGACAGTCTTTTGAACTACTGATCACCAAATACCAAGGTGATCAAATCACGCAGGATAAGATGGGTGGGACATATAACACATACGGCAAAAATAACAAATAGGCCTAACTACCTCTTACACAGCTTAAAATGTAAAAGCTCGAGTTAAGAGAACGCTTAGGCAACCTACGCGTAATGGAAGAATCACAATACGGATCTTACACACGCAGGGCGTAAAGATGAGAAACGAACGTCTGGTTCAGAACAGGTTGGCTGTTGTCAACATGGCAATGAACGACTGAATTTCGCAAAATGCGGGAAATTCCTCATCAGCTAAGCGACTATCACTTGTCCAACAAACACAGCGTATACAGCCTAATCTACAAGGGCGGGCTGAAAAGTTTTGCCTCCTCTGCCATATTTTTTATTAGAGTAAAGAAAACTGGATGAAACCGGCTCCACGCAGTCATGTGACATCTCCCCCCCCCCCCTCCCCCACCCCCGCGGAACCTTGAACCCATAGCTATCCGTAAGTCCGATTCAGTACCAGTCCAAAGAGAAGGCTGTGAAGACGTGGAGTTCAAACAACGTGCCGTTATCGAGTTCTTGACTGCGGAAAAAATTCCTCCAATTGACATTCATCGCCGTATGCAGGCAGTGTATGGGAATAAGTGATCGCTATGATCCTGACAACAAAAGACAGTCTATGGAATACCGCCACAAAGGATCACCAGCGCCAAATAAATTCAAAACCAAAGCCTCTGCTGAAAAAGTCATGTTGACTGTACTCTGGAAATCTGAAGGTGTTGTGCTCACTGGCTTCCTGGAAAACGCTGCTACAGCGAACTCAGAACGCTATATTGAAACCCTAAGAAGTCTCAAAAAACACATCACGAGGAAGGAGGCAGAAATTTACGAAGTCTTGCTTCAACAAGACAAGGCCAGGCCTCACACAAGTGCCGCCACAAATGATGCCATTGCACGTTTGGGGCTTACACTGTTACCACTTTCAGCCTACAGCCCGGACCTCGCTCCTAGCAATTTCCACTTGTTCCCCAAACTGAAGGAAGACTTCAGGGGCCAAAACTTCAGCTCTGCTAAAGAAGTCAAGGCTGCAGTACGCCAGTGGTTTCGGGAGAAAGAAAAAGATTTTTCTAAGAACGGGATTCAAAAACTTGTTGAACGTTGGCAAAAATGTATTGAAGTTGGAGGACATTACGTGGAAAAGTGATTATGGACAGTTGTAAATAAAGGTTACAAGTACATTTATTTTTTTATTTCGCTTAAATTTCTTTCTTTCTTCATTTTTTATTTACCTGGAGGCAAATCATTTCAACCCGCCTTCGTACAAATACCGAGCACAAGTAAATTCACATGAAACACGTTTTGCGTAAAACAATGCATTCACAAAAATACAGGACTATGAATGTCGCCAAACTTAATCTGAAACACTTTTCGATATGACACTTACTTAAATAAGCAGACATGAAACTAGTTTCTCGTTCTTATGCAGTTCTACAGTGCGATTAATTCTGAGGATACAGTCATTGCATTAAACGAATATTACGGTTAATGTGACATCAGACCTGCAAAGAAACGTTAGCAGTAATTTCGTAGGTATTTGCACTCTTCTGCGATGGTACAGGCCTTGACATGGTCTATCCCTTCATCCCAAAATGAAACCGCTCGCCTGAATTAGGCATTAGAAACACTGCACAACAGTGGAATTAGCTGTAGTGCCAAATAATACGGTACGCCAGAATAACTGGCTGTTGAAGTATTCATTATCGGTACGGTACAGTATTTACGTTTATTTAAGGACGCCACGCAAACGGTGTCACACAATAACATACCTACGAAGTCTACACAACATGATGGATAATGCTCGCTCGGTGTAGTTTACTTAATAACATTCGCTGAAATTTTTCTAAACCCCAGGCTGATCGATGTAGCCCGTGCTTGCTCTAGGTTCCCTATGTTTCAGTGAAAAGAATTAAAATTCCCCTGCGTATTAGCATCCGTATATTCTCCTATCCCTGCTAACAATGGAAATTAAAACAGCTTTTAAATTACACAAAAAATTATTCACCCTGTTTGTCCCTGGGTAATGCTAAAACAGAGGAAAGTAAACCAGCACGCTACACACACGGAAAAAAGAAACAAAAAGAATACTTTATGCATTTATCGTCCTATGGACAAGCACAAGAATATTCTGCAACCCCTAAATTCTGTATAACCTGTAACAGCAAAAATGAGGCTAGTCCAGGCAATCTGAACGTTTATCACGTCTCTCAAAGCATCAAGCATGATCTCAAATTCACAATCTATCCGACTAACAACATGGAACAAAGTCCTCAATGAGAAGTCAAAAGCCTCCGCCTTTTATGGAACCTGTACCTTTCATTACGGTGCTCAAAGGAGCTATGGCTAACGTATTTTTCACTATTTCTCTGACAATCACCCTTTTCCAAGCGCATTTACCATTTCTTTTAAAATAAACCACTCACTTTTAGTAGCCTGTAACAGAAAAGCATGGCATCTGTTAAATTCCACTGTTCGTCGAATCTAGATTTCAATTTTAAAACTCTTGCTCGGAACACAGAACAACAACAACGATACACGCAACGTAAGAATCGGCCCTTTAAGTGTGTTCAAATGAGTGGCACAATACGCTTACGGCTTCCGTAATGATTCCTCCTTTCAGGTGTTTTTAGTTTACCTGTAAATTTATTTAAAAATTCCTACACAATATATTTGCCACTATTTATTCTATGGCAGTATTTCGCTTAAAGCATAAACAAATGTTGTCGACAGCATGCCTCCCCCTCCAGTAACTACCATATTATGTTCGTGAGAGAAACATCCTTGCAACTCTCCAAATCTCCCTTTCTAAACTGTGAGACTTCTACAATTTTCAGGTTCAAAATCGATGTTGATACTCGATAAAATCTTATTTCGCCGTTATTATTTTATTATCACTGTAGTTACTGTTGTTAATTTTTTTCTTATCCTTGCCTTTGTGTCTACGTAATATCATCGACCAGGTTAAACACGGATCCCTCCGCGTCCTGAGGTTGTAGACTGAGGAGACGGGGGAAGTTTCGAACATACTAATCAGCGATCGCTGACAGCCAATGAACGGCCTTCAACCTTGAAGCTTCTTCCCATAGCTAACTACTCTTCACTGAGAAATTTAATTTGTTGCCACACATTTCCAAAGCCTCGTGATTCTAAAACCTGATCCTTTGGAACGACCTGGGCGATGAATGCCTAACTATCACGCCAAACGGTCGGCTATGGTATTAGCTATGCTGAACCCTGGGATTCACCTACGACGATGCTGGTGGACAGTCCCAACCCTCACACAACTGCCACCACCTCTCACTCAACAACCCTATTCAACCGCTTCTCTAGAGTTGCTCTGGTACGAGTAGGTGTTACAAGATTCTTATTTGAACTCGACGCCTTTACAGAATTTTTTCCGTCGCATATACTGAAATTGAAAACAGTGTGTTTTTGAGAACACGATCGGTCCCCGTCTTCAGGCTTGCTGCCTTCAAAACAAATGTCACAAAAAATTTTGGAAGAAGCAAACCTGAAGTCGAGGACCGATCATACCCCTCCAAATCTAAATTTTTAATTAAAACCAACTTACAGCACAAATTTCAGTATATAATTAATCAATCAATCAATTTTCGACTAGCTGCCATCTTCAGGAAGGTGTACATCAATTCCCCACATAAAACCCCCTTAAACCGTTACAATGTGGAGTTCGTCTTACTCTTAAAAATTTCTTAAAATCTAAAAAATCTTCTGAAAACCGTGCAGTGCTCCTGTTTTCTTGCATGAACTTTTTTGTTGGTGCTATGGCTTTGGTTGGTGATCTGCGTGGCTATTTACGTAACTGTTACAAGAATAAGAATACAAAATAACATCAGAATGAGAGTACATCAATGGTAAGACACAGAGTTATATAACCCTACAAGGTCTGTCTTTCAGCCGATGCTAAACAGAACAGCGTTACCATCTCCTGCATTGTAACTTCACAATACTGCCCACGACACTAGTTATCCTTCTTCCTTCCTTGCAGAAGAAAGCTACATTGTCATGTTCCTATCCCCCCTGTAGTTTCGGTCCGAGAAGGAGGTGACTCATAGCTAATACAGGGATCAACAACTCGTGCCTCAGGGCCATAAACCGGTCTTTGCGGACGTGCGTCGAGAAACTTACAAAACTAAACCAACTACTGGGACAGATAATGAAAGCCAAGGATACACGTTCTTATGAGGAACTAACTTCACGATACAACGGTTTCAGTCGATGAATCTTTGTGACATTTTGTGATGTCATTCTGCTGATTCAGTTATGCACTCTCGAATACCATATACATGTGTGAAATGAAGATTATCTTAACCTTTTAAAGCCTAGCGGTAACTTTACATACCACCAGGTTTAAAATTAAAAACCTCTACGTGGTGCCCACATTGCGTTTATGTGTTTCGTACGGATCTCAGAACAAACAGCAACTTTTGCCTTATAAAACATTAAGAGACTGGTTTTTATAACCGAAGTGAAGAGTGTTTACAGCGCGGTACGCACTCAGTCCTTATATAAAACTGATGCATTCCGTCTTTAAAGGGTTAAATAAAGCGGCAGAAACGAATTACAAGATATCTCAGAATTCGTATAGGGGAACGGACCAATGTACAGAGATTTGAGCCTAAAGTCTTAAGAATGTGCAAAAGTCGGACATGGGTCATATCCTGAGACGGTTCAGTCTGCTTAACTTCACATGCTACTTCTCGAAGATGCATTTCATAAGCCCTCTATCCCCGTCTGGGTCTCCCAATTGGTTGCTTTCCTTGAATATTTCCCCCCCCCCCCCCCAATACCGTCCAGAGATCTCACCGAGTTATTTTCCGTGTCTGTCACATTCATGTTCAACGAGCAGCAGAAAGAAAGAAAAAGACTTAGCAGCAAGATAACATAGGCTGACCGCATGTTACATACGAGTCCGGGGTCCAGTTGACGGTTTCTTGCACCGTTCAAGCAAAAGGCGAATGACTCAATTACAAACACAAGGCACCAAAAATGCGAACATAATTATATGACCATTATCTCATTTTATGTTCTCTCGTTTGCATGGATGGCAACGTTCTTGCGTGGCCAGCTCTTTGCATGACCGACAGTGCTTCCTCATGTTCCGTTCTCTTCCTGACCGACCAAGTTCCCGCGTGGCCCCGTATTTTCATGGCCAACAACGTCCCCCCATGGTCCGCTATTTTTGCCTGGCTTCACATCAAAACCCATTCCGAACTCACAAGTTGCTCTGTTATGTAACAGTATAAGACCAAGTCATACGACTGAGTACAACCCTCCAGAAATTAACATAACGTAGGCCTGTTACCGTCACAATAATTCTGACAGATTTCTGTTGTGACCACTGTCGTGCAGCTCACTACAAACAGAATGCAACAAATACACGAAGTTCAGTTAAGCCCTGAAACAACTTATTAGCTGCAACTGTCCAAAATATTCCAAAACTTTAATTTCACCAAGCAGCTAGATATGCCGGCAACTGACCACAATCACTCATGCGTTCCCTGAAACTTCCGCAAATCGTCTCGCCCTTCCTGTTAATATTATCCTCTCTCCTACGCCTCAGTCAAAACTGGCAGACTTCCAAGACGTTTCCCCCAAAACCTGTACGCCTATGTACCCACCATCATCCCTTAAACATACTACGAGCTGAATATCCAGCCCATGTTAATGTCTGTAACTTCACAATCCCACTAGGCGACCTGTAGACATTAAGCAGTTGGCCGTTACGTTATGTACCGATGTCATATCGTTTTCTCCAACCATCAGAGTGTCCAGTCACTTGAAGGTGAACACTGGTTTCGTGTAAAGCGGCATATGAATCATTCTTTAGTACTGCTATATTGCTTTAATGGCAACAGTGTTCGATAGGACATTTATACGGTTCATGCGCCCAGCTGCTATAATTCGCAGCTCTTGGCGTTCACGCAACACAAATATATGTCAGAACATAATTTCTTAATCTAGTTTACCAGTTAGGCCCTCTGGCCTGTTGCCTTTCATAATCAACTCCTGACACAACAGGCTTAAATCCTTTTTGGACGTCTGGCAGATCGTCTTGAACCGAGAATTAGCCAACAACCTCCGCCCACATACAGAGTACAGCTCGAAAACACACAAAACGCGCACTCAACACTTCATTTCAAGTGACAATCCAACCACAAGCCCAGTGTCTGAGCGGCCTAAACCGTACACGCAATGGACCACACGGCCACGGCAATCGACGGCCAAAATATCCGTGAAACGAAATTAATTCCCCCTTGAACGACTAGTTAATGTTTTGATTAGATGTTTGTAACGACGATATTCTACACAGTCAATTCATCAGGATTCTGTTCTTTGTTACAAATAATTGGGATGTTTTAAACACAAATTGTGAACCTGAAGATGACCTGATATAAGTCGAAACATGTAGTTCTGTACAGATAAATGAAATTTAGTCGTGTTTTGACGGATTTCGACTTGATTTCTGTCAAAAACAATTACGTTCACACCAAAGGAACTTGTCTATCCGGCACGAACCACAGCCGTGTATACTACACTCACACATGACCACACCGTTTCCTCTCTAACAACCACCGATCACAGTTTCTTGTGTAACAGCTCGAGTTCCTCTCCGACATCTACTAACTGCCACAATCAGCCACATACCGACAAACAGAAAGGCTTCGTTCGTAGTAACGCCTACACCGACCTTCAAGCCTATCGAGATACCGCCGCGAGAACATGCGCCAGGATTGCTAAGCCGGCACAGAGACTCTGTTACGGGTTGGGCGTCTGAGTACTCGCGTTCGATGCCTGACGACAGGAGTAAGAAATGTGTATCTTCTCCAAAGCGTCCACACGGGGCCTTTGGCCCACCCAGCCTACTGTTCAGTGAACATTACGGTGTCTTCCTCGGGAGATAAAATGGCTCAGGTGTCCGGGTGACAACACATCCCATCTGGCACCGAGGTTAAGAATAAGTGGAGCTACGCCTCCACTACTCGGCTTAATGCCGTGCACAGGGACAGCTTACCTCTTAGACCTACAGCTCAAAGAATATATAAAAAGCATCAAAATCGGTATTATATTCCGTGTAATATACAACATACATATTTATTAAATGCGTTATGCACGACTCTGACAACGCGCGAGCAGAGTCGCATTCACAGAGAGGCGCGGGCGGTAAGAGGCTGCCACCAGTGAAGATCCCGTACATGCCTATATGTCAGATACGCGTATTTGTTTTAGATATTCAAATAACGCCATACAAATATATCACACTGAAGACACAACATCGTTCGTTCGCCTCCCAGCCCCAGACTCTCTGCATTTGTACCTACAATCAAACGTTCGCTTAAAATTACCCACGTGTTGGCTTCAGTAATTGTATCACTTTTGTCATGTTCTGCATGCAGTGCTTTCTTATCTGCGGTCAGAAAGCGATACCAGTGTCCATGTAATTCTCAATGCATTTCGTAAAAACACCATCAAAACCTGAAATACCTACTTGTGTTCTATTAATTTATGGTAGTCTTTTTATTTAAGTTGCGCAAGTAACTGTTCGAGTTAATCACACAAAAATTCGTCTATTTAGGGCTGTGGGTATCAGCGACGGCAGTATATTACAGCGAAATTGTAATCACGGTGATGTTAGCGAATATTAAAACATCGCTCTACTATGCCTCTGATACAAGTAAACTGCGCACAGACAAACACGAGGAGTATAAATGTAAATCAATAAATATCACAGTAATTATGGTCAATGCCGATCCCAGTGGCCGCGCGGTCTAAGGCCGAGCGCTTGCTGGGATCGTGGGTTCGAATCCCACCGGGGGCATTGATGTTTGTCTTATACAGTGTTTGTGTTGTCAGGTAGAGGTCTCTGCGACGGGCCGATCCCTCTTCCAGAGGAGTCCCACCGACTGTGGTGTGTGCTTGAGTGTGATCTAGTGAAAAATAAAAAACGCCCTCTACACCTACTGTGAACAAGTAGGCTGAAGAGGGAAGGACTGCGAAACGTCCCAACAGACCGACAGGCACACTACCGCCCATTCTGTATATATCGAAGCCCACGATTATGGTATCTCGCCCCCACTAGCATTAGCTCCCCTCCACCCTCTATAGCCGGCCACCATAAAGTATAGAAGTGCACGTGGCTGAAGCTATCTGAAAACTTCAAACTTACTGGCATTAAGGGGCGTAAGGGCCATAGCAGTTGTCGCATGCTGGTGGTGTGACTGGTGTAAGACGCCCGCAGCCATGGATTGGTGGGCCCTCCCTTGGTGGTGGTGATGGTGGTGGTGGTGGTGATGATACGTCACACTGTGGTGGGCCCCATGCTGCTGCTGCTGCTGCTGCTGATGGTGTGATTGCTGCTGCATACGATCGTGGTGGTGATGATTTCGCGAATACCCCTCCAGGGTGTACAGTGATGTCGTTACAGCCGAACCGGAAGCGCGCACCACCTTGTTTGTAGGAGATGATATAAGGTTCGTACGACAGGCGCCATCTACCCACCGAATACGTCGAAACGACGGAATGGAGAATGGCAGAATGAAAACCGTATTGTGACCATGTTCAACTCTTTTGACCAACACCTTGTACACCGCGTACGATTGTTCCCTTTCTTCTCCTTCACTCTTGGTTTCCTGATTATATTTTCATATATTTTACTGTTCTTAGATGAATAAATGAAAGCAAGACGAGACTCGTTTGGCCGCACTGAACAAATATTGGCCTGGCTTCCATAAAAACAGGACGGAAGCACTAAAAATACAGTTTTACTCTCCTGTTAAATAGTCTGAATATCGCAGATAATGTGTTGTCTCCCTTCGAATAAAGAACAGAATTTAATGCAAACCAAGAACTTCGCTGTGCACAGCTAGAGTTTGCAGACGAAATGCTCTTGCAAAATTTTCCAGTACGCTAATACCTAAGTTACTGATCATTCATGTTGAAGTTTTTCTCAGTCAACAGTTACATGCGAAAAGTAGCGTTGCGAATATCATAACAAGTACTGCAAACAGAACCCCACTTGTATGATTTGCTGTAAACTTCAGATGTTGTACTGCAACTACCTAACCTCCCACTACCTGTGTGTGAACTTCGTATTTGTAAACTAAATAGAAAATTAACACATAGAAGACGGTTGCTTGGTGTCACAACTGTACTTTGGTTCTTCTGCTTCCGTTTCCCGTAACATAACTGACCTGTGTAGAGAGATCTTCGAAAGGGATCAGAGGATAAGATACAGGTCTAAGACAATATCGACTGCACCGACGACTTAGAGTAAATATTTTTGAAAAATGTAAATGTTACTGACACGTACAATTCAAAATCAGTATAAAATTAAAAACTCTAAGGAACATACTGCTTTACTTCTTATTAATAAACGTGGCAATTATTAGAACTTGTCGCTCAAGAAGCACGCAAAGTATCTGCGAACAAGACAACATCAGGCCGGTTTTACGGTAGCATGTTCAGTTCTTAATTTCTGCTTTGTCTGTTTCCGTTTTCCGAGTATTATATTCATGAGAGAAACACAGATACGGTGGCTATGGTCCAGTTCTGTACCTGAATAAGGTGTTTAAATTTTGAGGAAGTTCACACCGTCAATATACCAATTATTGCTGCATGAAGGCAAGCCACTGGTATAGATCACAATGCACAAGGTGAACATGCGACAACAAATTATCCCCGACGTGGATGTGCAGACACATCACTGTCATAGCCCTCGTGCTACAAGCACAGAAACCGCTATAGTCCGATGTCCCTCGAAACGTGTCCTACAGAAAAGAAATGTACGTAATTTAAAGGACTAAAACGCGTACTATGCAGGTGGCAACAGAAAACAATATAAACCGTACGGGATTTCAAAAATTAAAAAAGTAATTTATTGGTTCAATCCTTTACCGTCAGGCTGCGGTTAATATAGCGAGCGAAACCAGCTTGCAGCCGTGGCTTTACACGGCACCGATTCAAGTTCGAGTGTCACGCGGATCTGTAAGGCTGCCGCGCGATCTGAGACCTCCCTCTTCTCACTATATTAAACGTTTCATTTACATACCTGGAGAGGAGTTTAATTGACACATCACTCGTAGGAAGGGCATAAGTGTAACAACAAGGAAAACTTGTTTGTGGGTTACAAAAATGCGTATTTTATTGAAACGTTTCTAGGCACTTAACACCGCCTGATGTGGCAGCCAAGTCTGCTCGCCTCGCACATAACATCAGTGCCGCAACCACTGAAGGGGTTCTGTTACAATTCGATATTGCAGACTTTATTAAAAGTTATCAGGAAATTCCGATTCTCAGCCATAGTGACCCAAAATAAAGCCCAGTTTCTAGGACACCATAATTGGACTTCATCCATCTCATAAAGTATTCCAACGGGTTAGACGAAATTTAATATGCAAGACTTCCAATAAAAGTTCTTGGGCAGTTCTGATTTTCAGCCATGATATTTATTATGAAGTTTCATATACATACGAACACAAACAAACTTCCCCATTATCCCGCAAGTTGTTTCACACAATATACCTGCACTGACAAGGAGACTTGGATCAAAAGCTGTTGCATAAATCCCATTTTCAGCTACTTTAATTCATAATAAAACACAGGTTACATGGCAAACCTACATGGACTCTTCCATATATTCCACAAACCATATCACAGACTTGTTAAAACTCGATATGGAAAGCTTCCAGCAAAAAGCTGTCGAAAATTCCAATTTTTAGCCATATTAATTCGTAATAAAGCCTAGTAATCACAATATGCATGACATATGGACAGCCCGTGGAGACACTGCTATGAGAAATTGTGCATGGCTCATAACCAGAAACAGGAGCGTTCATATGTCTCTCCACCACCATCCCCCCCCCGCCCACCACCAGTCCACCGAAAAGAGCAGAGTCCGTATTCAAATAAACACAGAACTAATTCACACGAAAATGCTTATGGGTACGAATTTTATTAACCGTTTTCAAAATCATTATGCAGTTGCCAAAACACAGTCGAAATATACACGCCTACACTGTCCGAAGCCGTGATTTCACGCGGTTTGAAATATGCAACTTTAGTACTCCTGATAAGGGGCCACGGCATTAAAAATATATCCTAATACGTCCTACATATTAATGGCTTTGTTTTATATTTCTGATGGAAGCTCTCTAAGAACTACTTCATTATCTAAACGGTGCTACGCGCCGGGCAGCATCTGCCTCTGTAACAGCCCAGTCTGTCTTTCAGCAAATGTGAGGCAGCTGCGTCTGACGAACAGTTGCCATCCTCAACGGCAGAAACAGCTCCCGGCAGATTTTCCTTACACCAAGCACCATGCAAATGGTTAGCCCCTACTATATGGTGCCTCGTTCTTCGTAAAAGACGAACAAAGTCAGAAATACAGCTACATTAACTTCGAATCAGGCGCACAAACTATTGCCAACTTGTCAGTTTGGCGTATGACCGAAACTTGTTTTCTGAGTCACAACATAAGGCAGTCTCTTGGAGTCGCTAAGGAACTTTCGAAGGAACCTCCTGTCTGTCTTACAGGCAGTCATTTGAAACATGAAGATGGAGGCAGCACGTTCCTCCGAAACGTTTGTAGCCACCCACAGGGCCACATGTCATCACACCACAATCTGAGTCTTTATTACCGTAACCATCTAAAATTTCATACGGACTTCATGTTTCTTCATTTATCTGCCAAAAGAAGATCTAACAGAGACAGAAAATACTAATGATAAGTTGAAAACGTGACTGTTTTACGTTAGCATTTTTTGTTCATATTCACAATTTTTGGCAACAGCTCTCTAACGCTGAAAATCGGACCAATTTAACACAACAATTTTCATTCAAAATAACAAAACTGCCTTAGGTTTCGTCAGACATCTTGCGTGCGTGCGTGCGTGTGTGTGAATGTGAATGTGAGTGAATAAATAAGTGAATGAGTGAGCGAGCGAGCGAGCGAGCAAGACAGAAGCTAATGTTAAAATTTACGACTCAAATTTCTGACGAGAAGACAAGACGGAAGGATCAGTATGTGGGTCGATGAACTACATATTTCCCAGCAGAACAGATCGAATTCATAACTGTAACGACATTAAACTGTACAGAAAACACGGCGGCTACAATGGCAAGGGCAACCGCTTCGTGCTGTTCAGGGAAATAATCGTTCTTTATCGCAAGACCTTTTGTGTACAAATGCAGAGATGTGAATATTAAAGCAGTTGGCACATACTGCAACCAGCAAGCACTGTGCTTGAAAAGTCTTTGTCAGTGCCTATGCAGCCATCACAGTCTATTTCTGAAATAAATTTAACGTACAATTTATAAACCAAATTCAGAATCGGACTCTTTTTTTCACATTTCCCAAAGTACTTAAATTTGTAGCAGTCTGGGATAGAGGAGGCAACTTAACGCTTTGGTCTTTCTTAGCTTCAGCACTAGATAGAGGAGCTGCACGTTACTAAAGCAGTAAACAGAAACCTGAATATAATCATGTGACGTAAATTGCCTACATCGATAAGCATGTATTTATCTACCAGTAACTAAGGATTATCTTTGTTGAACTTGTATACTACTTAACATGCAGTTACGACACCAGTACACATGCGTACCAGCTTGTGACGTGTCGCTTGGTAAACACAAAACATAAAGACATGGAAATAAATAGCTCCGTAACTATATTAACTTTTGTAGGATGAGAGTTCGTATTTAACACCTTAATGCAATGAACAGCATACCGAAACTCTGTCTGAAGACAACAGAGATTCTCTATAAAATATGACTGCAAAATGTGACACACAGGTCACAGCTGAGTCGTGACCGTTCCGGCTTCGTATTGCGTTCGATTTTGGGCACGAGACCATTGTCTCAGGACCGGGGTTTTTTTTTTGTGGTTTCCTCAATACCACCATGTGCACGTTAGGGTATTCCCCTAGAACAGGCCTAAACGTCTTCCTTTCACCTTCGCACTCATAAACCATAATCATCCAATCAAACGACCATACATAACGTCGTTGATTAAATCACGCCTCGCCACTCAACACACGAATTAGACAAAGCCTCTGTGTGTGTGTGTGTGTGTGTGTGTGTGTGTTATAGGCCGCAAACTGGTGAAACTAAAGACATCAGCAACATGTCACATTTCCTTTGAAGAGGGCACGAAATACCGAAACGTATGTATAAGACCTCTTACACATGCCGGTGAACTTACTGTAACACACCACCACCACCACCACCAAAGAAATATCATTGCAGTACAACACACTGAATCATAACCTGCGTTAAATTTCCTCGCATTTCGGAAGTTAAATAAAACGTCAAATAAAATTACGAAATGAAACTATCGCAAACAAAAGAGGATTCCAAGAAGTGAACGCCACTGCGATTACACTATGTATTAACCCTTCAATTAAATAACAAAACGGGTTTTCATTAAACTGAAACCCAACATATATGGGAAACAAATTTAATGTTGAATATGCACTGATTCGTTTCCCCCCATTTCGCAAACCCAGCCACGTCACTTGCTCTCAACCCGTAGCACTGTGTAAATTTTCTCGTATTGTTACTTCTTCGATCTATGCAGACACTGCTCTATATCAGACACAACAAAACACTGCAGTATACGTGATATACCACACAAACACATGCCGGTTCTGGTCAGGACGGTGGTGGTGCTGTAACGTACCGAAACGAGCGCCGGCCCGAAGTGTGTCCGAGGCCAGAGGCTGGCCTAGTGCGACTGGCTGGCTGCAACGAATGAGGTACTGAGCGAGCCCCGAGACAGAAAGAGACCGAAACACCGTTCTATCTCTGTCTCTTTCGTTGACGGTCACAACTGAATGGCGTTCACGAGCATTCTGAAACCTCAAACGCGAAGAGAAACCTATGGATGTCATACCTTCCCCCACCTTCTTTCATAAGTCAAAGAAAAAATAAAACATGTTTTTTAAAGACTACTTGCAGGTTTATGGCTTTGACATTGTGTAGTCTGGTACAAATTCACCAACGTTTCGGAAAAACATCCTGCCTCAAGTTTCACAGTACAACACCCTGAAAGTAAAGGCAGTAGTTTCCTCCAAAATGCCCATCAATTACACCCCACTAACGGACACAACGCGGCAGGTCACCTTAATCCAACGTCACCACCATGGAAATCTCAAATCTTCATTTGCTTCGTTTCTGTCTTTAAAATTGCTTCATTTTCTACGACGAATATTTTCCTGTTTTATGTTACACAATAACCATGCGAATGATTTATTTCGTACTGCATAACAAATGCAAATCTTTATGGGAAGAAAAGACGCGGACGGCTAACAAAGAGAGAAAGTTGGTCCACGTGTTTCACGTACCAGACTACATAGAGAATTCCGACGACATTTGCGTGTAAGGACTATACTAAAATTTGACGAGCAAATCTCAATTTGGTCCGCATCAGTTCGACATGTTGTTAAATTTCTCAAAATTGAGGCCAAGAATATCTGCACATGGCACAACTTAGGACCATGAACATGCACAACTTTTATTCTAAATGGGTTTCCAGTACTGAATAAGCAGGAATATAAGGCGTACCGTATAAGCAGGAATATGAGGCGAGGTACCCCGTCCCCCAACCCCGCAAACAGCAACAGAGAAGGGTAGGAGTCTCCTTTCCCGGTATGCCTTACGGCATTTGCCTGTAACACGTCAAGGACACGTCATTTTCTTGTAAACAGTGACTACTACGGCACGCTATAGCGCTGTTTCTTCTCACTCGGTCAGTTACACATTTTATTTTTATACAACTTTTCAAATTTTCTGAGTTTTTATGTAAATATTGAAACGAGAAAGGAGTCTGATACGTTCCGAGCCGCCTTATATTTCGACTTATAAGGTGTTTAACAGACAACAGTTTATCCTTCTGCGTGTACGTTGTGGCAAAGCTAAATAAATAATAATAATACCCAGTAATTATACATCATTACCAAAAATTGGGAAATCTGATCAATCTCAAGACAATAATCGCGTTTACCGATTATTACGAAATACTGCCAAAATCTTTGATGTAATAAAAACGTTCATTTCTCTATGCCCCTCTACTCAGTCTTACCTAAGCATTCATGCATGACAGAACTGTTGCATTCAACAACACGTGTGTCAACCCTTCTGTTTCCGCGCCTCATCAGACGCATTTAGTGCCTTATTTCAAGTTGCCTTTGCATTTCAGGTAACAATACCTACGAGGTAACTGTAAAGAAGTGATGCATCGACTTATCAGACGGCTTCAAAGAAACATTTAAAACTAATTTTCTGGATTAATTAATTAATTAATTAGCTAATTAACACGATCATCTCAATATTTCGTTTCGTATTCCCTACCTCTTCTAGCTACTCACAGTAGGTAGAAGAGTTTGTTTATTTTCACATGATCACACTCACACCACAATCGGTAGGACTCCTCCGCACGAGGGATCGGTCCGTCGCAGAGACCTCTACCTGACAGCACAAACACTGTACAAGACAAACATCCATGCCCGCGGTGGGATTCGAACCCACGATCCCAGCAAGCACTCAGCCGCAGACCTACGCCTTAGACCGCGCGGCCACTGGGATCGGCATTATTTCAATAGGTACTAAAGCAAAATCTTTGCCGAATCAATATATAACTATATCAGTATTTACTAGAGCAAATAATCCGTGAATCAAAACTAAAACTACATCAAGACTTACCTAGACAAAGCGGAATCAGAACATACGCTATCACAACTAACACGGGTAAAGCATTAGAGTCTCAAAATATGGTTGTACCAGGACTCACTTGAGCAATAGTATCAGTGGGTCAACGTAATAATTACACCAGCACTTGCTCTAGCACAATGTTAGCGAGTCAACACAATCATATCAGAATGTACTTCAGTAAAGGTATTTGTAATCAACATCAAATTGTATCGAAACATGTCTGATCAAAGCGCTAGCGACTAAACACACGCCTATGATTATGAACAGCAAGTGACTACCAAAAGGCAGCAAGAAGTAACAGTCGAAAATAACAGTACTATATGAGGAAGAAATTGTGCCAAAAAGGTGAAGGACGCCCTCTGGGATAGAAGTCGTGCCAAGTTGTCCGAATGGAAACAAATTTGCTCTATCTGACGTCCGATATAATGGACCATAATTCTCCAGCAATACAGTGTAAACGCAGTACAAAATCATAACGCAGGGCTGCACAGTTCCACCGGAAGAAAAAACATAACAGCGGTATACCAAGCGGGGAACTCAAACATAAAATGAGAAATTTTGAAAATATTTACACACAAACGGAAAGCCTGCCGTTTTAACCAAAACACAGTACGTAATATGATTTGAACATTTTAAGCTCGCATTTGGAAGTAATTCAAACGTCCTGGAAACCACGCCTAGATGCAACAAAATGAGTAACTTACGTACGTAAAGCGTTTCGTCTAAATTCTTTCCATATACATTCCTTGTAAGACAGGCCAGGATAGCTCAATCACTGGACCTCAGCAGCGATTAACTGGATAACAGGTATTCAGAGCTACGGCAGAGATTTGCTGTTTTGTCATCACGGTCTATACCACTGCTGCATCCCACCCAGCCTTCTATCCGACAAGAACCTGTGCTCTAACCCTGAAGACAGGGCGGTCGAAGTGTGAAGCACATTACCCTCATCCACCTTAATAATACACAGCTGTAACCCAAACCCAACGTGATGTCCTCACGGCGTGTGCCTTAATTATGTGCAAATATTATTTCACCTTCGCTTATTTCGTAGGCACTAAATTAACAACCATGACCGTAGGCCCATCTACTCTGCAGTCCAAATAACACCAGATTAATATTTTAAAGCACAGAGGTCACACACTGTGTCGCATCGCCTACACAGACATTTAAAAAACTCTGCGTTTTGCCCACAGGGCACATTTACGTGATTCGTATAATGCCTATAATAAACAGAAATCATTTTCTTCAACAAAATTAACCCTTTAAAGACGAAGCGTATCTGTTTTATATAAGGACTCAGTGCGTACCGCACAGTAAACACTATCCACTTCGGTTATAAAAACCAGTCTCTGAATGTTTTATAAGGCAAAAGTTGCTGTTTGTTCTGAGATCCGTACAAAACACATAAACGCAATGTGGGCACCACGTAGAATTTTTTAATGTTAAACCTGGTGGTATGTAGAGTTACCGCTAGACTTTAAAAGGTTAAAGGTCAGCCTTTACAAAGGACAAACAATCTGTTTATCACAACGAAGGGAAATAATCATTAAATATAATTCAAGTTCATTTCATGCTTAGATGCCTGGAGAACAAAGCGATGTATTTGATTACAAAGAAGGAGTTATGAAAACATTAAGAATGAGAAGAAAAGCAAGTTCTGGGGGCCGCAGCGGTCGCCATGCTTGTCGGCCTGTCGTCGCGCCGACTGAGCCTGTGATATATTTCGCGATGCTGACCTCACAGTTCTCTCCCTACTACCGCCACCAGAAGCTTTGGCCACGCGTTCTTGTACTTCGGCAATATCGCAAAGTGGATCCCAGCTTCTTCTTCTTCTGGCATGAAATAACAGAAAACTAAAAGAAGACGTACCGACACAAACTCGTAAGACCTACTTCCTACGGCATGTATGCGTAGTCCGACATGTATATAGTCTTAATATTACTACAGTCTTTATTAGAATATTGTGAGAAAAAGCAATGGCTATTTATCCTTTCAAAGCCTAGCGGTAACTTTACGTACCAACAGGTTAACATTAAAAAATTCTACGTGGTGCCCACATTGCGTTTATGTGTTTTGTACGGATCTCAGAACAAACAGCAACTTTTGCCTTATAAAACATTAAGAGACTAGTTTTTATAACCGAAGTGGAGAGTGTTTACAGCGCGGTACGCACTGAGTCCTTATATAAAACAGATACGCTTCGTCTTTAAAGGGTTAATTTGGGATTCTGCGTGTGCTAAATCTGTCAGATATAACATCAAAGCTTCGCATCGTCGCCATGTTTTAACTGCTGACTTACAATCAACAGTTCAAAGATGATACGTATATTTATGGTCCCATCTGTACAAATTTGGCGTGTCTAGTTCCAGTGATTAATTAGTCACCGCCAATAAACAGAAAGCGAAAGAAAATTTTCGCACGGTCGCCATCATGTTGTTTCACATCGTACACAAGTGCTACAAAAACAAAGCTACATAGTTTCCCAAGGCCTACTACCGCAGTAGTTCAAGATTTAAGAAGTACGTAGCGCTAGTGTCGCTCTGGCCTCAACTCCACGCGTCTGCCATGATGTTATTTCTGATTAGAATCAATTTTAAAAAGCATCGAGTTAACCTTTTAAAGCCTCGCGGTAACTTTACATACGACCAGGTTTAACATTAAAAAATTGTACGTGGTGCCCACATTGCGTTTATGTGTTTTGTACGGGTCTCAGAACAAACAGCAACTTTTGCCTTATAAAACATTAAGAGACTGGTTTTTATAACCGAAGTGGAGAGTGTTTACAGCGCGGTACGCGCTGAGTCCTTATATAAAACAGACATGCTTCGTCTTTAAAGGGTTAAGAATTAGGTGTTGCAACGGTATGTTACATGGAACAAGACAGCCTTGTGGACAAGTTCATCTTCAGTCACATACCCACATTTTATCGAAGTGGCAAAGTGGACAGACATATTGTCCATATCTGCGAAACAGAACGGCAGACAGCAGTTGTTGAGCATCAACATGGCTGTCCAAAAGTTGAACGTGTTTTGCGCCATGAGCATTTCCCAAGGTTATGGATCATTCTCTTTTATGGAAACAACGGCGACCCGTACGTCATACCTAAACGTGCTACATTTCATTGTGCCCCAGCTTCTGCAGGACGACAACAATGATCTGTCACAATTCATGTGCCACCAGGACGGCGCTCCCCCGCATTAAATCCTGGAGATAAGATCATTTATCAATTATGCGTTTCCCAAGTGGGACGGCCGAAACGCATGTGGTTATCAACTGGCCTTGCACACCCGACATCACAACCCTTGATTTCCATTTACCACGTATTGGGACACGCCAAGGACTTGACTTACGTTACCCATCTGCCATGGCCCATAGAGCAAATCAAAAAACAGACTCGGAAACTGCAGTAATAACAGCTGACCAAGACATTCTAAGAGTGTGGGATGAAAACGCCTACAGATGGCACGCGTGTCTTGTTACCAAAGGAGCCCGCCATGACCAACTGTAATCATATGTGAAAAAAATGTTAATATTGGGAGATTACTTTGCAGCAAAATGTTTTCTGGTGTGTGTGTGTGTGTGTGTGTGTGTGTGTGTGTGTGTGTCTGTGTGTGTGTGTGTTCTCATTAGGTCTAGTATCCGTCCGATGGTCACTCCAGCAGTGGCAAAATAAAACAAAAATAACTTGCTTACTGCGACATGCTTCCCAGTAGAAATTCATTTCCCGTGTGTGTTCTCAACAGACAATTACATCCACACAAACAGCCCGCTATACACAGCCATCATGTAAGTTACTTTCTACAAGCAGATGCAACCCTCCTTCATTTAATTGTCCTCAGAATACAGAGTCAAAATTCGCAGAAGATATTCACGGTAATGCGCGCCTTCAATTATTAACACCTTGCTTCCATTGCCCAATTTTCACATCAACCCCAGCGTCTGACACAGAAGGGTGTCATCTTAAATAATAACATAGACGTTTCCCGTACGTTAGCACAATACAAATATTTCGTACGTACCAACCCCTTTGCCTGTATAATCAAATTTTCATGCGAAGCAGCATACAGATTGTCGTTCAGTCCCTCAAATTCCATTATAATCCAGATTACATTCGTTTCGAAGAACGTACGAAATTTCAGAAGCAACAAAATGAATGTACACCGTTAAATGAACTATCCTAGAAGACTTGACTACCCACAAAGACGTCAGCGTGCTGACGACTACTCACGATTCGCAACGTTCAGGGCTTGGAGCGTGAAGTTGTAGCATTGCAACGAAACTGAAATGTGGGTTATTTAGCTAGGGGAGGTCACATGGCGAAGACTTCTAATTTAGACAATGAAAACAGGCAAAATATAAAATACGAATATATGGAACACGTTTAATTTTAAAACAAAAATTCTGTTGAATGACCCAGTGTACTTCCCAGCTATAATATGCCCTATATTTTAAGTCAGACATGCGAAAAATGAGGCGTTTGGAAATGTCTCTTAACAGCCTCCTCTATTTAAGACAACAGGAAACCATATCATAAACATGTTCAGGTAAACATGAAGAGCCACAGATTGACCCTACCACCAGCAGAAGGTACAGCGCGTTGTGTGACTGGAACGGTAGAACACGGTTCACAACAAGCAGCAAACGACACTCCGACTGGGGAAGTTATGCTTCTAGATCCGTCTTCAGTACGGAATCGGTTTCTTTTCCGCTAACTAGTTACAAGGAGAAGAGCTCTTTTCAGAAAAAAATCATAACTTAATCGCTCAGGCGGTTAATAAATACGAGTACATCACCCAGTCCAAACGAATCCTTCGAAAGGAATACCCAATATTTAACATGGGGGATGGGATTGAAGATCTCACAAAGAACTGATACAATCACCTCTTGCAAATGGATCCAACTGGAACAGCTCCGTAACGTATGACAGAAACTAATTCGGTACAAGAATGTTTGGTGTCCAAGAAGCTAACAGGATGAGGTGTGAAGCCTCCTGTATGATCGAACAGACCGTGCAGGTCTCCCTTGATAGTAATGACAATGACGAATACAGATCATGCAACTATCCCATCCTCCTGTCGCTTCATCACTCTGTGTTCGAAGGTTCTAAGCACCCTGAACTTGTAGCTTCAACTTGAATGAAATTCCTCCACACGCATTTGATTTTAGGCGTGTTCAAAAAATTACGAAAAGCTACTTAGCTTCGTTGTATGTCTGTCTGCCCGACCGTCCGTCTCTCCCCCCCCCCCCCCCACACACACACACACACGGAACAGCTCCGCTCCCACTGGACGGGTTTTCATAAAATTTTGTATGTGAGCACTTCTCGAAAATCTGTCGAGAAAATTCAAGTTTATTAAAATCTGACAGGAATAACGGGTACTTTACATGAAGACCAATGTACATGTATGATAATATCTCAATTTTCTTAGAATGAAAAGTGTTTCTGACACAAGGTGTACAGAAAATCAAGATACAAATTTTATGTTCAATAACTTTTTATCAGAAAATCGTGCCGTTTATGATAGTATGAATAAACAGGTAGAGCCAGACAGGCCGCGGATGACATGCCGCATACGCTTTGCATGCTGGATAACTAAGGTAAGAATACAAACACACTCAGTGTTTAATACTTATTGCTTTTCCATAGCAATGATGGTTACGCGAACGCACTTCAATGTTACGTTTATACGAACACTGCCTGTCTTGTGAGTTACTACTTTCATGCCTTAAAAAGTTCATATTATCTCCAGCAATTCTGCTCGAGATTGCAGCCCTTGAAAATGTGCCTGCTTCCTTCCATGAAGCCTAATAAGTCTCAGTACTGTCAGCCGAACCATTGTTCATGATGCTTTACCTCGTAAAAGCAATGACTGCCTTCCGCTGACATTTTCATATTCTCTCCAAAACTTTTCCCCAAGCTCTCTTGATGTCTGCATATTACCCACCAATACGGCAAGATTTAGAGGGCAACAACTCCATTAGTCGATCTCTCTCTGCCGCCGTTCCCACGACAATGTTTGACATTACTGGCCAAGTGTAGGCTTTCCCATTCGCACGAGATGTGACGGGGAAAGGATCAATGTTGGTACGCAGGACTTTTTATTTCCTTAGTTTTATACCTTTTTTAGTTACAGCGCTGTCAATCGATTTAATATGCCTCATATACATATTTAACAGAACGTAAAGGTAAAGGTAAAGCAATCCCATTACAGGCCTGGACAGGTCCTGAGGGTTCCAGAAGGTAGAGGCTCACACATTTCTAGACAATCGGCACATGAAGGTGGTAAAGTTGTCAGCCACACCCACTGGCCGCTTTTCCCCCCCCCCCCCCGGGAATATTCCTGGTACTCATTTCTCTTAGAGGCTGAGTCGACTCCAGGTCCACAGTGCGACCGAAAGGATTATGTCAATAAAAAATTCCAATCACACCATCAGGAATCGAACCCGCGACCTTCCGGTTTGTAGCGCAGTGCGTCAACCAACTGCGCCACCGCGTGCGCCTATTTAATAGAGTGCCCTTACATTAACATTACTTAAGGTGTCGTATTTTATATACCCTCCTATAAATTGCGTGGGTCAGATAAATGCTGCGAGACGTAAACAAGTACACTTGAATACGAAGCAATAAACCTTACTCCATTCCAGGCCAATCCAACACATGCAAGAAGCCAACACACAGTTTGTCCACCACACCAACTGCCGAAACAATCAACCTTTTTTCTCTTTTCCCTGAAACCGTTTTCGGTTGAATGTCTGGGCGAGCGGGAAGCATTGGATTGACGTGTCACTTTTGGCTGCGGAAGTGTTATTATAGGGGTCTGACGTTTCCTCTTTTACGACAGTGGACAAATTTTTAAAACACACACAAAAACCACATTTAGTCAAGTAACTTCGGAAAGAGATTTTTCCTATAGGCCACGTTACACAGTTCTACATGCCAAATTCCATGAATTACGTAGCAATATTCACAATTTACACACACAGCGCTTGTCACGAAACATTTGTTAGTCTGTACGGAAAAATTCTAACACACTGTATATAAACCAAAAGGAGGATACAGAACGTTGCGTAACGACAAACACTAACGGCAATCTCCACACACATTACACCCATGACTAAGTTACGTAAAATTACCTAAGCAGGACATAGTGCATGCATCAGGGAGATGAAACAGGCACACGGGCGCTTGATCAGAAAACCTGAAGCGAAGAGACAGGTTGCGATAACTACACGTAGGAGACAGGATACGTTAACATGTGTTTAACCCTTTAAAGGCGAAGTGTATCTGTTTTATATAACGACTCAGTGCGTACCGCGCTGTAAACACTCTCCACTTCGGTTATAAAAACCAGTCTCTTAATGTTTTATAAGGCAAAAGTCACTGTTTGTTCTGAGATCCGTACAAAACACATAAACGCAATGTGGGCACCACGTAGAATTTTTTAATGTTAAACCGGGCCGTATGTAAAGTTATCGCTAGGCTTTAAAGGGTTAAACTAGCAGAGTGTCAGGTCTTGAATGAATTAACCTTGATCACGATACGATGAAGTTGCAGACCTTTGTGATAATGGCAATGCGCCTTGGCGTTTAGTGAAGGCGGGAAATTTCTTGATGGGGCGACAAATTACAAGTACAATAAGGATCCGTGTTACTTTGTTGTTTAATTACAATAAAACGTTCAGAGAAACAATTCCTTCAGGCGACTTGTGTAGCTTATCGTCCGCATGATGGTCTTACGGATTTTTACAATGCGTTTTATAATGAGCCTCTTACGACGTTTCGGAAGAATATTTTATCAAATTCATTATATGGTGTAAAAAACCGGAATAACATTCCTGGAGCAATACCCGCACTAAACCCGGAAACCATATATGCAATAATCGCCACATTCGAATACAGCGATAAAAAAAGTCTCAAGGGTACGAGCGAACAATATGATGGAATTTGGTCCCTAGACAATGTTCCGTAGAATTCTGAAATGCACAACATAAACGACGTTGTGCCCCGTATATAGGAGCTCATCACGGCGTTTCCTATCTTCGCCCCAGTCGGAAGGCAAAGAAAGAGGGGGCCGGGTCGATATCTCGCAGCCTCGCCAACTTAACACGAAGATGGAAGGGGCAGACAAGAAAACAGGTTCAGATTAAGTCGAAAGTAGAATAAAATTTCCTGTGAAATGGAAAATGCACCATAAGCTATGTTCTTAAAACCAGAATCGAAGCAAAAAAATGCTGACACGTTTTATGATAAGGTTGCCTTGACCTCAAAATGCACCCAGCTAGTTCTAGTCCATCAGCCGAAACGGACGGTTTTTATTTCTACGCTATTAGGGATGTCTATGCGAAGTTCACATAACAAACGTAAACATGCATATGCGCATATAGGCCTACGTACCCATAAATTTGACATCGTGCATGCCATGAAGGCATACGGGATGGAGGTAACGCCCCACTACTTCTTAATCTGGGAAACAGATGGAGGTGAGCGGTGAGCTTCACGCCCCGACCGCTTTACCCTGGGGGAAACAGTCCCATTACCCATCGAACTGGAGGCTGAGGAAGGCCCAGAGGCTTTCCAGAAGAGGAAAATTTCATTCCTCTGCCGGGAAGCGAACGACCCCCCCCCCCGACTTCACCGCTGTCCAGCCCCTAGCCACTCACAATATGACTAAACTATTCCGCCATACGGGTGGGCATGTAGAGCGGATAGGAAGAATTACACGTTCGTCGGGACACCCAAGTCAAGACACCTTTTGGGGGTCATATGTGTTAGGGGCAAGATGAAGTCAAAGACTTAACGAATACGTTGGAAGGTGCTAAAGGGATTGAGCTGGCTCAAGAAACGGTCCACTCGCGGGCAGTTCTGAACACCATAATCAATCTCCGCGTTCAATAAACGATGCGGAATTTACAGAGGGGTTACATGATGCTCAGGAACTACCAGGCTCAATGGCGTTATACTGGTTACAATGTGAATGCAGAGGTGAGACTTTAGTAGTTTTTACACTGACGTTCTTACCTCCCATAACTACAAATCCCTGAGGCAGTTTACGCTGTAACTGTCGCACAATTCCATCCGTCACGTAAGAAGTAACATGACTGATGGCGACAAGACCACCGTACGCAGCGTTCAAGCTTAGAATTATCTCATACAACATGAATCATTAATCAGCAAATCCTGTTTCATAACATCGTGTTTTCGTCTCTTCAGCGAGTTCTGGGTTATCTCACGCAGACCATGTTTGTATTCGTCACTCAGAATATGAGGTAAAGCAACAAATCAGACACCAATGCTGAAGAAAATTAAACTGCCTAAAGTCGTAACAAAATTTATAATTTAATTACACTGGTTCAGGCGTCTGTCTTTCTTAAAACAAAATGTTCTCTAAACAATTATAACACACACTTTCCTTCAAATGCTTCAATTTATACCCTGACGCCTAAGAGCGTTATGAGTCATGAGAGAAATGGCTGCAATAGTACTGCAATTGTAGTAGTACAGGTCTAGTCTTTTGAGTAGCAAAACTAGGGATTAGACCAATGTAAACAGGCACAGGAACCAGGTGTTACATGAGCAAGCCTTTACGTAAAGAACGAGACACATCTCAGTATATAAAAAACATAAGGCTAATATTAACGAACTGCATCATCCAGTGAGCTATGTAAGAGCATAGCTTCTATTGCAGCAAGCTCTACAAATTTCCAGAGATACATACCAAATACTTCACCTATGTCGTGAATCCAATTTTTATCCCATTTCCTACCTAAAAACGAACAACAAAGGCACAGAATCCATAACGGAACATTGGAGCGCGTTCGCGTAATGTTTATACCTCCTAGGCTATCCTACCAACCTGATGCCATCTCACTCGGAAGAGAGAGCTTTCATGGCGATTTCATGTCGCCAGCCACAATAATAACACGTACTGAGGCCTTCATTCAAAGAGCCGGACATTTTGTCCCGATTTCAACCAAATTCGGATTTTCTCGACACACATTCACAGAAGTCCCCGATATCAAATTTCACGGAAATTTAAAGAGTGGGAGCCGCGCTGATACATGCGGACAGAAAGACGGACGGTCGGGCGGACATGACGAAGCCAACAGGAGCTTTTCATGACTATGCGAACCCGCCTAAAGGGTAGGCTTAGGAGACGACCATGCCGTGTGTGTGTATGTGTGCGAGCGCGCGCGCGCGCGCGCGTGTCTGTCTGTCTGTCAGTCCGTCCGTCCGTCCGTATGTCTGTCTCTTTCTCCCACTGCCACTACTGAATCTGTGTGTGTGTGTGTGTGCGTGCGCGCGTCCGCCTGACTTACTGTCTGTCTGTCCGTCCGTCCGTCCGTCCGTCCGTCCGTATGTCTCTTTCTCCCACTGCCACTACTGAATCAGCGTGTGTGTGTGTGTGCGCGCGCGCGCACGCGTCTGTCTGTGTCTGTCTGTCTCTCTGTCTGCCTGACTGTCTGCCCGTCAGTCCGTCCGTCCGTATGTCTGTCTCTTTCTCCCACTGCCACTACTGAATCAATATACCAAATTTTTGGACAGTTGGCAAGAACATTAAGCCAATAAAGGTCACACTACATCGTCGCTTTTTAATATCCTCGCACCAAAGATAACGGCACAGACGCCGTGCAAACCTGTGAGGTAGAAGAGATAATGGCGCCACTTGCTGTGCGGTGTTGCTACTATATATGGCAGCAGAGCACCGACACACTTGCTACTGCTATTAGGGGACTATTTTCGCACAATATAAAATAACAAGATGGCGGTATGCAAAAATATTCTTTACTTTTCGGTCTTACGGAGACAACTAAAGCACCAGTGCTGCTACTAATGTAAAACGTGATGAGGAAACAGTTCATAAACACGCCAACACGTTTGTTACGAAATCTACCTCGTACTTCAAACAACTACAAACACGACGATGTACGCTTCTGAGTTGATGTCTGATAAAGCCAACCAATACAGCATGTGTATTTAAGTAACAAGTTCTTCATAAAACTTAAAAAAACAGCAGTAATAACAATAATAAGACACATGTAGATTTAAAAAATGAAGGCAACATGAAAGCAGACTTTTAGTTTGCCTCGGAACAGCTTGTTCGACACAACGTTACATCCACAGTGAGAATATTTAGACTCTGGATCGCGCAGTTCGCCATATTTCTCCTTTTTCCTTTTCCTTTTGTTTTTATGAAGCAAATGCTGTTGTCATGTCAACACTGTCTCTATTCTAAGCCGTAAACACAGAATTTCTTCAGAAAGTGTACGAGATCCCTTTCAGTTCGACCAAAAAAAAACCATAATATCAAATTTATGACGCTTACCACCGAAGTTCACGTCTAATTCATCTGTAGAAAACCTGCAGAAATAACACAGTAACGGTAAAGATAAAAGTGACAGCCTTACCGAGAAGAGTGGCCCAACTGACAACACATTTTGGCCTGTATTCGAAGGGTGCCAACTTCAATTCTCGGATGGCATACAGGCTACTTTATGTTTATTCATTATTTTACAGAGTTCCTCTAGTAGGGTGTCGGGTTACGATATTCAAACAGGCCACGACTCTTCTACAATGCTTTCCGGTTCACCGAAACTAACATACAGTTGATACAACGCCGTTAAATGACCTACGATATAATACACAACACGCTAAATACTGCAGAAAGTTACGACAAGAAACCACATGTCGATTTAACCCCAACGAATAACGCATATTATATGCAAGATTACTAATTTTGTTTGATTACTTTGCGAGTTGCCAATCCCAATGGCCGCGCGGTCTAAGGCGTAGGTCTGCGGCCGAGCGCTTGCTGGGATCGTGGCTTCGAATCCCACGCGGGGCATGGATGTTTGTCTTGTACAGTGTTTGTGTTGTCAGGTAGAGGTCTCTGCGTCGGGCCGATCCCTCGTCCAGAGGATTCCTACCGACTGTGGTGTGAGCTTGAGTGTGATCAAATGCAATTACAAAAACCCTCGACACCTGCTGTAACAAGTAGGTAGAAGATGGAAGGGCTAAGAAGAATTTCTTTGCGAGTCGGAACAATGTAATCAGTACAGAACCCAGCCATGGGCTGGACGGTCCAGGGTTGGAACCCCGGTAGGAATAGGAGATTTTTCTCTTCTCCAGACCGTTCAGACCGGCTCTGAGGCCTATCCAATTTCCCATTCAATGAGTACCGCGGTAAATCAGCCGCGGCGTGAAGGTGACCACTCACCTCAATCTAATGGCGAGGTCAAGAATGAGTTGAGCTATCCCTCTACTCCGTTTGTACGTCTTCATGTTGTGGACAGGGACAAATTTACCTTCACCTTTACCCTTTTTTTCTTACATTACTGACCCGTTGTTTTGTGCTGAGGGTTACGTAACATTAATAACACGTCCTGCAGTAAGACGGAAACTTCCATACGAAGACGCAGTTCCCTGTAACCGTCCTTCTTCCATGCAGGAACAATACCTGACCGAACCCAAACAGCAGCAATTGCCCTGTGGATTAATTGCAACCATCGATCTGTCAAGTAGTCTGCAACGGCTAAAACTTTTAATATTTTACCACTTTTACAGCTGCTTCGTCGCGTCAGGAAAGCACTAAACGCCGGCTCGGGTCTTTCGGTCGCACATAAACACATTATATGTTCAAATTTCCCTGTGTGTCAATTTCAGCTTTAATGTTTAGATGTTGCTTAGTTAATGCCACTTGTTCAGCTTAACACATCGTTATAAACTATTTCCCCGCCGTGCTTTATACTACCGTTAGTAGTACTACATAGAGAGTAGTGCATTGCGACCATAAACCGGGGGTGTACAAATCCCACGCGAGAAGCCTGATATTTGTGGGTCCTCAGTATGGAAACTGCTTCATGTCACCTTTCTGGCGTCTACAATTTAGAGGTGGCTCCGAAATTTTTGCAATATTTGTGCACCCCTGTCATAAACGTTCATATGTACTCGGTACGGCGCATTTATTATACAATATTTACAAACACAACACCAGCAGGTTGTATCTGATAAGCTTCAACTTATTATTTGTGCCACAGAAATTAACAAACATTACGAGTACACAATTCCTGGCGAAAACGCCCGTCTTTCGCTTGAAGATTCCTCAAAATAAACTATCGACATGATTACGCAACTTATGGGACAGTCTTCATAAGTTTACGAATACGCCCAAGTATTTTATGTGGTTTATATTCCGTGCACCAATCAAATGAACACACTATTAGTACCAACAAATGCACAATAGTGTTGTGCATTTGTTGGTACTAACCTTTTAAAGCCTAGCGGTAACTTTACGTACCACCAGGTTTAACATTAAACAATTCTACGTGGTGCCCACATTGCGTTTATGTGTTTTGTACGGATCTCAGAACAAACAGCAACTTTTGCCTTATGAAACATTAAGATACTGGTTTTTATAACCGAAGTGGAGAGTGTTTACAGTGCGGTACGCACTGAGTCCTTATATAAAACAGATACGCTTCGTCTTTAAAGGGTTAATATTGTATTCACGCCCATGTATGTCCTTGACCAAAGAAAATGGAAGTTAGCTACTTCAAGCGTCCAAACTTCGCTCAGGTTTTTCGATAAATACACTGCACTAGAACAATCCTCCTTCATTGCTCTGTCACGCCACTCTCTGTATCAGTCTGACACACGAACGTTAGTGCACTGCAATAATGAAACAGTCAGGTACTATCACATAACTAAATTCAAATTCAACAAAAAAGATGATTTGGTATGACACACCGGCACAGACCAGACCAGCACACTGAACGTTTCATGCACTGAAGTGTTTCCCAGCAATGAAACGGTACTTGATATAGATTGCTCCATGCACTATAAAACCCCAGTGCGGTTCCACAACAAGTCAAAGAAAAGAGACAGAAGTGGCGAGACAAAAATTAAGACACAAAATGACGTTACACATCAGTTTCTCACACTGTGGTACCAGTACCACTAGCGTAAGGAAGCCGCTTCACAGGGGCACCCTTGTTTCTTATTCGTACTTCTCGGCATTAATAGCGAACTTCCAATAAACAGAGTTCTTACATACAAAAAAAAAACTTCAAAGCCCATTACATAATCACGTAAAGGCAATGCTTTTGACGCCTTTTCCAGCTGAATACAGAAGTTATATTAATGCCACACCATGAGCTAATGAGAAAGATTCCATGCCTCAAGTTTAATTAGAGAATCGTTACTTGTTATTTTCTAATCTCACGTACTCCCCTCTTACTTACACTTAAACTCTTAATGGACACTTACATCAATTGCAAATATGGACAAGCAGTTGGCTTCTGATTCCTTGAAAAAACAGTAACACGTCCACGGGGGGGGGGGGGACTGGCAATGATTAACCCTTTAAAGACGAAATGTAATGTTTTATAAAAGGACTCAATGCGTACCACGCTGTAGACACTCTCCACCTCGGTTATAAAAACCAATCAGTTAAGGATGTATAAGGTAAACGTTGCTGTTTGTTCTGATATCCATACAAAACACATAAACGCAATATAAGTACAATGCAGAACATTTGAATATTACACCGGGTGCTACGTAAAGTATCCGCTAGGCTTTGAAAGGTTAATCAAGTGGTACTTGTGGAAGAAAGGGCAGGAGTACAGTCTAAGATGCCTATCATCTGGATGTAATGATACTATCGACTGCCACGTTGAATGGCCACAGTATGTTAGCTACCGTGAGCTCTGGTAGATATATAAAGGCAATGGCCCACCCTACTAGCAACGGTCACATCACGACTAACCCCTCAACACTTTGAACAAAAACAGAGCGAAATAAAATTACTTTATTAGTCCCAGTGTTAATTCATGTATTTATTTTAAAGTGTTACTCATTCATTTTGCAACATTATCGACAGTATATGACAGCACTGTTACGAATTACGACAACAGATAAGTCTCGCACCACTGCAGAATTCTTAACACGGCAACCAGCCAAAGACACGATAAACACTATTCTTACTGGCAAAGCTGCGAACAACTGCATGTCGTTCGCTGGCAGGGCAAAGCAAGAAATGGACGTGACGACAAAAACAGCTTGTTGCCACAAAGTAAATACCTCGCACTCCAGCCAGACGAAGGCAAAGATGTTGCTAACTGCGGACTGCTTGTCAGCTCTGCAATCATGGAAGCAGACGGAAAGGCAAGAGATGTCCTGCTTCAACAGACACTGCCAAATCCTATAACCGCAGACGACGCGTTCCACAAACTGATTATGTTTGTGGCAGTTTATGGAGGAGACTGGAGAAAGTGCATCGCTATTCTGTAGCACGTCTGCATTTTAGGTATCGCGTTAACCCCTGAAGATAGGACCGAGCGACTGTCCCGAAACGTCTGTAAGAAATCCCGAAACGTCGGTAAGGAACTACCATTCTACGCTGCGTAAAATCTCAAAACAGCGCACATCTCACACCGCGGAGGAGGCCCCAAATCACGCAAAGCGCATCTTTAAAACGTTCTTTCCAGCGTCAGCTTTACACACTTGACATATTAACCTTTTAAAGACGAAGCATATCTGTTTTATATAAGGACTTAGTGCGTACCGCGCTGTAAACACTCTCCACTTCGGTTATGAAAACCAGTCTCTTAATGTTTTATAAGGCAAAAGTTGCTGTTTGTGCTGAGATCCGTACAAAACACATAAACGCAATGTGGACACCACGTAGAATTTTTTAATGCTAAACCTGGTCGTATGTAAAGTTACCGCTAGGCTTTAAAAGGTTAAGGAAGCACAAATATACACGCCCTATCTTCAGCGCGCGACAGTATATTTCACGTCCTTACGTAACGCGTCTGATGCCACGAACATGCCAGTTGAATAAAATGCACCGTAATGTTGCTAATAAACACAAATTAATGTTTACGCTCTTAGCGGTTTCAGTGCCAACACAGAGAGGAGTAAAGTACATCTAAATGACAAGCACGTATTTACAAATACGCAGATGCACCAAACCACACCGTCTCGTAGTGTTACAAGGCTTCAAAAATCCTTCCTCTGCCTGCACGTATTCAGCAACTTACATTTAATAGCCTGCATCGTCATCACTGCGCAAAGCCGGAAACATTAAAAAAAAAAGGAATCAAAGAAAACAGAAAAAGAGTGCACGGTGAAAGTTTCCACATCAGTGAATTACAGCAACGTCATTCATTACTAACAACACAAACACCGAGAGCACACAAGTTCTTACTTTGCAGTACACGCGCCTTTAAAAGCGCCCGCTAATTTCCATTACCTAATGCAACGTTTGCCAACGGGTGGAACGTGATCTGATGATGGCACTTTGGTGGGTGGGTAGGATAAACAGTCTCGAAAATTACAACTTCGATTAATGATTAACACAACACCTAAACCTGCATAATTGTAACAAAGTACTTGTATTGGAAGCACAAAAGGTATGTTTTTATTGCAGTGAGACTACAGGATATCCTCACAGATAAAATGACCGGTGGGACGCAGGATGCAGAATGTTAAGGATTACTGACATGGACCTTAACTTTTCAAAGCCTAGCAGATACTTTACGTACTGCCAGGTTTAACATTCAAAAATTGTATGTGGTGGTCACATTGCCTTTGTATGTTGTGTATGGATCTCAGGACAAACAGTAAGTTTTACCTTAACATTAACCAATTGGTTTTGTATAACCGAGAAGGACTGTTTACAGGGCGGTACGCACTGAGACCTTATATATAACAGACATGTTTCGTCTTTAGAGGTTAACATTCTTTTGTTGAAGACACACACACACACACACACACACACACACACACACACACAGTACTGCGGAGGTAAAACGCAATGTAAATACACTGAAGAGGGAACAATTCTATCTTTTACTTCGTTAAACATTCACCACATCGAAAGATATTACCAACTAAACTTGGCAATACTAATTTTTGTACTGTTAACTACTTTATATAAATCTAATTAGTACAAACTGAGCTCCGCGTAAAGTAGGCCGATACGCATGAAAATTTCATTCGCCTGACATCTTACTCTAAGTGCCGTGAACACCAAAATTCCACCTGAATCTCTCGGTTAGTTTCGGAGATGAAACACGCGGACTCAAAGGCAAGCCCTCCTCGTTATCCATACGCATTTATGTTTTACACTTCATGTAAATACCGCACAATGAAAAGCCTTGAGGCCATACCACACCCTTAAAACTACGCTACAACGTCCTCTCGTCTGTTCCGCCGTGCATCCTCGACCTTCATCGACTTTTCTTTAAAACTACATAGTAAAGGCGAACTTGTACTTTTGTTTTAGATCCTTTCTGCTTCGTTTCAATAGATAACATCTCACAACAGAGGCCTTTATATCCAAAAGGGAATACAAAGGAGTTGGTAAAACAATAGGTTAATTATAAATAGCATAATTAAGCTCTTTAAATTACGTGTTCCTTCGTTGTATTCTGGCATTAATCTTTCCGGTCTACAGACTTACAAACCTGAATTATATCGTTTTCGCCTGTGCTTGGGATAGCCATTGTTGATAAGGGTATCAATTGCGGAAACACAAAACCAATAATTGCACTCTGTTTTCAGAATGTCATTAGGTAGTACGTACCAACATTAATCAAAATGTAGTTAAGACTCAGTGCACGATCGGCATTTGCATGAACTCGTTAAGTTCCGAGGAACGGGATGGAAAAAGGCTGCTAATGAAATGCGTGCATAACATAGAAAGCGCTACATATATTAGCACTACACAAATTACACTCTCTCTCACAAATCGACCCCTCATTATTAACTTTACACGTTGTTAAATCTACGATTATTTCAAACATATCGATTTCCATACATTCAGAGTCAGTAAGTTTATAAGAACCGGTGCTGAAATGCTCACATGCAACGCCGTTTTATACAAAAATATGATAACGCTGCCAACAGAAACTATCCATTTCTTGTGTCGTTTGAGGCAAAATCACAGTTTCGTGTATTTCCATCTTCACGTTTTTAGACAGAAGACCGGCAGACAAAAGATTCGGCACGAATGGAACGGTAACAAACATTAAAAATTTAATTAAATCTTAACTTTTTCGAAGATGCACTTCACGTCACTGTCACTCCACAATATTTGAGCTTTACCACATTTGACTTTATTGCCTGTATTTATAACATATACTTGTCCTGCATTCTGGTAATAGAAAATGAACGCAAACTCAGTGCTCTGCACGTATTTGTACTTTTAGACCAGATTTGTAACTAGTGTCTAATACAGACCTTTTCTGTATGGCACTTACAATCGATAAAGACTATCAGCACAATTCCGTGAACACTACCAGCAGCAGTTCTTCCACCTATAGTACGAATCTGGAAGAATATTACCCCTCTAAGTGGGTAACACTTCACAAATTCCTGTACGTCTGACAATTCTGTTCTTAATGTTCCTCTGAAACTCGCTAATATTTTCTCTAAAATTACTTCCTAACAAACCCTCTTCATCAAACCACAGATTGTATTAACTGATCTCGTATTTACACAGACTGTCCTTGGAGAAATTTTAATACCGTCTGTAATACCTTCCCAAACCCTACTGCTGTAACGTTATTCTAAGCAGCAAATGTGTTTCAGCTTTCAACCTGATCCCTTTAACTACCACAGTTTAGTTCGTTCACAGGGAATCTCTTCAAATCAAACCTTCACTTTGCCACTTCGTCTACGGAGAGCCTATCTCTTCTTTACGATTACAACAGTGGCCACTATCACTGTCAGATAATCGAAAGAATGTATACAAAACGTGCCGAACGCTGTCTTCTATCAATCAAAATTTCACATTAGAAGAACTCATCACCAACCTATGTGACCATCAAATCAACAATACTGCTGTCAGCTCCTCTAACACAGTATTCATCAAGAACGTTATATTAGGTCTCACGTTACCAAGACGTTATAAAGCTGATCGTACATCTTGTAATTTGAATACGTACAAGCACATGTATTAATATTACAACTGTAATCTCAAAAAGCTAGATTTCTGGAACAACAGTTTACTATTTAAGTCCACTATCGTCACTAGTTTCATGTAAACTATCGTTCCCCACCGTCGACTTGAAAATACATTCCCTCTCCACTTCTAGATTCAAATCTCCCAACAAAATTTTCATGTGGTGCTTAGGGAAATGGTGGAATACACGCTGCAGTTCGTCATAAAAGGTGTCTGATCATCACTTTTATTTCCAGCTGGGGCTTTCACATTCAGAATAATATCACACAAAGGACCACTCTATATACGACGCCACGTTACTAACAAACTCTGCCACCTTAACTGCTTGTATGATTCCCCTGTGAATAAAAAAAGTCCCGTCCCTCAGTGATCATTAGCATTCCCATTTTCACTGACAAATATATAACTGTTTAATGCCCAGTACCATCCATCTTACATCTGACCTACCGCACTCCCAGTAGTCTAATTTGCACATTGCTAGTTCTCTTGCAATACTTTCCAATCAACCTGAGCTATACTGTCTTACACAGCCCAGCATCCAAGTCGTATGAACATTTTACGTTGCTTACGGAATTCCAAAGAATCGGTCAGAAAGTGAAATGCAATTTCGCAACGTACTGTCTTTACGAAAAAATTTGTCGGCCAACATCAACTCCCAAGCTGAACGACCATATGACCCCTTAACGTCGCTCCGTGTCTGATTATTCAATACATACGCAGCTACACTCGACATCGAATTTCATAAAAATTCGTTCTACGGCTCACGAGTTGTTACACGCGTACAGATACATGGGCGGATTAAGCGCAACGACGTGAACATGCCCAAAACGGGTAACTATAGACGCAGTGTCCACAGCCTGGTCCTTTACGTTTTACAAAATGATAACTTCTGTAAAAGTGTCGGTCCACTACCGCGCAAAATTTGAAGTCCCTACAAGAAACGTTGCTAGTGTCACTTCGACCACAGAAGGTAGCGTCGTCGTCATGTTGATACCAGCAGCGGTAACAATTAAAAAATACATAAAATGAACACGGAGGAGTAGACGGTAGATAAATATGTTAATGATGGAGGCAATAGGTTCCTGTGAAACGTCCATATGTATCTACCAAACTAAACTGCGTCACAGTCCAGAAGACAGCAAGCTTCAACAAAAAAATTACTGCTGCTTTCGCGTAAGTGACGAGAATGAATTTACAACGACAACAAACAACCTACAAAACCTGTACAAAATCCTTCTAGAGGCAGAACAGCCACGCAGCTTTCTCGTTGTCTGCATATGTGTACTTGTAAGCCTAATAGTTTCTGCATGTCTAATGCCGTTTATACGAGCAAAGTTTCAATGCGCGGTGGAGGCTTCTGCAGTGCGATGTAACAGTGAGGACGCAGCTTCGTAATGTCGTCAGAATTTGGTGCAGAGTTTCCGTCATTCCACTCTCTGTCGTCTAATACATTCACCCACGTTTAGAGTCATATTATTTTATGGTGACAGCTAAGTTTTGGCTGCACTGTAACTTGGTTGAGTCCACCTTCACAAACTTACTTGCGGGCCTGTCTGCTGATAGCAGTGTACATGTATGAGACATACGGTGTTGCCACGCTATAATCGCAGCACCAACAACTGCAGTTTTGGCTGTTTTCCCGTTGTTGTCACACCTGAACCGGCAAAAGCACATTCTACAATTCGAAAAACTAAGGCAGCAATAATAAACAGAACTTAAACAAAAATAAACACAGTAATAAAAGAGATACGATTCTTCCAACATATTTCTCGATTTCTTTTCCTTCCAAACTGAGAAAAATTAAACAAACACAACAAACGAGACAATGTGGAAGGAATAACGTTGCTACTTGTTGAGAAAAGACACCTCAGCATAGATTTCTGAATCCCACATCTGGCAACGTTGTATTTTACCTCAAGTTTCGTTTGCTGTGGACGCAGCTAGAGCGAACATACATGCATAATGACAGCCTGTTGCACGCCGCCTATACGAAGCCGATTACAAAATCAATATTAAGCACAGTCAGCAAAATTATGGAGTGTGGCGCCGTGAAGTCTGGTAATGTGTACAGACGTTTCAGAGGAACGCACTAATTCGGACCGCGACGGTAGCTGTACACACCTACCGTACTTCATAGTCAGGGTCTGCCTCTTGCAAGTGTCGTGTGTTCTCAGGTATAGCTCTCTGCGTCGGGCTGATCACTTGCCCAGAGGAGTCTTACCCAGTGTGATGCGTCTGAGTGCGATCGTGAAGCCTCGACAATGAGGGGACCCTGACTCACCAGAGGCCGTTGCACCATTGAAAAAATTGAACATCTAATGTATTAAGTTTATTTAAATAAACAACCTTGATATACAACATCCCCCTTGGTGCTATCAATGGCAAGTGTGTGTTTATTCAACTCTTCAACCACACCCAGCAAGTCACATTACACACGTTATCTTGACGACTAGTTTCGGCTCTGAAAATGAGTCATCATCAGGCCCCTAAGAAGATTATAGAATGGACAGCTCTGCATATTACAGCAAGCAGATTCCACCCCTACATTATAGATGCATATAAAAACAGTTCCAATTTTTATGAGGCCTACATATAAGTTAAAATTGTGTGATCATGGAGTACATACAGTTTAACCCGGGTATAACGACATCGGTTTATACGACACCTCGCCTACAGCGTCAGATATTCTGTGGCACCAATTAATTCGTCACTGTTAACCGTTAACATTATACTCCGTTATAACGACACAATATTCAGTCCCTTTCATGACGTTAGAACCGAGTTCGACTGTATTTAAATACTAAACTTTGGTAACAATTGAGCAGTCGATACAAGACTTGAATCTTTAGCGAAAAGGAACTTCACAGTAAGTAATCAATTATGTTCGGATTACAGACATGCCATACGAATTTTGTGTGGTGTAAAGGTTCCAGAAACGACCATAATACAATACAATAAGAAACAATACAACAGGAATACAGTACAACAGAACAGAACAACATTTATTAGTTGAGTCCAGTTGCACAAAGGACTGTCTGGGCCCCCCCCCCCCCGCCGAAACACCTATTGTCTCTCGACCATACCATAAGCTAAGGATTTGCCATAGTGGCGTGTCATGCGCATCACGGCATTAAGCTCACACAATAAGCCCCGCGTATGCAGTACTTACCCTTTCTCGCGCCGAATGCTTTATCTGTACGTCTTACAGTGAGCAAAGTGCCCTATGCCAAATAAATGTTACCTAATATCAGTAGAATTATGAGCAAGTTCTAGGGACACGTCAACAGTAGAGCTGTGTCACTTGCTTTACGCCTAGATAACATGCAATACACCGGAGTTATGCGATGTGTCCGCAGTAAACTGATGAAAGAAGATGCTTTGCTTGTCTCGTACTATCTCGTCTTGTCTCGTAATATCTCGTATTTCGCTCGGTCGAATTATCTCATTACAATTCTCACACCCCCGCACTAACTCTCTCACAACTCCACATCTTATACTAACGTGTCTCGTTTTATTCCTCGTCATTTCCTTTCATCTCTTCTTACACTTCATGCTCTCGCATAATAGAGTCAGCACGCTGGAACGGAGGGCGTTTGTAATGGTCTCACCAGATGTGCAGTCTGCGGACCACGAGTCAAATCCACACCACTAAGTATGAGGTTTCGATAACCGAATTTCAAGCTGTGAATGAGAACACACGCTCCCCAACTTACAACACCATCGACATACGAACAATCACACTTACGACAATCACACAATCGATAAGCCTCGCGACTGATCGATACAATAAGCAAGCGTACAAGTTGATATTGTGCCCGTTTCCTTTCTTTACCGTCGATTCACTATGATCTTATAAACGGTAATATATTTGGGTATCACATACGCGTGTTTAAATTTTACTAGTGTGGCATTCGACGTTATGTACGAGGTAATTCAGACTTAAAACGTCGACTTCGGACCCGGCCACTGGAAAGGAACCTTAAATCCCTATACTCCACGGTGGAGGAAAATACTTCTGGTTCAAAAACTACACATGACTTCTCTAGCTAAGAACATATTAAAAAAAACAAAACTGGCGACTTCGTAGGATTAGAAAGGCACGGAACACCATAAAACTAGCCCTCAGCTGATGATAAAGCAATCCCATTACAGGCCTGGACAGGACTTTATGGTTACACGGGAATGAGGCTGCCATTCTTCAAGACAATCGGCACATGAAGGTGGTAAGGTTGTCAGCCCCACGCACCAGCCGTCTTTACCCCCAGGCAATATTCCTGATACTCATTTCCGTTAGAGGCTGGGTCGACCCCAGGGCCACAGTGTGACCGGAAGGATTATGTCAATGAAAAATTCCAATGACACCATCGGGAATCGAACCTGTGACGTGTCGGCTTGTAGCGCACTGCCGCAACCAACTGCGCTACCGCCAGCCACAGCATATTAGACAACACGAAAGCGACCTTAGTACGACGGTATCGTGTGCTAAGACAGAAAACAAAACAGGACAACATAACTGGTGTACAACATTGTAACTGAATTTTGTACATCCACAGACCCAGGCAGAACACTTAACACAATTTAAACAACAACTGTTCGACGCTAAATATCAAGTAATAGCTACGTTAGTGCCATAATGATGGGAACGTAACAAGCATAAAGCATACCGCATTCTATTAGTGCATCAATGATTATCCATAACACATTTACTTTCATGCGTTTTCCTTGTAAGGCAATGTGTGAAGACATTACTTGCAGACAAAAACGCGCTGTTCATTTCGTGAAGGTGGATATCAAAATTACGAAAACCTGAAAAATATGGTTACGAGCATTCCCGTACCTGTGATCCCTCTGAAAACACGCGATTGTTTGTGCTATCTTGTGCAGGTAGTGGCCTTGCGTAGGGCCGATGCCGTGCCCTAGTGCCCTGCTTTACGTCTATGAATAAGATAAACCCGACAATCGGAAGCTACGGACAGCAACGGACCGCAACGGCCTGTGGGGCCACTGAACAGTACAAACCCACATATCTTCAATTCATGCACTGCAATACGTATTTCCTTTTACAGTGAGCATAGCACTAAAAATGAAACATACGCCACCCGTTTGTGGCGGGCAGAAGACTGTAATCCATATAAAACGTGAAACGGGATACTGAGACGCGGGCAGGCGCATACGCGCTTATGTACGCCACTCGTACAGATTATGCTCACGCTCCTGTTCTTCCATTTTTCCCCGGACTGTCAAACAATGAGACGCATTGTTCTGAGCATGCCTATATCACACCACACATAATTATGTCGTATAAAGAACAAAGAAAATATTTATAATGGCTACATGAGCCTGGTGCGAAGATGAAAGCTGCGACGTGTCGTTGCTTACAGACGGTCCACGTACCGAACACAGTTCAGCCAATAAGCCATATTACAAACGAGTCCGGTTATAACGACATCGGTTTAAGAGGCACCTCGCCTACGCCGTCAGATATCCTGTGGCACCAGTTAATTCCTCACTGTTAACCATAACATTATACTCCTCGGTTATAACAACACTCGTTTATAACGACACAAAATATTCAGTCACCTTCGCGACGTTATAACCGAGTTCGACTGGATTTCATTCGGTAACGATTTTGAACAAATTTTACAAGTATAGCAAGCACGAAAGTAAAGTCGATCCCACGCACGTGTTTGTCTGTGTGTGTATGTGTGTATGTGTGTGCATGTGTGTATGTATGTATGTATGTATGTATGTATGTATGTATGTATGTATGTATGTATGTATGTATGTATGTATGTATGTATGTGTGTGTGTATGTATGTATGTATGTGTGTGTATGTGTGTGCATGTGTGTATGTATGTATGTATGTATGTATGTATGTATGTGTATGTATGTATGTACGTA